>VXAA01001394.1:452307-539223 GCA_013399115.1 Anseranas semipalmata
AGCCATATAATTGAGAGAGCAATTCCTACCTTGTAGTATGCAAGTGAGTAGAAGCTCAAAAAAAAACCCCACCCTTTGATAACTTTAAAAGTCCTGTTTGGTGTCCTGTAATTCTTTTATTTATTTATGTATTTATTGAGAGGGGGAATACAGGAATTACTTTTTGAGACCCAGGTGGTACTGTAGGAAATAGAAACAGTGTGGCCTGATGGAAGAAACATTTCTTCCTAGCTGTTTGCCTGTGTGCTGTATGTCACTGCGCTGAATGTCACTGGGAAATAGTACAAGGTTTGACACTGCAAGTTCTCTTGCTAATATAAAGAAAACCTCTTCTCTGATCTTTTGCTATCTTAGCAAATGCTTTGGTTAAATCAAGATGCAATGCTGCCAATGAAATATTCCTTCTGCAAAAATATAACAAGCTTTTCAAGCAGAAGGACTCTGGTCCCAGTTGATGCATAGCCAAAGACTACATAATTTGCATGTAAACTGATGACGTGATGGCAGATATTTCATTGCTTAAAAAAAACTTGAATGGCAGATGACATTGAACATACAAAAAGTGTCTTGAAGCCTGTTGTAAATAAATGTGCACAGGAAGAACAGTGTACATAATTTTTTTAGAGTCTAGCTGTCATAAGAGCTGACAATTTTAGCAACTGAATGCCTGAGTTCATAATAACCTATAAGCGTTGGAATAAAAGTGATGCAAGTTTCTCTAGTTGTTGACTTCATTGAAGTTTTGAGTGTTTTATCTAGGACTGTGTCTGTAATAGGATTTCAAAAATTAAAGCCCCGGGATAAAAACACAAAATGATGATGATGCCAATTCCTGGGTAAAGACCTTAACTGCTGTTCCCAGGAATAACAACCATTTTGCTGTGCTAGATCTGGTGACAGGGATGAACTGCATGGCATCTTGAGGTCAGCAAGACACTATTGAAAAACTTAAGGAAATTTTATCTTTGGAATACCTTCCAAAAAGAAAAGTTACAGAGTCTGGCAATAACTTATTCCTATTAGAATAGAGTAACTCTTATTCTTTTGGAGGAAATTGCTTCTGCTGCAAGTTGTACTTGATGGGCATCAGTTGTAAGTAGGCAGGTCAACTGCTTACTTATGTTGGAGTTTTTGGCACCTCTTCCTATGCTGTCCATGGCAGGTGGGCCCAAAATGCACCAGCTCCATACCTGAATTCATCCAGTGCTGACAGTGTGCAACAGATGAAGTATGATAACTTGAGTATGCTTTTTAGTGACACTTCTGTATGCCCATTACATGCAACATGCCCCCNACAACAAGACCACTGGAAACACACAAGTTTTGGTGGCGCTTTGTTCTGGTAGTTTGAAACAAATAAAATGACAACTATTGCAATATCCTGATTTCATTTATTTTCAACTAGGAGAGCCCCATGTACAACCCCAGTTGGTAGCACCATGACCTGGAATGTAGGAGGTGCTCCCAGGTATGAACGTGCTGCCCTGGATCATGTTAATGGTGAGGGTGGTCTACTGCGCAAACGTTGTCCACTCTAATGCTGGGGAAGCAATGTCTGTCAACTTCTCTTGGTATTCGTGGAAAAAGGTGTCAGAGGAAGCTATTTGTAGCATGTGTATCAATGCTACAAATCACCTGAGCTGTGCTGCATATTCTTCAGCACCATCTACTGGTGCTATTATTGGAATATTAATAGATATTTGAGCACTTTGGGGAGAGTGCATCTTGTTTGCCTATGTCTAAAACCTTAACCTGCATCTGCAGCTTTCCTATGCAAAGCCAGGTTAGTGAAACTAAAATCTGCAGCTCTTTACATTACAAACTAGAAATCTGACTTGAAGGGAAAAAAGAGCCTGCCTTTGTACTACTCTTGCCAGCCTGTTCCTTCCTGTTCCAGAAATGACATCTTGTTTTTGCTTCATGAGGAGGACATGAAGCGGTCTATAAATAAGCAAAAACCTCAAACAACGTCAGATTTAGAGCAAAAGTCAATTTTCACCTTTGCAGATCCACAGGCGTCTGGTAATGCAAGAGACCTCAGGAGGCCATGTACTCCAGTCTCTTCTTTCAGAATACAATTGATCTTCTGCACTTTTCAGTCTGACTGTGAGAGCATGAACAAAACAAGCAAGGAGTTTCATGTATGTCCTACCGTGATTACGAGCTGAAGCCAGCTGCTTTTGTAGCACATGCAAGCTCTGCCAGGCTGGTGGTTGGTAGGTTTGCCTGTTGGGTGCTGTAGCTGCATCACACGTTACTGCTACTTCCATAAAAGTCCATCTGTAGCACTGATTGCAACACATGTTCGAGATTCAGCATTTCCCCATTGTGTTTATTCACATTGTCTCATCTTATATCTGTTGTGCAATCTTTTTACTAAAGAATAACAATTGACATTACATTTCTGCACATGGAAAACAGGTATGAGAGATGCAGGCTGATACATTTACAGGATATTATTGGCCAGTTATGACTTGCCTTGCATTTTTTTTTCTTTTTTACATTCTGCTAATAATATATACTGAAAGCAAATAGATATTTTCACTTTTGAAAATTTCTTACTTTTTGCCATTGACTTGAGTTAATCTCAATATGTTCTTTTAACTAGAAGTGTCATCTGTCAACATCTCAAGGGCTTTTTTGGTTTTGTTTTGTTTTTGCTTTATGTAACAAGCAAATAAGTGAGTCTTTTTCTAATACTAAGATAGGAAAGCTTGTTAAACAAGA
The DNA here is from genome assembly GCA_013399115.1 of Anseranas semipalmata. Taxonomy (NCBI): domain Eukaryota; kingdom Metazoa; phylum Chordata; class Aves; order Anseriformes; family Anseranatidae; genus Anseranas; species Anseranas semipalmata. Next base: position 455,035 of record VXAA01001394.1, read on the forward strand.
TGTAGAGTTACACTGGCATTAAAACAAAAACCAACTCTTCAAAAATATAAAGAACAAGATAGAATTCCAGCTATGTGAACTCTGTCCTGAAAAGAGTGATTACCAATTAAAGATTTTACAGTGGCTTCCAAAATAGATTATGTGAAGTTAACAAATTGTATTCAAGTATACAAAGTGGCAGATAAAAATAAAGCGAAGGGTTTTTTTTTATTCACATATTAATTTGCGATTTGACTCTTAGCTTACCCCTACATTAGCAAACACTGTTACAAGTCTGAAGCCAGTAGCTGCCAGTTGTTTTCCGGAGGGGTATTAGACCTCCTGTTACATGAGCCAGTAGCTAGGATTTCCCCTGGCAGGGGCTCTATTCCCAGAGAAGTACCTGGCTGTGCTGGGCATCTTCAAAATGTGATTTCAGATATGCATAGCGATGGAGAGTCAACTGAACTCACTAATATCCAGCAGCATGGTGATTTTTGCTGCCTGAAAGCAGTTTAGGACTTCCTAAATTTGTTCAAATAAGTAAGCATCATCTTTCAGAAAATTACCTACAGAATTCAATATAGATAATTAGAAGACAGATCATATAAACAGCATAATAGTGTACCTTTCATCCCATAATCTTTGTCCCTCCGGTGTTCATAGATAACTAAAAACAACCATAACTGTCTCAACTCTTTTCAGAGAGAACTAGGATCTTTGTTCCTAGGGCTATTTCTTCCTTTTTTTCTTTTGTCACCAAAAAGAAGTAAGCCAAGAATAATATTCTTATGAATTCCCAAACTTCTTGCTATGAATGTAATTCCTTCCGTTACTACAAAGATAACAATCTATACTTGCTCTCCTACTGTCAGCAGTAAAGCTCACCTCTGAAGCATTGCAGCCTGCAGAGAAAATTTTGCCATCTTGCTCCACAATTCGTACTTTGTTTCTCCAAACAGGCAAATGGCTTACTTGAAGAAGCTGCTTTTTCAAGTGTTCAGTGAAGATGCTGCATTTTCAAGTGTGTTCACTTTGCTTTTGAATTTTTTCTTTGTGAATTATTTGTGACCCAACAAAAACAACCAGACTAGTAGTCCTGTAGTAGCTTGCAACCTCAGTTCCACCTAATGACGTATCGATCTTTCATTTTCTGTGTATATCCACATGTTTAACTTCTACAAAAAACAGTCCATTCTGTCGTCTGACTTCAGGATTCCAGTTGGCAGGTTAGTTCCAGTGGTAGTTCTTGACTGGAGGGTCTTGCATTGATTGCATCTCCTAGCAGATATTCAGCTTGACACTGAAATTCTGGGAGTAACATTTGGCAATGCATACAGCATGAAAAGGAGTGGAAAGATCCAGCAGAGTTCGAAGAAAGAATAAAGTGGTTGCAACCCATTCAACTTGAGATTGGTCTGTCAGCTTCTGGTTACTGTTTATTGTATACTCTCTCTTCTTTTCTTATTCTTTCTTTGTTTTTCATATAAAATCTGCACTACGTGCAGAAAATAATGCAGAGGTATTTATAGAGAAGATGCATTGATAAGAATCTGATCAACAGTTGATGTCATTTCCTTCAGCTCTTACTTAAGCTTTACAAGCACACTACTCCAAATAAAACATGCTGTGGTAAAGTTCTCTCTGACACACCATCGTAATGTTTTGTTGACTGTAACACAATAAGGAAATCTTGGAAAAAATCTACAGGACAACAGATAATCTTGGAGTACTGGGGAAACACTTTTTAACACCCAGTTGGAGGAATGCTTATCATCTGTTTTTACATCTGACATACTAGAAGAAACTGAGCTAATATAAATGTTGCTCTTTAAAGTGGAGCACATGCATCAAATCTTGCCATGGCATGATGAGGAACAGCATCTTCCAACTGAAGTGGACATTTCTACACACTTGTAGCCCAGCTGAGTTTAGTGCGTGGGCTGTAAAGTATTCTTGTTCATTGGAAGTTTCTAGAGAGAAATAGAGAAATAGTCAGAAAAAAAGCTGACTTTAAAGATTGAGAACTAATGCAAAGCAATGCTGAAAGCCTCCAGAGAGCATCTGTCAGAGCCTGTGACCTTGTTGGCTGTTTGTTTTCTGCTATTGCTTTATGTAGGGTTTTCCACTTCCAATCAATTGATAGGCAGTAGAAGATACGGTCTCCTTTCCTGATCCTAATCTGCATTATTAGCTTTTAAACTAACCTGTGCTGTTCCTAAAGGAACAAGATGTGCTTCTTGGCATACACGTACTGAGAAGCTGGACTCTTGTTTTAAAACCTAGGTACACTTTGCATTGCACCTTGCCTTATGATAATGAGTATTGTGCATTGGCTTACCTTAGGGGTAGCTTTATTAGTAGATGACATTTATGCATAAAAGAATAATTACTTATAAGCACAAATATACAAGGAAGTTATAAAAAGAAATAAAGCTCTTAGATCCCATTGGAATTTCCCTATAATCTCAAGTTGGAATCCCTGTCTTGTCTGTCTACTTATCCCCTACAGAAAACCAAAAACTTTCTTGATATCCCAAGTTCATACTAGTCTCGTGCACTGCAGTTCAGTGAAATAGGGATATTCTGCTACTGCACGTTTGTTCTCTAGTCCTTTGATTAACATTTTCATTGTGTTTCTTAATTAACACATTCTTGAGTTCAGTCGGCACATCTCTTTTAGTCTTCTGGTATTGTTCTAATAAATTCCAATGCAGAACATTGAGGAACAAGTGATGCTTTTTTTTTTTTTTNTTTTTTTTTTTAAGGACTTATAACTAACTGGGTGTTGGCTTGTTGTTGTTTTCTGTGAGCTTTCTGTAAAGATCAATGCTGCTGTTGCAGTTGTTGAATTTTAAAAAACTGAGAATTATCTGACACAGCTTTGTTCTTGGCCTGGTAGGGTTCCCTTCCAGATGACCCCTTCGCACTCAGACCCAGTCGACTGGAAGCGGTCGCATCCCGCTGCAGAAGGCTGTTGCTGCATGGGGTGGCTAAATTACCAGCGCTACCGAGTAGGCTACCTGGCCAGAGTTCAGAGCACCACTTCACTTAAGCTAGAAACCCCTGTCTGCAGGTGGTGTCAGGTTAAGGTAATGCCTGCGTACCTCATGGGACTGAAGCTACCATGGAACCTTCATGAGGAATAGTGACCTGTGATCTGCCTGCTGTTGGGGAAGGAGCATGCAGTACCACTGCCTTCAAGGTACTCCAGGCCACTGAAGTTTGTAGATCACAACCTTTGTTGTGCAGCGGGCATCAACTATTTCTAACCCAGACTGGGGTCAGGAAGTAAAATCCAATCATTTGGTAGGCACCAACTTTCTCATATCAGTCAGAAGATGGTCGTTAGAGTGAGTTATGACTGTTTCCAGTAATAGAAATCTCCAGCCCTTCTACAGAGGGAAAAAATGAGACAACCGCTATTGCATTTGTCACCCCAATGTTTCTTAAAGGTGAAAGCATTTACTGTGAAGTAAACATAATCTCAGGCTCTCTCTCCCCCACCCTATGCGCAACTATAAACAAAATAACTGCAAGGAAAATAATTAGCTGCTGGGGTACTGGAGGTTGTCAGGTGCCAACTCCAAAGTTCTGCCAATGCCAAACTTTTCGTTTATAAAAAAATAAATAAATATTTGTGTGAATTTTAAACTGAACCTCTGAAACAATTAAGTGGAGCTGAACAAGTTCATAAAACAAAGACTAATGACACGTCCCCCACGCTGCTTGGCTGTGTGCCCCCATTGATTGACTCATAGAATGTTACAGGCGTTAAGTTGGTATTTTTCATTAGTTGCGATGAAATATGAGAATCTCTTACCATTCCCTCTGTTCAGTTCTGCCTTATTCTTGTAACCAAAGCTACTCAATAATTACAAGAAATCATTATTTATTTGTGAGTAGGAAAGAATCAAGGCTACTCCACAAATTCTAGTTGTCCCATAATAGCTGAATTCCTTTCACCATTCACCTTTTCACTATATGTTACTGAAGTTTGTCTTAACCATACAAGAAAGGCTAAACATGTAAATAACGCTCTTGTAGGCAAGGGGGAAATACTAGCTTTGTTTGCAACAAAAGGTTTTCATTAATTGCTTTTCACTTTGTTTTTCTTCCATGTGCTAATTGATTGTAGATTGTGTGCAAGTGCCAGTTACAAGATTAGTTTCTAGCAAAGCAAGTTCTAGTGTCCACCTTAAATTTTATTTAGAATAACATGAAACAATGCTGTGGATATAACCCTGAAGGCAACTACATGTGAAGTCATTTATCACCAAGAAAAATGTGAGGAATGCTGAAAATAAAGTTAATGTTCATAGTCATATTTTCATTTTTTAACCTGTAGTGCTAGAAGGCATTTTTCTTCATTCTCTAAGCATTTTCCTTTCTTTCTATTCCTTTTGTTTGATCCCAAAACTGTTCCTGCATCAAAAAAAAAAAAATAGAAATTATTTCTCAAAATGTAAGAAATGTGTAAATGTAAGAACAGAACCAGCTATCTTCCCATTTTGCGCTCACCTCTCCCTAGCCAGAGGTTCTGTTGCTGCCTCGTGACACATCAAAAGTAAACTCGTACGCAAAGGTCTGCATTGTCAGAGCACTGCCCGCTCTTGTTACTTGTCGTGGCACAAATGCAGGCTGTGGTGTGCCCGCAGCTGCAGTAGTCCAACGCAGAGATGTGATGGGGCAATGACATACCTTTGGTCTAAATACATGGTAGCAGTTTAGTATCTGCAGCTGGCACCCAGCTCAACAGCCTGGAGGGTTTATGTTATTCTTTTTATTAGCACAAAAATGGGAGAACCCCTCCAGGGCAAGGAGGGTGGTGGTGGTGGTTTTTTTTTTTTTTTTTTCATGTGGTTCTGCTTACAAGAACTGCTGCTAAGTGGCTAATTGTCAATACACACTTATTCTCTGAGTGTATGCACATGTCTAGTTGTGCATCCTAGCTTACCCCTAGGACGCTTCCTTTCCTTTTAATCTCCTAAATCCACTCTTAGCTAGATGGAGAACTACGACATTCTGGTCTACTTTGTGTGTATATATAGTTGCCAAGTCTATTCTGAACTGTGCAGAAACAGCACAGACGCGGGTAAAATCAGTGGTAGGAGGTGGCGTAATATCAAGTTGAGTGAAGCACAAAGGACGAGGAGCGAGGGGGAACTGAAACCTTGTGAAACTGCAGTGATTTGATTTGGAACGAGTGTGGGCTGTAAGCACAGGCACCAAGCTGCATCTGAGAGCGGTGGCTCTTCCAGCTGGGCACGCGGTGTTACAGTGAACTTTGTCGTGTGCCCTCCTTGCCGTGTGGCTGGTGCGGAGAGACACTGCAGCCTTGGGCTGCGTTGTGGTGGCTGAAGAACAGAAAATTGGTCGTGCAGCCATGAAGGCGGAATTACAAATCAGCCCCAGGATTAAGATTCCGAAGGAGTAGAGTTTAATTACAACAAGCTCTCTCAAGCATTACTACACAACTTGTAGTGATACGCACAATACTAATATATGCTAACAGCCTGCTATACAAGTTGTTCTACCATTTGGCAATCCAATTTTAGAAACGCTTTTTTACTGACTGAGGTCTCTCTTAAAGAGCCAGCTGAGGAAGAACTTGATGTGGCTCAGAGGGCTTGCTGAGCCGCCTGTGATGGCATCTTGTCTGTGACTACTGCTTTTAATCATTATGATAATAGAGCTCATTAACAGGAGACACTGAAAAACTGTTCAGTTGTTTCTGTTCAGGATTACTGGGTATGTCTGAAGAGAGCAAAAGCAGTAGCTGAAAAACTGGTGGCTTATAGAAAGCTTAAACTGACTGTGTTCCAAGTCAAACACAATAAGCGGTAAACCCGATGGAATGTGAAAGAAATTCATACCTTAGTGAACCATAAACAGAATCACTGATGATAAAATTTAATCAAAACGTAACATTGCCTTCGGGATTCAGATCCAGTGTCTTTTGATGATTAGCAGGATTATCAAATGTAGATGCTCTGTTGAATACCATAATGTTGTAATGTTGCACTCTATGGAACATCAATGCCAGAAATAATTTAACACCTGCACATAAATCATTTTGCAATTATCTTTTGGGAATTATTTTATCTTTTTATTTTGTTCCAAATAAAATTAGAGAGGAACACTGAAAGATGACACTAGGTGAAACAGAGGAAGGATAGGAGCACTGTCAGGTTATATAAACTAAGCTAAATGTCTGTTTTCCATTATTTAATTTTTAGATTGACATGCAGCTTTGACTAAGGATTGTGAAAAAAAATTGGTTTGTGTGTATGTGAATACAGTTAATTAAACTTTTAGCAACAGCAATATTGAAAATATATGTTCTGCAGACTTTAGCATTAAGAAGAGGGATATTAAGGGTGGAAAACCTTGAGCCTGTTGATCCTCCTTTCCCTAAAGCAAAACAGCCATTTAATTTTGGGACTTAGAAAATTATCAGTCAGAAGTTACAAAAAACTATTCTCTGATCAGGGAACAGAACAGAGACAAACTTAATTCTTCATAACACTAAGAGGAGCTGGGAGTATAAAACCCCTGTGCAATAAGAGAAGGATAACCGCCCCGGGTAACCTTTCAAAGTGGTGCTGAGTGAGTCATTGATGTTAATGGAAACTTTGTGGCTAAATCCCCTACCTGGTGCTTTGAAAGCCTAACCCCCGATTTCAGAAGCATATAATGGTGAGCTGTATTTATAGAACTATATAGGATAGAAATAAGTTATTACATTTTAGTGAACTTTGTTTATGTTTTTGTATTTGATCAGCTTTGTTTCAACAGTTTTTTGAAAGATAATTCTTCAAACCTTATTGCAAATAACTATATTTCCTACTCTGAATAATCCCTTTGTAGTAAAATCTACATGTGTTTAATGATCATATTAATGGCTAGAAGGTAAACTGCAAAAGTGGCAATATAGGTAGATTCTGCTTGATATTATGCCCCAAAATTGACAAAATACCTCACGTGGACAGTGGCAATAAATGGAAGGCCAAACTCTGCCCAACATATTTTCTTGCATGCTCGTACAAAATATTAAATGCCAGCAACTGCCTTTTATATTGATTACAAATTCCCTGTAATTTTCTGTACCTGTTTTTCATAGCAGGTTTTCCCCTTAGTGCAGGAGGGAGTGTAAACAGGCTGTGCAAAGGGAAGGCTACCTGGTCACCTTCCTGCTTGTGAATAGGAAGTAAAAATTGAATCATTTGGTGATAAGTGACCTTTTAAAAGAAAAATTAAAAACTTCTCTAGCCTATTTACTAATTTTCAAATAGTGGAATGGTGAAGTTAAATCAGCTACGTAAGGAACACTGTGAGTTCTCTTGGTGAAACCTCCTCTCTGGCGGTAAAGAGGAATGCTCCTTGGTGGCTAGCACAGCCTTTAACTTAGGACCGTGTTTTCAGTTGCCAAAATTTGACCAAATTTGCAAATTTTCAAAGGTGAAAATAACTAAACAATTCTTGTGTCCTTCGGTGATTTATTTTATTATTATTTCTTTCTAAAATATTTCCATAGAAATGTCTGAGGAGCATGAGCTATGTTGTGGACTGAACAAAAGAGATTCTAGTGTTTCGCTTCGGGTTTTGTTTATTTAAGTATGGTTTTGTACTATTAAAACTGTAATAATACATTTGCACAGGAAAGTTGAGTCACAAATCTTGGCACATTTTACCTTAATTATAAAATCAAGAAATCTTGAATGATAATCCCTTCAAGTCTTTCAGTAATTATTACATAGTGGTTTTTTTATATCGGCTATTCTCAGAAGTCTGGAGAAACATTCAAGGCCTCTCTTCTTTTTTCTGGATAGCCTGATGGCACTTATGGCAACTGCAGCTCTACAAAACATCACTTCTTCTCAAGGGCTTCCTGGCGCCCTGTGCTGGACACATGCTGAAGTATTCAGCATGTTTATGCTCATCAGCTCAGTTCTCTGCAGGTTTCAGCTGCTTACCTTTGGCACAATTGCTTTCAACTCGTATTCAGACACAAAGATTGATGCTTCTATGTCTTCTAACATGGAGAAGGGTTTTGGTGCTTTAAAACATACTTCTTCAGCTGGTCTAATGAATACCACTGTACCTACCACAAACATTGCTTTGCTTGCTCTCTTAAGTACCTGGTCAACATAGTATCTGATGAAACATAAAAATTCAACAAAAATAATCAGAAGTGGGGAAAAAAAACCATACCCCTTAAAAACAAAGTACAAAAAATTTAAAAAAAAAAACAACAATAAATAAGTTACATAGTAATAAAATAGGAATTGCCAGAGCAGACTGTACAACCAATGATCAGCCTGGTTGTTACTTGCCCCACAGTGATCCTTTCCATGTCCTTCAGATGAAGGGGAAACTGTAGTTCGAGGAATCTACTGAGTGCTTCTCCTGAACTCTGGACATCTTCAAGGGTTAGATCCCTTGGCTGTCATTCTTTTGAGTTTTTAACCTACTCTTTTTTTTTTTTTTAATAGTTATGAATATTCTATACCATCTCAGGAATTCATCAGGATAATTTGAAGAAAAGGCGTTGATCTCAAGCTTCATGGAGCTTGAAGTGTGTTTTCTTCTGCAAGAGCAATCCTTAAGTTCTCTGACAAGGAAATGAGGAAATATGGAAGATAACAATTGATTTAAAACATGAGTTTTGCAGCAGTCCACAGGTTGCCCCCACGTTAAGGTAGTGTGTTGGCCTTCAGCCACGCTCCCAGCTGTGTGCATGCGGTCTGTTTTGTACTCCAGCTTTTCTAGCCTGCTAAACTATCACTCTGATCAGTTACAGACTTTAAAATGAAGTGTGTAACGTCAGCCTAACTCTTACTAACACAGCTTATGCAAATCTCTCATCAGTGATGGAAAGATTACTCTGCACTCAGTATAAAGTAAGAGCAGAGAAAAGCCTTTTTAGTTTGAAATGGAGATAAAACTGAAGAATACTGGTGAAGATGCTCTATACCCATGGGATTTCTTCACAGCATTAGTGCATTAGTTAAGATGTTGCTTCACATTTTTCTATATCTCTAGTTTACTACAAAAATGCTTAGACTGGATTTCTAGCATGGGTTTCATTGTCAGGATTTGGTTTCCCCGCTATCATTTACATTTTCAATAAACTTTAGAGGCACTGCAGTATGGAAAATTTGTGATTTAGGTTTGAAAGATGTCTGCCTGACCTCTGAAACATCTTTGAACAGTACTCGAGGCAGCCAGCGAGGGGAGTTAAGAATAGAACAGAAATTCCCTGAATTCGTCTCATTTGCCACTTCCTCAGGTTAGTTGCTTTCAGTGTATGTTTTCTCCAAGTGTTTGCTTGACTTCTGTTTTAAGTGCACAATTTAGGGCTCTGATGAGGGGTTCTGGCAATTCTTGCATTGCTGCATAAGGCTATACCAACCCCACCATACCACTGCCCAGTCCTCTAGCACTTCAGTTCACAGTACAATGACTTGGCTTGAATGGATGACATAGTAAACCTAATTTTAAAATGCCAGAAGATACTGGAACATCCAAGGCAGTAGTACTTGTTCTGTTAATTATGGCAAGGCAATAGTCAGATTTGATGACTGGGTAGTAACAAATAACTGAGGGGTTCTCTTGGGCTCACAGTCTGAATACAGAATTGTAGCCTTGATTCAAGTTTCCTGTTGTTCAGACACTTCTCACGATGACTTGCAGCTAGAACCATGTGTGCTCCACCCACTGGAAGGAAACTAAAAGGTGGGAAAGTGGAGGAAAAAAAAAAAAAACACCAGAAAAGTCTCTTTACTACAAAGTGAAAGTTTAAAATGTAAAGCCAATTCTGAAAGTCATCTAACTTCTGGTCTGTAAAGTGGTCATAATACACAGCTGAATCATGAGATCCTCTGCACGTGGTCATGTAGTCCCATGTAGCCATTGTATGAGGTATTTGTTTTTTTATTAGCTTGGGATTTTTTTTTTTTGTAGGTTATTAGAACAAAGCAAATTATACAGAAAGATCATTTAAAACTGTGACTGTGCTGCTTCTGCTTTTATACAGTTTTGAAAGAAGTTCTAGTTAATTAATGTCTAAGTTAGTTTCCAGGGCTCCAGACAAATAAGTAATTTTCTTTGTTTTGGGCTAGTATATGCCTGTTTTATTGCTCAATTATTTTTCTTATTAATTAGCAGACAAACTCATATTGAAATAAATTTCTGTCTCGTTTCATAATATTGAATTGTGTCTTGCAAGGTTTCAGCTGCCATTTAGACTTAGTTATCAGTTTTATAGTGTGTGGTTCACAGTAGTAGCAACTTAAAGTACTCTGTGGGGTTTCAGATGCCTTGAGGTTTGTTTGAAATGCTAAGTTGTCCCTTTAAAACTTTTCATGGAAATGGTATTCCTGTTGCTGGTGAGCTGTGGTATCTTTGGTTGAAATCAGCAGATAGAGACACTGGGACTGCCATTTAGGAGGTTTGTTATTCGAAGCTGGATATATCAGTGTGCTTCTAATTGCTGCAATACTTTTGATACTGATATTAAAGATCAGAGTTGGGGGAAGTTTCTCAGCACTTACTTAGATTTCATTGACTTTGATAAATTATTTTATAGAAGGAAATGAAGGCATAGAATTATCTGTTAGTATTGTTGTTGGAGATTACTCTTCCTGAACAGAAAGAACACTAAGGAAGAGAAGTCACCTGACACATCAAAAGCAGAACTCTGTGCCTGTATTTGGGTGTGTGCATGCATGTGTGTTCATGTTATGCATTTCTATTCAGCCAGCTGCTTGTGGTCAAGTTATATACCTCATAGGTATATAAAACACAACAGTTTGTTCTTGCTCAACTTTCTGCAAATGTGACAGAAGGCAGCAGGGCTCCTCTTGAAATACCAGCCCTTCAGAGTGATGTACTTGGGCACCGCTGGAGTGTGTTTATACTGATTTGGCAAGTATGTGAGGCAGCAGCATAGCAGTGAAGAGCTCTACAAAGAGCTAACAAGTTGTACAGAGGGGAGATGGGGAGACCTTACCTCACAGTTCATCTGTGTGCAGCGCTGAATGCAGAGTTGTCTTTTCAGGCTTCCTAGAAATCAGTATGACTTTTTTCAGAAACCTGTTGGGGGCCAACCAGGTAGCAGGGACTTGTTTTGTGGCTGGTACTCTGTCCCCTGAGACAACTATCCAAATACTTCCCTGCTTCACTACAGGACAGTGTCTTTTGTCAACTCATCCTGGGTCCTCCAGCCTAAGATTTTTTTTTGTTGGGGATGAAGAAGGGGGAAGGGAAAAGATCATGTAAAACACTCACTGCATGAACTGCAAGCTTGAAAACTAATTGTGGTCCTCTCCCTGTGATCTGTTACCTGAACGCAGTTATGTCAGGGTGTGCACAGGCCAGGAAAAGAAGCTATAAAATATCACTATCTGGGCTTTGGCTTTTCATATGTATTCTGTTTGAGGCGAGTGGACACACTGAGTACCACAGAAAGTTATATACAGTAAATAGAATTCATTAAATTCATTATTCATTAACATTAAAGACATTTTAAAGTGTTAGCTTCCAGCTTAAGGAAAAGTGTAAGTAAATTGCATGTAAAATATCCATGTGTTTATTCTAGAGTGAAGTGTTGCCTCACTTGACTCCGTAAAAATGCACTCCTTGAAACAGAAAGCTAAACTGAACTGGTTTCATTTATCGCATCTGTGAAAGTGTATTGCATTTCTCTCTCTCTCTCTCTCTCTCTCTCTCTCGCTTTCTTAGGAGAAAATAGAAGGAAAAGCCTTGATTACAGGTTAAATAGCGTGTATCCTCCAACTGTTACACCAAATTGTTTCTTATGTGCTTAATGCACTTACTTTGAATCCAAAGCCTGGAGGTTTAACTTTGGATGCCTTGAAATGAAAGCACACTTCGGTGATGAAGAAGGCATTTGCCTTCAGGTTGGGAAAAACTTAAACTAACGTCATCTCAGTGTGATTAGAGCTCATGTGTACTACTGACCTAGGGGCATGCATCAACAGGCAAGAGTCAGCAAAGACAATAAATTCATTCTCTTGCTTTGGAGAATGCAGTTATAACAAGGTGAAAATCCCTCCAACAAGAGTGCGTATGTGCATAGTAAAGGTCATGATTATTAAGAACTCAAAGGATAAAAAAAAAAAAATATTTGGGAGTGCCATTGAAGTACTTACAGTATTTAGAGTATGGGGTGTATGCATTGACATAAAAATAAATTATTTTGAATTAATACAAAATTAAAGGTCAGTCCTAGGAGTGAGGCTCAGTTTGAGGAAATGATACAGTGCTTTTAGGCAGAGTTTGGACTTCAGTTAATTGTTATAAGTCTGGAGAACCAGGCTTTTTAAACTGCAAAACCTAGATCATTGTGCCTATTTTTAAAGTCCAGTGCATGCCTGTCAGTTCAGACTTGATCAGTTTTTCAGGGAGGGACCATCTTTTCATCTTGTGGTTGTGTGGTGTGTACACCTTGGCTGTCTACCTGGCCAGGCTAATTAGCAAAGTAACAACATTGTTTTCCTGATTCCATTATCGTACTGAAAACACATCTATGTACAACCTGGATATACTTTTCCCGATCCTTTCCCTTTCTCTCCTTCCCACACTTCTCAGTAGTTTTTACCAGGCATTAGACCAGCTGGAGGGGGATGAGAAGGCATCTGCTCTCTGTTGGTGGAGTGAAGATGATTCCTTGACCTCAAGCATTGGCTACACCAGCTATACCGACTAGCTAGGTCTCACAGAGGTACTGCCCTTCCTACATAAACTTACACTCATTTTCCTGTGTCTAGTTTCGGTAAGTATATGTTGCCATACACTTCTTGTGTGCGTAGGATGTATGTAGATCTCTGTCAGGAATGATGTAGATGTGCGCCTGTGTCCGCAGGGAAGTTCTGGAAGGGTTCTGTTAGCACAGAAGCAGCAGGGAAGCTTTGAGGGTTAACGGGTACGGAGGCAGAGCCGGGTGCTCCGTGGAGCTCGGGCTCCTGCCCGCTCCAAAGGCCCTGCCGGGCTCGCGCAGCTCGTGGCGGTGCTGTCTTCCCTCAGCAGCCGGCACAGGGCCCGCTGGGGGTGTCGGCAGGTTCAGCGGGACCTTTTCTCTCCATAACGTAGGCTGCTCTGGCTTTCATAAATTTGGCAATTAACAGGCCTCACGTCTGCAAGGCCCCAGGCTGCCTCTCTTGGCAGCATTCTCGCCCATCGGTTACTTGAAGGAGCTCCGCGTCTCCCAGCTTGTCTCCTGCAAACTCCCGCCAACCAGGAACTGCGCGGCTCGTCCCTGGCCAAACAGCATTTAATCTCCTCAGGCTCTTTTGAGGGCGTGGTGTGATATGAACTCTTTAAGTCATTATACCAAATGCTTTTAGAGTATGTTTTAGGATTGAGAAGTACTATTCAGAAAGAATGCAATTATCTTCGTTGCAACGAAGGAATGACTGCACGATTCCACGTATAAATACACGGACAGATCCGCATAAGGCCTTCAACACATCTATGTCTTTATGCTCAGTGTTTGAACCTGGCGTTTTTACTTTGAGTGCCTCTATAAATGAGAACATACAGTTTATAAATTCTAAAACTTCCTTAAACACAATTTAAGGATCTCTTATCAACAACTTTTCAATTAAAAAACACATCACTCATTTGATATGTTATTTAGAAACTCGGGAGATGGCCTTCTAACCAGAACAATAATGGGGATAAAAATGTTCTTAAGAAATTAATGCAGTGATATGCATCCCCACCTTTCAACAAATAAGAATATGCCAGCCTCCAAGTAAATTTGGGCAAAGCCAGTAAAGATGATAGTCCAACGCTTTTTATTGTAAAATAAATACCTCTACAGTTTGTTCTTTGTATATAGAAAACTGACAGCGGAACTGTAACAGTAGCAGCCTGAATAGTAAGGGAATTATGGCTCAGCAGAAAATTTCACGAGATGCAACAGATAAGAACAGTAATATTGATCCTTTCTAATCCAGTCTTAAAATTTCCAAAACAAGTGACCATTCGAGGCCTGAAACCCTTCTAAACTATTGTACAGGGTGCCATAGCAATATTGCCTTAGTGAATTTCCACCAAAAATCTCTTTATATCCTTCATTACTGAGAGCAGTGGTACAAGGTTTCACCATGCTTTAGTCCCGGCTGGCTGTCCTTATTAACACAACCTCGTTAACACTGCTGAACACGAGCTGGAGCTGGGGGAGAGGACAGTCCGTCAGCCCGGCCCCAGCCGGCCCCGCTGCAGGCCCCTGCCGGAGCAGGGCTGCGGGCACGCGTGGCACGGAGGCGTCCCCATGGAGGCACGGCCTGCGGGCTCGGTGGCTGCGTGGGGTCGGTCTGTGGGCACTGGGCTCTCCAGGGACCTCACCAAGCTCCATTTCAAAAGGGAACAAGAAATGCCAGCTAGATGCCTACAGATATTTTCTCTGGGTTAAAGCTAGGATAATCTATGCACACTTGCACTAGTGGATTGGCTAGTTAGTGTTTATAAAGATATAAATGAGCTGAAGTTAATTCATAGTAAATTAACATAAGCTCAAGCCTAGCAATACTTTTCAAGAAGTGACGAAAAGGGAGTTTAAATCTTCTGTGGGGAAAAATACCACCAAAGGAGGAGGAGGATCCTGAAGCCTGAGAGCTTAAAATTTCTCAGTGGAAGAAATATCTGCACCATAGCAAGTAATGCTCTCTTCAGAGGAAAGCGTAACAGTAGCTGTGCAGTCCCCCACTAACAGGTAGTCTTGGGGTTAAGTTCCATGGCAACTACATTAATATATTGCACTCTGGACATTTTTGTCATACAAGCGTGTCTCATCTGTCTTTGTCTTGCTACACAGTTGGCCTGAGCAGGACCATATGCCGCACTCTGTTCCCTCCTGCGCTCCGCCAGGAAGTGTTGCTTTTTACATCTCTAGATCAGCGCTGTGTGTGTAGTTGGCTGGGAGAGCATCTGCCAAGCTACAGAGCTGTTCAAATATCAGCTGGCTTCTTATCTAGCTAGGCTTCGGACATGCTTGCTCCCAGGGTATATTAATTTCTGAAGTCAGATTTTTGCCATCTGTTTGAGGTTCTATCCTTTGGAATTCCTGAACCCTTTCCAAAAATTTCAACCCCACCCCAGTCAGACCTATCTTATAGGCTCCTTTCTCTATAAGGGGTTGCTAAGCCCGGTCAAGAGTGGATTTTGTTTCTTCTGCATTTCGTTATGAGACTACTCTTATGGTAGCCAGTTCCATAAGACAGTGGTTTCCTGAACTTTCTAACCACTGTAGCTAGGCTTGCTGTCACTGTGCATATCTAATTCTGTAGATACAGCAGTCGTTTTCTTGTAGGTGCAATAAATTAAGATCATATTAAATACCTGTCTTTGAAAGATGCCTAACCTCTCGCTAAAGGAGACCATTTCAAACACACCAGTACGCCCATTAAAATCCTGACAACGCAGCTCACTTACTAGTGGTGCTGTGCCTGTCCTATACTGCAAAGACAAGTGCTTGTTTCCATAGGATACGCATGGCTCTTGCTCTTACCAGCTGAAGGAAACCTTTGAGGAGAAGTGTGTACAATTAACCTTGGCTAGGCACATAAAAATAAAAATATGCTTCTGCTTTGCATTCACTGGGACCATACAATGAGTGACCCACATCAAAGACTGCTTACAGTGCCTGTATCAGAGCAGATCAAACAATCTGCTAGTGAGAATGAACTGGTGTAGAGCTCTTTTGGAAATTCCTGACTTCCATAACTTACCTGAGAGTCCTCAGCATGCCCCCTGTTATTCCTCCATCAATTTTACTGCTGCTCAGAGTTCCCTCACCCTGGAGCTGTTGTTGGCCCCGTGCGATGCAGCAGCGTGCTGCGGCACAGGCTGCCCCTGCTGAAGGGCCACGGTTCCTGGAAGTGACACTGGTGCAGGGCTCAGAAGTAATGACTACTGCCTACAATGTCTATGTTGAAAATGAACCCCATAAATATGGAGGCTTTCTATCACCCTTAACTAGTGAAAGTGTATCAGATCAAGCCTGAGATGCAAATCCCCTTGAAACACACTAATGTCTTGTGTATTTCTTCAGGGTTTTTATTTGAGTACAAGGAAGATTAATGGCATATCTCTGTGTCTGTCTCTGTGAGGGTTAGGATCTGGCAATGAGCTGAAGGAATAAATGGTAGAGCTGTGGACAGAAGGTGGGTTTTGGTGGTCTGTTCCTGAAGGTGGGTTTTGGTGGTCTGTTCCTGATTCTACGCAGCCCTGTGTGCTCGGACACTGGGACTGTCACTGATTATTCTGCCAGCCTTTGACATTTTAAGTGTTTCTTGCCACAGAGAGAATCGTGCTCTGCCCCCATCTTAGCCAAATACAAAAAATTGCCAGCAGGTGGCATGCAAAGGGTGCTATTTCTGATGGTTTTTGCTTTGGTGGGGTTTTCCCTTAAAAGTAAAATAAAATAGAATTGGGAACTCAAAAGATGGTGATGTGAAAATGCCCTCTTTGCTGACAGGCTGGTGATTACTACTTCAGCATCGATGAGACAAACAGGCCTCCCTTCCTTCCCTCCGAAGAAGCGTCACAAAGCACGTTCCCATTTCAGGAACTCATCGCAGAGCTCTGGAGCCAGCGTCTCTCTGCCTGGCGGGGCTGGCCAGGCAGCGTGCTGTCAGGGTGCTGGCCTTGCCTTTCATGCTGCGGGTATTGACAGCAGCGCCTGACTTCTGCATGATGGCTGGCAAGAATGACAGAAAATACAAGGCACTTTGTTTTGTGGTGCCATTCCAAATTTTTCTGTGACAACAGGTCAACAGGCTGGCCTACTGCCATTGGGAAACCACGTTTGGATGAAAGAAATACTATTTTTTGTTTGTAGCCTTATTACAAATGTCTGGGTTTAAGAAACTTGTGCTTCTCCCACATTAGCGCTCTAGACAAATCTTGAACTACCTTTGTGGCAAGCCCTAACAAACGCTGTCACTTTGACCTAATCCACTTTTCTGCACAGCTGTGCAAAAGTCACCTTTAGTTTTATCACATTTTAATGCAAACAAGGCCGGAAGGGTGCTTGTTTGGATTGAAGAAGCTGTGACAATTCATCTGAATGGGAACTTCAGTAACTGGGAAGAAAAATGTGACAGGGAGCTTTATCACTGCATTGTACACAACAATCTGAAAATTATTGCTTCTTTAGGGGCCTATTCTCTCCTTGAGGCCTAGCACAGTCTATGCTAAGCAGCTAGACAGAACTGTGAATGGTTTGCCAGTCCTAAAGACAGATTTTAATTCTATTGTTTGTGGGTATCCCTGACTTTCCTAAGAGGATTCAAAGACAGGCTGCAGAACAAGGCAGCCAACATAAGACTTTGGTCAATCTTTAAAATTCAAACAGAAAATAACTCTTTCCTCAGCACTCCAAAATTGGTCAAACTCCAACGATGTTTGCTTTCAAAATTTGTCGAGTTCACTCAAAACTAAATGAAGTTGCAAAATGGGCTTTGTTAAGCTGTTTTTAAAAAGTTTGCTTGAACACTAATTTCCCGTAACAGTGTGAATAAGGCAGGGAGGAAAGATATTTCTTTTTAAAACATTGAAATTACCATAGTAAGAGGAGCATTTAAGAAATTATATATATAAACATTTACCAAACATGGGCAAATATTTATATAGGCACAGGTCGTGTTTGTAGTAATTTTTTCTATACTTCAGTTAAATTCCAAGTGAAACTGCACAAGTGCTTGAATGTCGAAAAGCTTTATCGCAGACTTGGGTAAAGCTATCGCAAACTGAATATTCAAAGTATTTGCAGAACGGAGTTGAATGAATCCTCCTTGAGGCTACAGCGTAAAACCTTAGGTAGAGGGGGAAGTAAGGGATTCGATCTCCTAGGAGACAGCAAACTGCAGCTCAGTGGGATCACCGCAGCTCAGGACTGCTTGGCTGCCCGGCTGCTGTCGTGTAGCTGTGAGCTGAATCGGCAAAACGGTGCACAAAGCGCAGAGCCTGCCGCCTGTTCCGGCAGCAAAAAGAGCCTCTCCAGGACCTTGCGCACCTGCCTGGCCTGCTGGAAAATACCGAGTGAAATGCATTCAGGAGCTGCACATCTTCTGTTTGGGGTGAAATCTTGTACAGATATGAAAATACCACTTTGGCACAAATATTAGCAATGTACTTACCTGATGCTAACCTCTTGCAGCTGGAGCATATTCAGGATGCTTTATAACAGTGCAGATAAATAAATACATAGTTGAGAAAACCTCCCTCTTAATTCAAGCACAGACAGGAGGTGAAGGACCAAGAAGCCTATCGTCCCCCGACAACTCAGCACTTGCTATGGCAAAGATCACTGAAGGATGAGATTTGAGCACAGTCTTCTCCCTCTTCCCCTCTGCCCTTGGTTGATAAGATTGCAAACCATGGTGAATAATGGCAGCACCAAAAATCAAAAGTAATCTGGGAAATTCTGCTGTCAAACAGAAAGGGTGGCACCTGCCCAAGCCACTTTTGGTGACCATATCTGCTTGAAAATAAATAGCTATTGGATTCTGTCACTTTTCTTTAAAGAATCTGCAGTGTGTGCAGTGGCTGGAAAATAGTGTGAAAAAGTGATTTTTTTTTTTTTTGAAGGGAATATATATTTGGCGCTCTTATATAGTCCTAAATAATAACAGCAATTTACAGCAGTGTGATTACCCTGGTTATTTTTAGAAGCTGTGTGCTGTCTGGGGCACGCAAGACAGCGAGTTGGTACCGAAGGTCTTGGAGGAAGCTCCCGTTCTCATTAGGAACTGCAGAGTGAAACCCAGCAGCTGCTTTTCTGACAGCAGCCCGCGGCTGTTACCGCAGGGCCTTGAGGAAGCAGCGGGGTGTTGCTGGAAAGGGAGCGAAGCCGAGCGCTGCCGCAGAAGTCGCAGGCAGCCCGGCCGCGGTGGACAGCTCCTCGCCGGGCCTGCGGACGCGTCCTCCCGCAGCGCCTGAGGAGGGGTCGAGATCCCCAGGCTGCCGCCCTAGGGCTGCCCAGCACCCTGGCTGGAGCCTATCTGAGGGGTTTGATCGATATCTGATTAGTTTTATCACGCAGCGGTATCGTGACACAACTTTGCAGTAGAAGTGGGCTGCTTCTGCCTGCAGCCTTTGAATTTTACCTGGGTGATAGCATAGCACGTTTGCCAAAGGCACCTGCAGTCCTGCAGAGGCTGACTCTTTCCTTCAGGGAGTTGCATGCACCTCAGCCCCACCCACTACCTACGTTAAACTACAAAACTTTCACTATATTGGAAATGTAATTAGAATTATCTTTAATTGTTATGACTTCTATGCCAAGACTTGTCTGCAGTGTTGCAATTGTTGCATCATAGATACCTTTCAATTCTTTCCTTTGCATCTTCTTAGCACCTTGCCCAATACTTGCTCATCACCTTTCTGAAACAGCACATCCTTAATTTTCCACATCTTCCAAAAATAAAAAATAAAAATAAAAAAACTTAAACTGTCCACTGATTGCTTGCAGGTTAGCCCAGGTATTTACCAAGCGGCAGACATGAAGGAGAAGCTTGGGAGCGGGTAAGGCTATAGAATTGGGCAAGGTCTCTTCAAAAAAAAAAAAAAAAAGCCCTCTATTTCCTTATACAGGAATTTCAAGTTGTTCTCACCTTAGCACTGCTATCCATTTACAATTGGGCACTTTCCAAGGAAGGCAAAAAATGATCCTTCTCTTCCTCCTTCCATACCCACCTGCCTCGTACTGACAGTAATTATACTGGGTGAGTTGGTAAATTCTTAAGCCGGGGTCTGCTCCTGTGCTCAGTGTGGCTCTAATGGATCTGGTTATACCCACAATAGCTCTACACTCAAACCACCGTCATGGACTCCAGTGCAAGATAATTAACCACAAAGTGAGTTATATGTCCCAAGCTGAAAACATAATGAAAATCAAGGTCAATTACCCTGTTGTAGGAGACTGGGAGGAATCTTCTGCATGGGAGTCCATATTAGGCTGCAAGACTGCCGTTTTTAATATTTAGTAGGATTATACCTTTAAAAAGGAAGTTTTAAACCTGTTGACTGAGGTAATGAGTGGTCTTCATACTGATTTTTAATCTGTTGTGTTTTTGGTGGTGTTGTTTTGTTTTTAACAAGTTAGAGCTCACTTGAGCTAGACTACAGAAAGAGAAAGAATAAAATTCTTCTTTTAATTCATTATTGAAGTGTTCCAGCAATTGGCACTTATTCTGGGGATTATAGGGATGTAGAGGTAATTTCTGGCAAACCTCAACAATTTATGGGAATCAGCTTTGAAGGATTAGATCTTTGGGCAGTGACAGAGCTGCTATTCCAGAAAGTCTTTCTTTGATTACTTGGAAGTAAAGCCTGCAGGTTTTGGCCAAAAGCAGGAGGATAATAAAAGTCACGTTCAACGATATTTGAGAGTGGGGGTCGATCAGGTAAGAGGAGCATCTGTGCATGTTGCATCAACAAGGAAATTCCATTTAATTAGGGATCATGATATTTTTATTTGTGTTTTGTTAGGGATGATGTTTGATGATGTTTTAGATTTCATGACATTATTATTATGGAAAAAGAATAGCTTCTGTCTACACAGCTGCAATCTAATATATAGATAAACACATTATTTTTCAAATTGTTAGTCCTATCTATAGATCAGGTCATTACATTCATGAAGACAAGTGATAGGGTCTGAAACTCTCACTGGAATACCAGAAACAATTCTCTTACTTGGGGTTAGGCAAAATTATTTTTTGTTTAGAGGCTGAAATACTTTTTCAGTCCTGTGCTCTATGCAATTACAAATTGGTGTCCCAGAAACTCATCTTGCAAGGGTGGAAGAATATTATCATTAGTTCTTTTCAGCAAAGACTGTGTTGGCCACTGCCATTTTAACAAAGAAAAATTCAAATGCAGAAAGATAGGTGACCTGGGGGATCCCAGCAGCACTGGTCCTTGAAACGCCTCTGCAGTGTAACCATTAAACAATTCTTTCGGCATCCTACTCCCGGGCCTGAGGCTGGCTGAGACCTTGTTAGCTTTCTGTGAAGCTTCGCATGGTGCATTTGCAGTATCTGTTTTGTGCTAGCTGTTTGTGAAACTCTGACAAAATGTGCTTTTCTGAGAAATTGGCAATGCTGTATTATACCCTGCATGTCTGCATACTGTCACAGACCTAAGATGTAGTCTGATTATCTGAATACTCTTTCCTTGGAAGATAACTGCACTCAATCCAAGAGGATGCTGATGAAACCTCTCAGTGCATGTCTGACAGTGTATAGATCTCTGACCCCTACTTGTAAACTACATTTTAGTTATCAATTTTCTTTCTTTTTCATTTCCTTATGCTCTGTCCCTTGTCATAGATCTTGCCTCCAGCAGATTAAAATGAGGTATATTTTAGCTTCATTGGCCGTGGCCAGAGAGAAGCATGAAAGAAAATCTGTAATTTTTGTCTCTCCCTCTCCAGAAGCTGCAGTTCTAAGGGAGTCCTCTCAAATGAACTGCAGAGCTTGGCCTGTTTGAGACCAGCCACCAACCCAAGAGGCTTCTTATCCGAAATTCATGATTTAAAGTATTGCTTGAAAGAGTAAATAAAAACACATTGTGATAGTCCTGCTTTCTAGCTGACGCTCTCGGTTATGGTTATTACTTGTCTGCTGGCTTGGTACACACAACCTGTGCTCTGCAGTTTCTAGTTGTTGCTGGGTTTGTACATAGTGCTAATGGCTGCACTTATCCTGCTCCACTCTTCCCACCTGGTGCCCTCAGACAAGCATAAATGGGGACAAAACTTGGATCTCCTGTTCAAGCTTGCATAACAATTTAGTTGCTAAGTACAAGCTAGAAACAAAATCCCACTTGCTCTCTTAGTTTTGTAAGCTGCCTGGAGGGAAGTATGGGGTTTTTCAGTAAGAGATGCAAGTTTTCTGTACATTGGAAGAGGTCTAGTATGTAGGAAGTTAATGTTAGAAATTGCTTTTCAAAATCAGTGTTAGCCTACAATATAATTCTGTCTGCATATGTAGGGGTCTGTTCAGATTTTGAAGTACTGGTGGAAACTCCATTGCAGCTCAGAGTGGAGGGGGAGTACACGGGGTGGTGGCAGAACCCCCAGACTAACAGGGCAGCAGGAGGAGCAAGCACCACCTAGGTCGTTACTGCGCTGTGTGTGAGCTCTGCAAGGACTGTAGCGAGTGGCGTGCTATGCATAAGGGCATGTGTACCATTAACATCTGTATCTCATGTGTGTTGTATGCTCTTACCAGTGCAGTAAAGATACTATGACCAAAAAGAAGCAGCCTGAACATAAAAAATGTGATCTCATATAGTAGAATTGTAAACTAGGATAGACTAAGAGGGAAAGAAAGAGCAGCCAGCTTCTGTAGGTTTTAATTTGGATTGCAGAGCTCACTGCTGTGCCTGCTGTTACATTTTCAACTTTCTTTCTTCCCAGCAGATGAAGAACGTTAGCGATTTTTTGGTTCATGGTTATGCTTCTCTTGCTCTTACAGAATTGCTCTACTCTGAGTTTCATGCCATTGTCTTTTCAGCCCTTACAGCCTGTCTCACTAATTCTGCTTTATCCCCAGCATCTCCTTCCTACACTTCTATACTGCTAGAAGGAGTGAGCGAGTTTGCTTTGCCAGTGGCTTCCTTTCCTCTGTCCAAGGTAGGCTGTGTTCCTCCTTTAACTACCCCAGTTGTCAGCTGACAGTCCCACCTCTCAGTCGGCCAGATCACGTCCCTCACTCAAAATCTACATGATGGCTCCTGCTAACTTTTCTCCACCAGGATCCAACGTTACAGCCTTACTGTGCTGGCTTATTTGTTAAGCCCTTACCCTGCGCTGTCTGAACTTCCTTATTTCATATTCTTCAGATCTCCAAATATCAGGGATCTCCAAGTATCAGGGATTCTGTCACTTCTCACCCCCTTTTGCACTGTTCATATTCTAGATCTCCCCGGCTCCCTACCTCATTTTCACAGCAGTATACACTTTTCTCTGTCATTGTAAAGCAATCTACCTCTCACTTCACTTGCTTTGAAGTGCTTCCATTACATCCCAGTTTTCTCCAGTGCTTCAGGTTCAAGTTAGTAATGTAACAACTGAAGTGATAAACAAAAGTAATCTTTTCATCCCAGCAGCACTGCTGCTTTCCATCAACAGCCTGACTGTTTCTTGAGTAAGCCCCTCTGCACCTGTCTGCTCTTTATTTGGGAAACACATCACACACGCAAGCAGCACAGCTTGGCTTCTGGGACCCTTTGTCTAGCCCCTTCTAGAGAGATCTCTAATAAGAAGCTGATTTGAAGACTGTTAGGCAGGTAGCTGGCCAGGATTATTTACACTATTAATCGTAAATGTGGCGTAAACATGTCTCTAGCTCTTCAATTCAATCCTTCCATGCACTTACACCTGATTTTGAGATTTTAAACTTTCCTGAGTGGAAAATACGGCCACATGTGTTTGGAAATTTTAATATACATAAAAGCCTATAATAATATACATAAAAGCCTAATTCTATGGAGCTTTATTGTATGTAATATTGTACAACATAAGCAGATGGAAATAGAAGTTTTGGTCTGCTTTAGTTCAGCGTGGTGCCTGTGTGCTAGTCTGCCAGCTGTAAGATCTTGTAGTAAATGAAATATTCTCTACTCATGCAATAGTTTTCTCTCTCTGGAGAGTAAGGAAATAAACTTTTGGTTTGGTGTTGGACTGTAGGATGCTCTTTGCTCACCTCTTGTGGAACTGCACAGTTCAGGGAAGCAAGAGAGTATTTTGAGGAGAAATGAAACTCTGAATGTGCGCATTGCCTTTATCCCATATTTTGACTTTTACAGATGAAAGTATGAAGCTGTTGTAATTAGGGTGCTCCTGGATATTATTAGTGATAAATACTGCCCTGGGAGATAGCTAAATAGTAATCATGTGGGTTTTGGAAATGTCATTGCAGAATTAAATCTAAAGTATTTGAGAAACCATACACAATCTCTTTACTGAACTAGCCAGGGATTCTTGTGGGGAACTTTCTATTAATGGACTCTGTTCTACTGCTATTACATAGCTCTGATGCTGTTACCTACTCACTCACTTCAACTCTGCATGCTTATGTTGAACATGAGCAGTGTGCTTTTCCCACAGTTTGGAAATTTAGTTCCATGTAGTACTCCTTTAAGTACCTCACTGATTCATGGTCTAGAATCCATGAGCAAAACCTTTTCTATTCAATAAATAATGTAATTTAGTTATCAAAAAAAGAAAAAGAAAAAAATGACAGTCACAAAAAAAAAGCAAGTCAGTGGGATAAATACAAACAGTCACACCATTTTCCATTTTCTTAATACTTTTTAGTATGGTTAACCTTCTTACCATTAGTTGGACGTAACTACCCCATGGCTGCAGTGACCTATAGTACGGCATGCTGACAGGGTTGGTTTTAAAGTCCCATGCTTAGTGGTTTAATAAGTATTTTAGTAGACACACAACAAGGCAGTCTCAGAAGGTGCTCATCTGCTCTTCAGTTATCTGTTGGTGTAATTTTTTAAGTACAGTTTCAACATGTATGCTTCATTTAAAGTTTTCTAGAGGGAAAACAAAGTTTTCATGGATACCATGGAAGTTAATTTGAAATTTCAAGGGAACTGAGATGTTTCAGCATTAGTGTCAAGGTTCATTAAATAATGTAGTCTCCAAGTACTAAGAAATTGGAATGAAGCTGTTTTGCTCAAGATATCCTATCTTAACAGAAGCCATGTTGTACTTGTGTCCACTACAATAAGCAATTAGACTTGCATTTCAGATGAAAGATTAATAGTTATTTTTCTATATAAAATATAGAAAATAAATGGAAAATTATTCTGATAAGCATTGTAGTAAATGAGTCATGAAGAACTGGATAATCTCAGTCTCTGTTGTCCTTCTTGGGCTGAGTTGCTATAGCTATACTGTCTGTCCTAAGATGCCGAGTGAAACTTGTTGTATTAACTTGTTGTTACTTTGGTTTGTCCCTTTTCGTTTTTAACTTTTGAAAGCTCAAAGTAAAGCCTTACCTCGTGGGGGGGGGGATCTTGTTTGAGGGTTGCTGGCTGGTTTATGTATTTATTTATGTATTTTCCAGGGATCTGTCTGTCTCTGTGCTGCACACTTGTGCGGTAGCTGCATAGCGTAACTGGAGATTAATATTCTGGAAACCACAATTTATGATAGCTGCGATCGCACAAGTATCAGCTGACAATACTGTGTCACATTTTATTTCAAAGAAGTAGCGGTAACAATGGCTTATAGTAATAACAGTAATGCTCCTTTCCCTGGGGGAAAGGCAGAGAATGCTATCTTGCCACATGATCTCATTTCTTTTAAGCTTTGCACTAACCGCTGACATATCGCATAAATGCCTCCTTTATTACCTGCCAGTGATTGTCTTCTGTATTGGGAATAGCCTCCGGAACCCACGTCCACATGCCAGCAAAGTGCTTCGCTTACTCCATGTGAATTTGTCTCTGTCTGGCGCTCCGTGAGGCCCCTTTATACACCTGAGCATCCTGACTACCTTGGGTAGCCTAAATTACACTGCCTATGAAAGGGCTTTGTTCAGGTGCCGCGGTGGAACTGGGACTGGGAGTTGGCACAAGCTGGGGCTATGTTTCTGTATTTGCCAAATAAGTAATTTGCCATTTTAGTTAGGGGTTGGGTTTTTTAAGTGGTGTCCAGCTAGTAATGTAGTCTGGCCACACATCTCTGCAAGGATTCTGGTTCTTATCATTTCGGTTGCTTTTAAACAAAAGCAGCATTCAGTCATATTACTTCCCTTATCAGCTTGCTAGCAGATAAGATAGTTATTTTTCAAATTGCTTCTCTCTCCAGTTTTAAATAGACCTATATAGATGCTTTTCAATCATTGTAGTCTGCAGATACTTGTTTCAAATAAATAGAAATACATATTCCATTTTATGTGACTACTCATCCAAACTCTGTTTCCATATGGAAAAAGCACGTTCTCTGTCTTTCATTACATCGTGCTTTAATCTGTTCTGTCCAGCCCTGCTGAAATGCAGGGGAGAAAGCAGCATGCAAGTCAGTGACCATTTTCCGCCGGGGTGAATTTTAGTCTGCTGCACACACATCTACTCAGGCTAGTATGCCACTGGTAGAACAGGCAGATAGTACCATTTACCTTCTTTTTTTTTTTCCTTTATTTCTCTGCAGTTTACCATTTTGAGAGGGTTGGTAATTATTAGGTACTCTGAGCACAGCAGAGGACTAAGCTTACAATAATTTTGTGCTTTGCAGATAGGTATTTTTGTCGATGGTAATAAATACAGCAATGGTAATAGCAAACTTGTGCCTGACAGCTGTTGCTGTTTGCTGGGCAGCTCTCTCCCTGGCATCAGTCCTCCAGGCCCCTGAAGTTCTACAGGTCCTTCTCTCTGTTCCTGCTTTTCCAGCCAAGCCTGGATGCAGGTTTGCTGGAGTCCGTTAGCGCAGCTTTCCGCGCGGCTGGGAGATAAGTTGGTTGTTCACCACCATCTTGGTTTTGATCCCCCTGGGGCCGGCGTTGCCTCTGGCTTGCATCCCCCTGCATGGGACCACCTCAATCCCCACCAGTGGTTCCCTGTAATGCTGCTCAGACCCCGAGTCCCAGAGCTGTCCCACAGGTACCCGAGTCACACACGACTTCTCACAGCTTTGCCCACGGAGCAGTGCAAACATTTCCAAATGTCACCTTATTTTTTCTTGCCACAAAAACTTTGTAACTAACAAATAGGACCTTTGCAAACTGACGTCAAAATATTCTTTTAGCAGGGCTGGGGCTCCGCAGCCTTTTCTCTGGGCTATAATTTTGTGTGAGCTATTTGGGCTCCAGATGGCAAAGCATGCAACGTAACCAGTGAGGTACCATTAACAGAATGAATTGTTCAGATGCTGCTTTAAAATATTTTGGGATAAAACTTTCAAGGGCTTATTTTTCCCCTCAATATTACATCCGTTTTAACTCCCTCCGTATAATCTCTTCCTGCTGAAATTAGGACCAAAGATGCACTTGTATGCTATAGTTTCAACTGCATAAATATCTACTTCACTTCTGTTGCCACTGCTCAAGCTGTCTAAACAATGGCTGTGAATGATGGTAACAACTAGCATGGAATAGCCCTGGGAAAGTATAATAATGCAAACTTAGAATGGGGGCGAGGGAAATTGTCTTATTTTCTTTTCTTCAGAAACATGAACTTACTTCCCACATTTGTTTGCTTTAGTTTGCTGATTTGCCAGGTGCACGGATCCAGTAGGCCAGGGCGCACCCAAGACATTTGCCTGGATGGTTTTCTTTCCTTTTACATTGCTCTTCAGATCCTGTCGCATAAATTAACACGTCATTTTCCCACATTTGGCAATGTATGGTTAGTGGTTTAAAGTTGTTTCATTCTCTTTTGCGCTTGTGTTGAATCAACTGTGTACAGTGTTGGGTAGGAAGCAGGTCTCAAGTACGGAGAGTTTCATCAGAGTAACTGAGTTGTCGTGTTCTGTTGTGTACGAAGCAATCGCTGTTTCCTACTGCTTGCTCGTAACGGGGATGGTAGAGAGTTCTTACATCTGCAGTTTGTACTCATTTGGTACTTTCATCAGTTTTTAAATTGTGTGTTTGCTTTTGGTGGTCTCGGTCTTGCACTCACCAGCTAGTAGGTTTTATATTTGTTCTGACTCCTGTGAAGAGTAAATACAACAGAATATCCCCACAGTACGGGGATTGTTCTGTCCTTCATTCTGTGCAGCACTAGAGGTGAGCATGTGTCATTAAGAATGCTACCCCTGAAACGAGCATCAGCACGGCCAGCTGTAGCAAGGAGGTTTTGGTTCAGTGATTAAAGAAAGGAGCTGAAAGTCAGGACTCCTAATTGACACACTAAACCACAGTTTTATTTTTGGAGTAGAGACTGAAGCTGACTCTGATTTAGCTAAAATTCTGCTACTTTGCACTTAAGGGGTGGCTGATTCTTATGCAGCTGATTTTTATCAGTCCTTACTGGTACTTTGCATGTATAAATACCATTAACTGATGTAAGTATTGTCAATTTTAAATGACTGCAAAGCAGTTGTCCCTTCGCTGAGGACTGCATTCCTTCCCTGAGCTTCGCGAGTGCCTTTGGTTGGCTTGCAGTGGAGGATGAAGAGCTGGAAGATTAGAGTGTCTGTCCCTTGTGCTTTCAAAACGAATTTTCATTCAGTAGTGGCTAAAGCTGGTGGACAGATGGCTTCAAAAAGCCCTTTAACTAATACGTGTTGCCAGCCCTACATCCTCTCTTCTGTTAAACATTTCATTCATTATGCAGTTTCAAGAAACGGTGAGAGCCAACTCTTTCTGCCAGTGTCACCCCTGCACGTAACTCCCCCTTCATTCCAAAGAGCTGTCAAGAGGCATTTTTCTTCGAAAGGGTGGCAATCTAAGTCTTGCTACAATCAGCTTCTGAAGAGGAAGGGCCTTGCATTCAGCCAGAGCACGATCATTTGCTCAGATGGAATTAAAAAAGAGAAGAAATGAGAGGAGGGAAAATCTCAAAGGGTGGCAGGGGGCTCAAACAGCTTCGTTAGCTAGCATGTGTTGTGTGGACTTTGTTTTACAGATCCAGCTCAGTGTGCACAGAGAGAGCGCCTCAGATGCTGTGTAGGTTACCAACAGGGGAAAAGAGAAATGAAAATAACACTGCAGCTTTTCCATTCTACAAGAGCTTCTTAATGGCTTTGAGTAATTAGAGCTGCAGAGCAAAAGTGGCTATTTTTCATTCCAAGTCCCATTTTAATTCAGCTCAAAGTCACCTGTTGGTAGAAGAGAAGAGGAGAAACAACCAGCGGTTGGTTCTGCTTCTGTTAAGTATCAGCATTGCTTCCCTTAAAAATGCAAGGAATGAGAGCTCCTCTGGGGACCGCGATCTTGGCCTCAGCAAGCAGCTCGGCTGCTGGACTGCTGGCACGGCCGTGCCCGGGGCAGAGCACGCCGCGCCCCAGCGCGCTGCCGCACCGCGTGCTGTGCTCTGGGCCATCTGAGGCCATTCCAGGTGCTCTAAATAGCTTGAGTGCACCTACATTATATTTCACTAGATTTTAAAGTATTCAGAAAAACTTCTCGTGAGGATGTGCTAATTTTTACCGGAGTGCCAAAAGGCACAGGTCTATCAGCTCTCAACAACCGTGTGCTCAGGACAAAAGGTTGGGATATGGAAGGATGGTTTGTAGCTCTGTTCTCCGAGTGTGCAGCCCCATGAAGGCTCAGGTTCTTGGAGAGAGCCACTGGGTTCACCAAGGCTGTGTGCTTTCACCCATATGAAGAGAAATGTTCTTGGTTTTACACCAAAAAGGAATGAAAATCATATTTTCTCTCATGTTTCTTCTCCTTTCCCATATGCATACGCATCTAATATCGGTGTGTTTTGGACTTTCTTGATAACATGATGGCCCCACCACCTTTCTTCTAAAGGGAATGGAAGCAGCAAGGGAGGGAAGGAAAAACAGAATCTGAATTATGATATTCTCTGTGTGTAATCTGTTTGTTAATCTTTCAGCAAAGTATAAAACATTTTAGAGTAACTTCAGTCATTCAGAGTAAATGGGAATAGAAGCAGGAAGAGGAAATACATTTATTATTTCAAAGCACATCTCAAGCTCCTTTAAATTCAAGGAATTTAAAGCATTCAAGTTTTCTGGCTGCCTAGTATGAGGAGAAAGGATAGGAATTTTTCACAATCATAATAAGATTTCCTTAAGTTGCAAGAATTTTTTTAAGTGTTTACAAATCCGAGTCAGTTAACTGCTCACTTGAAAAGCTCTAAACAGTTTGGTATTGCTTGCGCACAGATTGTGAATAAATGTGAAAAGTAGTTCAGATTAATTTTGACTCCAGTCATGACTTGCAATCACCTTCACTGAAATCTTGATACATAGGGTTCTGCAGGTGGAATGCATGTGTTTTTGGTGGGACTTCTGTGTTTTGCATGGTGTGAAGGCTTCTGTTCTTCTAGAAATCAGTGCTCTGTCTTCAAGCACCAAATTCATGCTTCTGTACTTGTCATGAAATTTAGAATTCAAATCTAAGGCTTCATTTCATATGTCACTCATTTTGGAGGAGATGAAGGATATATATTCTTTATTGGCAAAGTCAATTTATCTGTCTTACACCAGTTAGTAACTTGGGACATTCTGATTCTTCACTGCAACATGCGTGTGCTCCAACTTTGTTACCAAATCCTTGGTACACAAAATGAAGGGAAATGCTTTTATTGAAAGTTTGGTGGAAGTTTGCTTAAGTGACAAGTTTGAAGCAATAATAGAAGTCAAAGTGAACCAGCTTTTCGATACCTTATTCTGTGCTTTACACACAAACTCAATCTTAACTTTTGTTTTGGTTATATAAACAGCAATTGTTTGTCTCCTTGTCTCAGCTCCTTCCCAGTGGAGGAGCAACAGAATTACATATGCAGTTTCTAAATATGAAATCTGGTCAATTAAAATACTTCTGAAACCTGCCTCCCTTTATGGATGATGTACAAATGAGAGATAGCTCTGCTTTGTGGAAATTCTCACAAGCTGGCAGGGGACCACAAGCCTAACTGAAAAGGAGGTAAAATATGAATTTCATCTACAAATTCTTCTGAAAAAAAAAAAAAAAAGCTTGCAGGCTCCAAGATAGCAGGGAGTATAAACTCTTCAAACTAGCTGTGATAAGAAGATGCTGCCAAAAGTTACATAGTGAAAGACTGAAATAAAATTCATCCATTTGTAAAAAACATAATTATATCAGCTTACAGGAGCAATAAGATGAACTGGTGTTCTGGATTTGTAGCAGTTGCATGAGTTAGACCTGTTTATGTCCACATACCCCATAAACTTTTATTGTCTTTTTGTTTCAATGAAAGCAGACCAAATATGACCAACCTCTTGTCTTGAACAGCAGAATGAACCTTGATTAGTGTTTGTTTGCTCAGGGAAATAAATATGCAAACTATCCAAACAACCTTTTCATCATGAAGAAGTGCAACCCTGTCCAAAAGTGTTCTGCACAAGCAAACTGTGAACACCACCACCACCACTAAGAGGAAGCTGGACCACAGCAGCATGCTTTGAACAGATCAGTACCAAAGAGACTGCTCCATCCTCTAAGTAAGGAAACTACTTAATTCTTGGGGAGAATCTGGGGGGCAGAAATGCTGGGAGAGAAAGTTCAGAGGGAACCCAGAAAGCAGAACCTGAGAGACTGTGAGGGGATCCCAACATCCTGCACCATGATTTGGGACAATCTTTTCGACAGCAAGAAAAGTGGGAGAACCCTGAGGTAACCCCACAACCCAGGACTGCAGCTAGCATGGCCGGAATCACTACACTCACCTGCCAGACTCTCTTCCTAGACCACATTGCCTCTCCCATGGAAAAAGGAAGTTTAATTCATAAAATTATATACATCTGTGATGAGAGTGTTTTGGTATCCAAACCCATTTAGTCTCCAAACTGTAATTTGGTCTTAAACCATGACAGGGTTCAAGTGACAAGCCAGCAGAATACTTCCATGGAGACTGTAGGTAGCACCTTGAAAATATATCAGTTATTGATTGCTGATGCTAAAGACTTCATGGAAACCAATAATGATGTGCTGTGGGAAAAACTTGAAGATACTTAAGGTATTTAAAAAGGGGTAGCAATCCATGAACTTCAAGAAAGACTGCTGTGTTTTGTCACAAACTGTAACTTTTCTTTTGTTGTTTCTGCTGGAACTTGAAATGTCAGTGTAATGTGTAAAGTCAGAATGTATCCGTTCTTCCTGTCACCAAGAATCTTCTGAATTGTAAGCTAGTGCGCGTCTAGGTGTAAGATTCAACATGGGAAACAAGCAGGAGGAGGCTCCTGTTATTGAAATGCATGTGGCCGCGGAGATCAAAAGAGGTTTTGAACGGTTTCACAAGTGACAGAGTGAATAGGGAGTGATTTGGCAAAGAAGCCATCGGAAGGGGCAGTTCGAAAAGACCCAGTCGTTCCGTGTTCCTGGATTAAATCAGAGCAAATGAAAGACAATGAAATCAAAGAAAAGACTGAAGTGTTTAAATGATGGAAGATAATCTGTTCTGAGCCAAATCCTGCATTCCAAAACACCCGGACCAAATCTGAATTAACTTTAGTTCACAACAGCATTAGTCAAGGACTTTATGTGTGTTCATATACAGGACAAAAATTGGGTTGGGAAGTTCAAAGAGCTTCTTATGCTGTTCTAATATTTTGGATTTTTTTTCTCAAATTCACAAGCACAGAAGGAGTTAAATGAAAGTTTTTAGGCTTCACCGTGAAACTATATCAAATACATGGGTCTACATCACACCAGAGCACAGCCCAGATCACTGCTTATTAGAAAATGCAAATCTGGCACATCTGTATGACAGGAGATCCCAGAATTAAGCAGTCTAGTACAAGTCTCTTGCCAGCAGTTACTGAGACATATTTAGGAGAACACAAGGGTATTGCAGAATGAAAGTGCTGGACTTGCTGTTGAGGTAGTCATGGTTCCTCAGTGCTCAGACTTGACCTTACCCTTTACAGAGAATACTGATAATCTTCCAATGCAGGTGCATTTCACTGAGTAGGGGGTTTGCTTGTTTTCAGGGAGTGAAGAATTCTTTCTACTAAAGAATTCTCTAACCTGAATAAGTAGTCAGATGGAAGTCAGCTGAACATGGTTACACTGTGCTTGTCTCCACTCTTCCTCCATGGATGTACAGATCTTGATGTTACTTGCTGCACAGCTAAGTTTTCGTTTATAAACTGAAACACCCACCTTGGAAATCCTATTTGTAATGCTTTAAAGCTTAGACCATAAGAGAGTGTGCTCTAAATCATGAAATAATAGGCCCACCACAAAAATGCAAACCTCAGTAGTGTAATTGTCATGTAATGACATTTGACTGTGTGAATTCATTTTCCCTGTGTAATACATGCCTTAGTGGCTGAGGTTGTAATTTGGTTTTTAATACCGTGTGTTTTGTGGGGNGTCATTGACTGTAGCAGAACATCACTTGATTGCGTGCCTCAGTTGGTCAAACTTCTCTGTGACTTCAGTCCACTTAATTGAGTTGAACCACTTGTGTTTTAATAAGCAATTGTAAGAATGGATTACGGAGTTATTCCCAATAACCCACAGAGGGAATAAACATGATTTCTCTCCTATGTTGGTAGGAATACTACACTTGAAGAAAGAAAATTATCTCATAACATTAGGATCTACTAGGAGGAAGTCCTCAATGTAATACATTAACGTACATTATAATAGTTAGTGAGGAATAATTTAAAGTACAATGCACTTGTTAACATTCAGTCATTCAGTAATCCTGCCTGTCTTTGACTTTTTTAGTTAATGTTTTTTAATTGCCAAAGCAATAGCTGAAAAAGGAGGGAATCACTCGAACTTAATTACTTCAAAACATCATCCTACTAACACCTTAGGCAATCCATGAAGGTACCTTCCATATTGAGACTGCTATGGAAAGGAAATGGAGCTAGCCTAGAAACGGCTCGGGATGTTTTGGCATTCAGGAAGGCGGAGAAGGGAAGCAACGTGCAGGGGAGAGGGAGCTGTTGGGAATGATAAATGCCAAGGCAAGGGGCCTGTAACTCGCGGATTGCTTCAGAGCAGTACGTGGTTGCAATATAGCTTGCAGCTGCATAAAATATGAAGGCCAATGATATTACCTACAGCACGTAACTGAGCAGGGTGCCATCGAACGAGTCTTGCACTACATGCAGCTCGCGGCAGCCAGCAGCACATGCACGCACTCCCTCTCTTTGCTGTGCTCTGGAAGTGGAGCAACTCTTGGCACTGAGCAGCTGGGACGACCCTCTGATGTCCTGCCCTCACCTTGAGCACCTGGGAGAACAGGGGAAGCAAACTGGGTAACTCAGCCATTGTGGAGGGTTCCTGCATCTGTTCCTGCACCCCTTTAACTGCCACAGCTCTGCACTTCCCACGTAGTGTAACGTTGGCCTGAAGTAGACTTAACCCCTCCTGGGTCTTACTGTACCCAAGTACCCTGCTTACTGGCAGCGTAACCTGCCCAGCAGAATGCTTTCCTTAACTATGTCGATGTTAACATGATAAATGTTTCCAGGAAGCTCAAAAAGGAAGAAAATCCTTCCCAAGAGAATCACTTGTGTAAGAGTGCCCATGCTGCAACGTAGGTGTGTTGTTGTGTGGGCTTAAATATTGTTCTAGACAGGTAAGGTGCTGGCAATGTTAGTAATAATAAGATGTATCATTTGCATGATCATAAATCTCAGTGGAAGGACTAAGAGATATTTGGATGCTCAGCCTTACTCTGACATAGTGAAGTTGTAGTATTTCTTTACTTGAGACATACAGGAACAGTTACACATGTTGTAGAAAGTATCTTAGTTGATTGTCTTGTTTGAGCAAGTATGAAATGCTAATATTTGAAATGACCCAATCCCCATTCATCATTTCAGACTGCGTAAATCCAGCTCATAACCTTCAACAAGATACAAGTCCAACAACAGAGCAGAATTTCAGCAGTCTTGTCCCTGGAAAACCAAAGACAAATCTTGGTAACAAAACCAAGCTGGTTAGGAATGACCTCCTAATAATTAACATTCTTGAACAAACTAGAGAGGAATTAGATGAGTGAGCAGATCCATAGCTGAGTCAATAATGACTTTTTGTTTATGCAACTATATCACCTTTCAGAAGGTCCACTAGTGGGACCTGGCTCTCTTTCTAGCAACCCAAAGTCTGCATCTTCATTGGTTTATTATTTTATTTGATTAGATGAATATAAATAGGATCTTTTTTTTTATTCTGTAAGAAAGAAAACAATATTCCTCAATAAAGGGATGTATATTGGCTTCAGGAGTGGAAGAGCTCCCAAAGGACCTGTTCAAGCCTTTCCGGGAAGGTTAGGAGTTTTAGCTCCTTGTTGGCCCTGTCGCTGCTTCTGGATCCTCAAGCAGTCTGTCTGACCTGTAGCTAAAACGCCGGCTATCCCTGCCCTGTGAAAGGTCTCAGGAAGGCATCACCACCACCAGGCACTCGTTCTCCCCAACCAACGCAGAAGTAGCATAGATGTAATGCACTTCTGACACGTGGTCACTGGGTACAGCTCCTCGATGTGGGTCCCTAATGGTGTCACTGCAGAGAGCTGCTGCATGCTCCAACGATGCAGCAAGGAGCAGCTAGCGAGGCCGTGCTAATGATCACTAGGAAGAAGTTTTTAAGGGTTTCTCGATGTCATGCCCTGAACTTTGACATGCATGTGTATGTGTGTGAGAAAGCTGAATTCTGACTACAAAACGCGACACTGCTCAGCTCCCCCAAAATACAGCTCTTCATACCGACACAGGAAGAGCTGGGTTTCAAGGATTTTCCTTGTGACAGAGCTGTGTCTTGTGTTCTGGAAGACAAAAATCGTGGCTGTGATCCTATTCTGTTGTTAGTGATATTTTTTTTAATCCAATAGTCCCACTGGCTGTGGAGAGTCAGACCAAAATTTATTTGGTGATTCTGCCCACAAATCCTTTCAGACAATTTGAAAGCGACAACAGCAATCATTGGTACAGCCATGCACCTAGTTTTGAAAGCATTCTGCCAAAATACCTGTCCGTTAGGTATTTTGTCAGTGTTAATCTCTCCATTGCTGCTGGTATTTCAGAGCGCTTGTAATGCAGAGCCTGGCTAAAACATGAGCTCAGCGCAGAAACTGCTCACAAGAGCGAGCTTGTTGGCTAGATTTCCCTGAGAGAAACTCCAAGGTGCCTTTGTAATGTAACCTTATTAATGGTAGAAACTGAGTCAAAGGAAAGTATTGCAAGCCACGGAGGTTAACCAATGTGCCACTTAAATATAACTGTAGTTTGTGTTATCTGTAACTGAAGAAGGTCATGGGATCTGTCGTTTGCAGTGCCAACAAATTAGCATCAAAGCTCTGGCCTGGCATACAGAGCAGGGCAATAACTGCAGCCTCTGAAAACTTCTCAGGAGAGCTGCGAACGGAGAGGAACGAGCTCCCTCGAGCTTGTGATCCTACTGTCATTTGTTACACCAGCCCAGCTCTTGTTGCCAGCTTTAATGTGCCGAGAAACCGTCAGCTGAGCCTCACAAAGCCAGCGGCAGCGATGGCACCGCAGGGCCGGCCGGTAGCAAACGGAACCCCCGAGCGGTGCGCGTCCGGGGGGGAGCGCTGGGGCCACGGCTCTGGGAGCGAGCGGGCAGCTGAGGGCTCTGCGCTGCCAGGGCTGAGGGGAGGGCGGCAATGGGGCAAGCCCCGAAGCAGAAGGGCCGCTGAGAGGGTTGCAGAGAAAACCAATTTACTTTGAGAGTAATGAAGTTAAGTGCTTTTGCCCTTTCTTAACAAGACTGGCTAAGAGGGAGAAAAAAGGGAGAAGGCAAAGTCTCCCTCTTCTTCCCCTCCCCCTTGCAAAATCCTACATGCCCTTTTGGCAGAGATCCATCATTCACTTAATGTGTCCCGCTGAAATCAATTCGTGTGTCAGGATTTGGAGAGCTAGACCAAAATTTGTTTGCTGATCCCATCCACAGATCACTCGGGGATTCATAAAGGTTAGCAAAAAAAAAAAAAAAGACCAATTTACTCTGCACTGCGATGCATTAGAGAATGACAGATTCCAACAGAAAGGAGAAAAACTCGAATTGTACAAACCAACTGGCGCAAAGTCCACCAGCACCTTCAAGACGTGCAGTTCCATGGAAGGGGATCTGCCTCCTCTGGCCGCTGAGAAAAGCCTGCGCTCGTTGCAGTGAGCAGTGGTGCCCTGGGGAGCAGGAGGCTCAGGCTGGGGGTGCTTCCCCCACAGGCAGCTCAGCGGGGGCTCGGGGGCTCAGCCACGGCTCCAGAGGGGCTGCACAGTGCCAGGCTGGATGGAGAGCGTGAGATGGAGCTTAGATGAGGCTGGTGCTCAGCCATGGGCAGCTCCTTCCCCCTGCTGTCTGCGGGGTGTGGGAGTGCTTCTGCCACCAGATTTCTCTGGGACGTGCGCGGAGAACAACTCCCAAAACAAGCCCCTTCAGGGCACAGGGAGCTTGGACCTCCAGCCACACGTCTTCGCAGAGCTTAGGCAACCTGTGAGATGACTCCTGGTTTAGGATTCTCTGGTGTCTGTCTGCACTGACACACTCAACTACCGCGGCATAAAACTCACCTTCTGTGTCACAAAATGTGAAGGGGTATGTGGGGTGCAGAGAGAAACAAAAACTCAGTGCAAGTGCCCGTGACTGCTAATGAGAAGTGTTCAGGATCCAGGTATGAGCTGACTTGGCAGCAGCTGGCGTGCTGAGAGGGTTTGCTTTCTGCTGTTGCAACAGATACAAGTAGGACCTTGCTTCTTAAAATTATTTTTAATTAAAACACAATTAAATGCATTAAATAGAAAGCAGTTTTCTGTAATCTCATGTTTCAGTAAAAAGGATTGCTAGAAATGTCAGCCAGCAGCGTGCTCAGGAATGTGTAAGCTCAGCTCCCACCACCCTTCTTGCTTTTGTAGGTTCGGGCAGCTACAGCCTCACGCAGCACGTTGGGCTGGGATGTTAGAGTCGTACTTATTCTGGCTGAAGCTCTCACCAACTACATTAACCTATTCGCGGGCTGATGAGCTGTTTTATAGCCTCCCTGTATGTAGTTCGTCTGGTAAATAGTGTGGGGCATGATGTCACGCTTGCTTAAAGCAATTTGTTGAGTTGTAAATATTGCTGATCAATTCCTGAGACTGAATCCTGTGACCTTGGGAGTGATCCACGACAGTTCTGACTTTAATGTATTTTCTAGCCTTAGCAGAAGTACTTTTAGCTGCCCTTTCCCATTAACTTCCCATCTCACTAATAAAATACTAAGAGAATTATATTCACCACTTCTGCCAATTTTAACCGGAAACGATTCTGACTCAGGAGTATGAAATGCTGCACATGGACAGGTTTGATCTCCGGCTAGCCTTGGCAGCCCTATCTTAAAGCCAGACATACTTCACAGTCCACGGCCACTTGACCACAGTTTCAGACTTAAATTTAAGGGGCTTTTTCATTATACCCAGGGCAGCCCAGGGAACACGCTCCCTGTGACTGTGATAGGTTTTATTGTGAGACTCCCCCAGCTTGAAAGCTTCCTTCTTTGAGCCCTGAGCCCATTCCTGCCCTCCCCCGGTCTTGCATGTAGGTACTTCTGAAAATGTTTGGTATTTGTTTTCACTTGATCATCTCCTGAAGGAGGAAAAATACTTTACTGAGTGATTTTATAGGTTTTTGGAGGGGATGATTGAGACAGGGCATAGCAACTACCTGACAGGAAGGATGTTTGCACTCAGGATTTTTCTCCTAACATTTGAAGTGATTCCAGTGATAGAGACCCACATTCTATTAAATACATTGTGTTTACACTGTAGATCATGGGTCAAACACCTGGGCAGAGCAGCTGATTTGGCCACGTTGCTCTGATTCGGCTGCTGAGCCCTGGCACTATTGCAATGCTACGTCCTTGTACCTGGTGTTTTAAGTAAGGGCGAGAGCTGGAGAGCAAAATGTGATCTGCCCGAACCACTCTTGCTGTCCTTCTGTAACGACACGAGAAATCTCTGCATGTTTGGTTTTACTTCTAGACCTGTAATAGCATGCTGGTATAGTCAGCACTGGGTACAGCCTTCTGGGGGTCTAGATCTCTGTAGTCCTCATGGAGATTTTACACTTCCAGTTCTCAGTTCTGGGATTTAACCGGCTTGCTCGCTGCAGCAAAAATCCTCATTGCTTCACAATATCTTGGTGAAAAATTCATGTTGTGACACTGTCTTTCCTCTTTCCCTATACTGCTGAAGTAGATTCAGCATCTCTATTTCAGCTGTCTTGGCACTGTAGTTTTCAGCAGATGCATCAGGCTCATTTTTGCGTTGCAAACCTGACAGGCAGAAGTGCAGCTCGTAGCCTGTGCCGAGTGAGGTGGGTGGCGAGGAAGTGCAAGCAGCGGCCAACAAAGTTGTTGGAAAGTTTGTTCCCTAGAATCTGAACTTCGGACAAATAGTACATGCTGGCTGTAATTTAAATTCAATCAATATTCAGTTAAAAAATAAATAGAAAGCTTTTTAGATCGGTGATGTAAGGGAATGTTGGTTCAAGGAAGTAATTACATATTATGTAGAAAAAGTCAATTTAAGTTCTCAATAATTTACTTAAGTGATTTACTTGACTGATGTGTTGTCTTGACCCAATAGGGCAGAGTAGCAGACACTAAGTTATGGCACAGTTCCAGCAAAAGCAGCCGTTGTTACTGTCCAACATAAATCATTAGCTACTGTCTCATTCCAGGTGTACACAGGTGCTATTTAAAAAAAAAAAAAAAGTGATAAATTTTATGTTTGTAAACATAACTCTGTCAAAACTAATCCTGTTTCTGGCAGATGAAGATGTTATCCATACCTCTTGGTAAGGCAATATGCATTTTCAGGAAATAAAGCTCCTAGTATATAATTAGCTTAAAATGGCAGTCCATAGGGTAGTAGAGATAAGTGCTGTATTGTAGCTGGGTAGCCGTGAAAGAACCTGCCCCTTTTGCCAATATTGCACATAAACGTGGGGGACAGCTGAAGCAAAGGGCTGGGTGAGTGTGAACCCGCCAGCGCGGCTTCACCGAGCAGCGCGGCTCCGGCTGAGCCGGCGCGACCGCCTCCGCTTCTCGCTCTGGGCTGCCATCAGACGCTAGTGGCTTTTTAAGGATGCTCTTGGACTTGTCCCAGATTACATACCATACGTGGGGAAGATAGAGATTTCAATTTGTAGTCATGACAACGATGCTGGCAAATATTGCCTTCCTCTTTGCTTGCCGTACCTGTGACATGCAGGGACCTTTTAAAAATTACTTTTCGTGCTGTGTTCTTTTTTTAAAGTTGAGAGTGAGCGTTAGCCTCTGAAAAGATGAAACCCTGAGTGAGTCGCTGCTGCTTTGGGTAGAAGTGCTGCTGAACTTCGTGTTGAACTTCAGTAAGGCTACAAGCTGGGGAAGTACCATGTTAAAAAGCTTTGAGCTACCCATTAATCACCTGTTATAGACCCGTTTCCCTTTTTTATACCTAGTCTCCTGAGCACTGACAGCAGCAGTGCTAGGGCACGTCTCCTCTCAGGCTTCAGAAGTGCCTTCCCATGGCAATGGGGACAGGCAGAGCTCGGAGAAGCAGGCTCAGATGTGGGCATCAGGTGTGGCTTCC
The DNA here is from genome assembly GCA_013399115.1 of Anseranas semipalmata. Classification (NCBI taxonomy): domain Eukaryota; kingdom Metazoa; phylum Chordata; class Aves; order Anseriformes; family Anseranatidae; genus Anseranas; species Anseranas semipalmata. The sequence goes on from VXAA01001394.1 coordinate 495,260, forward strand.
CATGGCTACCAGTTTCTGAACATGGTTTTCAATGGCCACTTCTGAAGCTCTGACTACATTATGAACTTTAAAAAAAAATGCATTGGTAAAACATAAAATTTTTCTTAAAAAAAAAAATCGAAGAAATTTCTTTAAAAAAAAATGTTCATTAGAATATAATTCAGCCAGTGCTCATTCAGCATTAGTGCTAGTGTTCATGAGCTCCCTTTAATTTCCATGCAGCAAAGGCCAACAGCTGTAGAAAATACCTCTGGAAGAAGCAGAAAGCTCAGGGCTGAGGAAGAGAAACAGATACATGGTAGGTGGCCAGGGGTGGTAAGCAACAAAATATAGGTGCATTCTTCATTTAAAAACATGATTTTACATTCATAATATGAAAATGCTTTTAAAAAACAAACAAACTGGGGGTCCGCATGACCCAGTAAATCACTAACGGGGCGGGGGACTGTAACTGCTTAGAACATAGCAAAAATGTCTACTGAGGGTTTTCCACATACATTCTTCCAGTAATCAGTAGCTTAAAGTTTCTTGAGCTTGGTTATGTAACTAGATCATTAGATCATTAGATTAACGTTCGGGACCTATTTACTGTGACAGAAAAACAATACCCCTATGATCTAACGCGAGCTGGTTTTAGATTTCTAACTCCAACAGAAAATGTGGTTGATAAACTTGCAGTTAAATTAATGTGATATCCCTGGAATAGTAGTAGTATTTTGTGCTTTACTGATGAGAATAGATGTTGAAATTAGTTCTCATGGAATTAATCTGAATTTCAGTCCTTTCAGGTCCTCGTTCTCTTCATACAGCCTATAAATACACCAGACAGTGCTTATGTCATTAGTCTCTTAATGTTATAAACATTTAATGAAGTTAAATTTGAAGTACAACACATTGTAAAATCAATCTGATCTTGCTGGGCAGACAAAGGGAAGAAAATTGAGTCATTTGGAAAACAAATTAAGAATTATATTCACTTAACTTTGAGGTGGATGAAAAATCATAATCAAGACAGATAGAGCCATTCTATTTCTAAAGAAAGCCAGGATTGGGACCAGAGGAAGCCTCTCTCTGTGTTAGATGCCATACTACGTATATTAACAACACTGCCAGTGGCAGGCAGCCTGACATGAATCACTTGGGAGATGACAAGCAGTGCTTTCCTAGAAATTGGAGAAATTTTGCTGTAAACATTGCAGCTCAGATTCATCTTTCACAAAGTAGCTACTTTAGCAGCTGGAGATTTCAGTGCTTTTGGTGATAGGTCTTCACTATAGCATCCACAGTTAACTTATCACGGGGACATTCACCTGCTCCCACTGTTGTTCCCATTTCCTCGGGCACAGCGTTCGCTGTTTGGCTCTAAGCACAATGCCGCGTCCTTTGGCTGGAGGACAAAGCTCTTCCTCCCAGAAATGCCAGCAAATGCTTTCCTGTAATTGGCTTTCTAAGGAACATGTTGGAGTATGAGATTCTCTCACCTTCTTCTGAATTGGGAGCAAGGGACTTTAGTGGCAGCCAAATCAGTTTCCTAGCATGGTTTAGCAGCACCAGCGTCTCCTAAAATGCTAAGTGGGAAGAAAAGCAATAAATAAAAATAAATAAAACCCTATTAGCAAAGGATTACTGTGTAAAAATCTAAGACAATGAACAGGAAAAGTGAAGAGGCAACGGACACGTTAAAATGCTGTGGACAACAAGCTGCTCAGAGGAAAGTGTATTTGTTCTTTCTTTTTGAAACTCATTATTTATTTTCTCTTTTCTTCAGGCTTAATGTCTCACTAATGAATTCCAGGGGGATTTTTGAATCATGGTGATATCATGGGTTAAACCCCTCTCTACTTTTTGAATGTAAATTCTTCTTGACATTCTTACTTATTGCAGAGCATTGACTTCTTTCCTACAACAAAACCTAACGCTATTTGGTTTTGCATAGTTAACATTTTGCTAATGGGTAGCCAAGATTCTCTCAGCAGCTCAACAACATTTTCTAAAGCACGCTGGCGTTGTTGTAGCAACTGGTGGCTGATCTGTGAATAAAGCAGATGTCATTGTGGCAGGATAAAGAGACAATAATCTATCACCCAGCCACCACCACTCCTGCCCAAACAAGTCATCAAAATGACAGCTTTGGTGTGCAGTCATCAATTAAGGTCTGCATATCACCTTAACTCATCTTCTTGGTATATAAGCCAATGTTATGTTATAAATGCTGAGAATTTCTCAGCCCTTCACCATTGCCTTCCTCCTGAAGAAGGCGCAGTGAGGATGTGCTGAGGCACTGATGGTTTGCCAGCTTCCTTTTAGGCTTTGATTGATTTTGCATTTTCGTCCAAGCTGGTCTGGCCTAAATAAACACAATATATGTTCTGGGAAGTTTTTCTCTTTACTGCTTAATCTGAATTCAGTTCATGTGGCTTGCAACTAAAGATGGGCAAGCGTCAAAATATTCTGACTGGTACCCAAGCTGAGTACAAAAGGAGAGACAGAAACAGATAAATTACTGTTCTAACTTCTCAGAAAGGCTTTAATCCATTTATTTATTTTTTAGCTTCTATTCTAAGTCTCACTATTTGTACTTAGCAAGCACAACTCATTGACCTGAATGAGTCACCTCACGTCTCCCTCCTTTGGTGAGGGAAAACACCATGCAGTTTAGCACTTTCCCATTAAATGCTTTCCATTAGAATATTTAACTTTTTTGATTTGTTTTCAATCATGAAGCATCACAGAAACTTGTCCCTGCTGTATGGAGACCCGCAGATGGTGCAGTGAGTTTCAGCTTGCCAGAAGCTATTTGTACCCGCCGTGGCACTGCTCTCCACATCTGACTTAAAAAGCCTGCTCTCTGCTACCTACTTTGCCACACATCTTTGTTAATCATTTGACTTAAGGAGACAAAACATAAGGCCAGGTTTCTATGATTTCCCTGGTGCATGACTCATACTTAATGTGGAGGCTATATTAATTACTGTGTGCTTAACGTTTAATGAGGCTGAGAAGAGGAAGGAGTCTCCTCACTTCAACTATATACAACATGCAGTGAACCTACTACATGCAGTGAATACATTTCTAAACATTAAAATCTGGATGTGTATTTTATAAATGGAGGCAAAGCAGGCATTGCCCGAGTTCCCTAAATCAGCATGGCAGAAGCTGAGAATCTGGGCCTTAGTCCTAATTCTTTCACAGACTTCCTGTGTGCCCACCAGCCAACCCTCTTGTGCTTTGTGTCCTGATTTCCTGTCTGTTTGTGAGGATAATCGTGGCTGACTAAGGCCAGGCTCAGTGCAGAACATTCGTACAACTTGACACCACAGCATTATAGAAGGCCAAAAGGAATTATCCTGATTTTTTTTTTTTTAAGATATGAAAAAACGTATTTTGTAGTGATAAATTATACACTTTCAGTCTTGTGTGATGGTGTTACGGTCTAACACTACTGCCTGTACTGCATCTTCTCTGTCCTTCTCTGTTGACTTGTCAAGATGTCAGGTATTTAATATCCTCTGTAGTTTACAACAGTTCTGATCAAATTCAAATAATTTCATAATGAAGCTATATACAGACAGACGTGTAGCCCATAGTGTATATTTCTGTGGGGCCACTTGTAAAAGAAAAGTTGCTAGGAAATAAATCAGGCACCAGAAACAACTCACAAAAGGTTCCTTTGCTGATTCAATGGAATAGACATTTGGTTTTGGTTTGAGCCAAGTGCAATTGCACTACGCGTTGGGTAACAACGAGACAGCCTTAGCCTGGGCTAAAATCTGTCCATTCAGCTAAGCCTGCCTTCCCTGCTAGACTCATTAATGAGCCTTCCATGCAGTGAAATTTTCAGTGGTTGTCCTTCGTATGTGCTGCTTCTGCTTTCCAAAGCTTTTCTGGGCTGCACCCTATCTGCAATAGGCCATTAGTTTCTTTATCATTCAAGTTTCTTCTTCTGTCTCCTAGTTAGACTTGTCTGATGAACTGCTTTTCTCTGACCACATCAAAAAGTAGTCTGTTAAAGTCTGGGAGAAATGGCTTTCTGCAAGATACTGTTGCCATCACTTGGGAAATCTCTATGCTCCTCTGCTGACAATGAGTCAAAGTATGTGATAGCAAAATGTAACCTTTGGGACAATACCAGAAACCTCAATAATGGATTTTGATTTAATTTATTCTGTAAGTTCTACAGGGCCAAAACTGAGCATCATCTCTGGTGCAGTTCCTGGGCAGCCCCATTTAAATTGATGGGTCTGCCTGATGGAGAACAAACCTCAGCACTCCGTTTACAGTTTTTGCTACAATTTGTTGTACAAGTTTAGCCAATTAAAGAATACCTGTTCTGGTCCAGTCTTTAACTTTGTTTTAAATAACTGTTAGTGTGGGTTTATGAATAATGCTGAAATGGTGAATTAGGGGGACATGGTGTATTGGATGTGGAGTAATTCCAGATTTATTGGTCTGAAAAATGGGAGGTACATTGTGAAAGGATGAAAGGTTTTGGTGCTGAGCGTACTCCTTCTCTATTGTATTGTAGCCCACGTATGGCAGAAAACCATGATACATAAGCCATCAGTGGCTGGGGGTGGATCAGAGAGCTTATAAAGACTTCAGGGAGCTAAAACTCCAAGTACTGGGAGGGAATAAAACAGGCACATAAGCTCTGCAGGCAGGCATGCCAGTGAAAAGCATAAAGTGAAGCACTGCAGTACCAGGAAGTTGTGCACAGTGCAATGTTCCCAAGGAAAAACTTCTGTGCATTCTTAAAAACTAGAGGTGCACAAGGTTTTATATGCTGCTAGCACTGGGCTTGTGACATACTGCTAGTGAATTGTTTGTATCAACAGCCTCAAAGCTAACTGTGGATCTGGTATTATATATACAACATGGCTTTTTTTGGTATAGGGAAAGGATGCAAGCTAGCATAGGAGACAAAAACTGGGGTTACTAGTGCTAAGAGAATTTGGCTATGTGTTAATAATTGCAGGTAACTGATACAATTTCGATACCATCCTCTTCACCTCATTTTTGTTTTTTGTCCATGCAATCCTGGAAACATTTCTCTAAAGTAAATATAATCTCATCTTGTCCCAGAGATTTCAAATCCAACTACAAAGCATGCATCTTTCCCAACAAGAGTTTGACACAGTGACTTTGCTGACAAAAATACAAGATCGCAGTAAGGAATTACATGAACTTGAGAGCACCAGTAGCAAATGTATTGTGTTGCACTTAAAAGTGTGATTTCTCTGGGACTTGTTTCTGTCCTCCCAATTGCAAATGATAATATGTGCTATTGATGAATCTATAAATATGTAACAACAAAATGGAAAAAATGGTACTTTCCTAAAACTCCAAAGCACCAGAAGAAGCCTTTAAGGTTTTATAGCATCACCTCAGGACAAGGCAAGAGAATCACAAAGCTCTGGTATCCCTCTTCAAACACCTGGAGTCTTTTAGATCCAAGTACACATTTTGACTTAATCATGTTATTATTTGTTTCCAGAGGAATGATTCCCTTATTTTTTCTTCAAGTGTAAAATGCCTGCCTTTGAGGGATTCTTGTTATGAAATTGACCAGAAGAACATAAATTAGGTTAGCGAACTAGGTCACTTATCATGGTGAAAGCTATCCAAGATAACCATGAACTGAGGGAGAACGTTTTGGAACCAAGATGAGCTTCATTGTCTGCCATTCTGCTCCATGACAAAATTCCTGTACTTGGTTTAATCTGGGACATTAATGTCCCTGCTCAGGTGGTACCCAGCTGGTTGACAGCAGCAGTATCAGCCAGATTTAGCCACCCCTGTCTCTGCATGTCAACCACTGCATCTGCAGTTTAGTCCTACCAACAAGAGCTGGAGGGCTTCTTGTTCAGATGAGCTTCTTGGGGTTACAAGCTGGGGGCAAGGGACTGTATTAGTCAATACTCTGATTTGCGATATTCACATTAAATCTCTCCTGATACCTATAATAATGATAAATGTAAAAATGGAGTCAGAAATACTTATGTGGAATCTTCACTTGAATATGTACACCCTGACTGCAGTCTCTGATGGTTCTGTATTCAACAAATTGCTTTTAAAGTGTGGTCAGTTAAAAACAATTTTGTAATCCACAAAGTAATTCATTAAGAGCTTTGCATAATATAGTATGTGGCCATTATTTTCCTTTTCTAAGTAACTGTGTACCCTTACAATAACTTTACCAAACGAGCCACTTAAGCATAAGTTTTAAGGATGTTTTTCATTTAATTATTACTGCTGTAAGACATATCTCCATTAGGTTTGTGCGTACATGGCAAAGAAAACTTAATCATAGACTGATTTGTGTTTTAGGTAGGTACTTCAAGTATTCAAGCTAATTGTATTCAGGTTAGTTGTCCTTTGAAAAAGGGCAAGAGGTAAAATCCTTAAAACTTGCTCAAGAATCCCAATGTAGAGTTGCATCATTTCCATGAATCGGGGTTCTAGTATCAAATAAGGAAGTGAGATTTCGTAAATAATAGCTTCCCAACTTGCACTTGTGTTTGTTCTCTTACTCTTCCTACTCCTCTTACTCTTCAAGCTTCTTGAATGTATGTTTTCTTTAAAAGCCTCTGCTAGGTTATTAACATGGACAGCAATCCAGCACTTCCCTTGGTTAGCGGAGATGAAAAGATGTATTTTCTTTTGAGAGTTGTATTGTTCTGTAGTTGTGTGCATTTCAGTCCCATTGTGTGGTTCTTCACCAAGTCAAAACAGAGCTCTTCTATCCCTGAGGACAAAGAACAAACTGTTGTCGGGGGGAGGAATATCTACCAAATCATAAATCTTTCTCCCTCTCCTATTTATTCTTCATGCCATCCAAGCACATTTAGAGAATGGCCAATTAACTCCAGACTCACAACAGATTCTGATAGGCCAGATTCCTCTTATCTAAGAGGACGCAACCACATTTCCAAATATGTTCTAGCTGAATGCAGCATTTGATTTTCCTTGCTCTTTAATTCATAGTCGCAAACTGATATCTCAATCAAATTGAAATTTTCTCTAAGTAATGCACAGCAGCTCACCAGCAATATTGTAAGATATTGGGCAAATGTGTACCAAATTAATTTCATTGTGCATCCAGTTCTTTATTATTTGAGTAGAAATGTTTAAAGATATTTGTCCTTCAGGAATTAATCTGATCACTGGCCATTGCACATCACTGCATATTGAAATATATGGTAAGCAGGAGTTGTACAGATTACTTTCCTATAGTAAAACATGCTGCAAAAGTAACAATTTGTAAAATAGCTCTAATCAGTGAAGAAAACACACTTGATGATACTGTATCCACTAATTAAAAAATATATATATATAAATTGAGGGGGAGGGCTTCCAAAGTTAAACGTTAGATCTGAGCTATTTAACCAAAACGTAGTGTTGTCATTGACATCCATACTGTATGAACTTCATTGCGTTTTATGTCTTGTCAGTTCTCAATGCATGGAATCTAGAAGAACTAAAAGCAGTGACTCAATTTCAAGAAAAAATTGCTTTTATATTGCTTTATATTGACAAGTCATACGTTTGAAAGTAAGTTATGTTAATCATTTTGCTTTGATATCTCGTGCTGGTGTCTCAATTACATAAATATTATATGATGTGTTAAGTGGCAGGTCTGCAAAGAAACTGTATGTTTAATCTAATTATGCAGGATCAGGTACTGCTTGGGCTTGTATTCTTACATAAATATATATATGAGAAGTGAGTTTGAAAAAACGCCGTGTCACATTCAGGAGACTTGTAAAAGGTCAGGCTATCATGCTGAAACTTTGCAGCGTCTCTCCTGGTACTTCTGGTTACTTTTTCTCAGAAAGTTTGCTGACAGTTTTCCCCATTTTCACAGCCTTTAGGTGGGAGTTTTGCCTCAGAAAGATGATTGGACCCAAGATATATCTATCACCTATTTCTTGTAATGCTTGCTGTTATCTACAGGAGTCAGTGAATGCACTGTGTGCTGGCTACTGGTTTGTTTCCTTCACTAAAGGCATGAGATCCTGTGGTGTGGAAACAGGGAAGAATCTGGTCTGTCCCAGTTAGAACATGCACTATCATCAGTAGCTCTGGGCCATGTTTCTCACCCAATGAAAAACAACACTAAATTTGGATTATTTTTTATCATCCACAAAAGAATCCAGCAGGAGGAACAGAGTGATTCCAAAAACAGAAAAATATTTGCCCCTCAAATATCTGGAGAAATTAGCAGTGATGAAAAAGGAAATACCATAAAGGGAACACAAGAAGCTTTAACTGGGCTCTCGGAAATAAGGGAGAAGTCTTTAACTTTGCCTAGGTTTTTCTTTGGATTTTTGATCTCTGGCTTTTCGGGAGGAAGGAATAATGTAAATGCCAAAAAGAGTGGGACAAAAAGTAAGCATTGCATCCTATCTGTGAGAATCAGACGATGTGTATCATGCTAGTTGTTACAGTCACAGTCTACAGTCTTCACTGATTAAAATCAAATTTGACAGTAACACAATAAAGAGGTTTAACCGACAGCACACACAGCACATTTGCTAGTCATAATGCCAGAGTTTAATGACTGATGCATGTGGGAAGCTAATTTGGATTTTTTTTTTCCTGAATGGGATAAATGAGCATCCAGTTAATACCAATCATGAATTCAAGCCATGTGACAAAATTGATGCTACATACCCTGTTCCTGTTTTGCATATTCTGCAAATTGAACTGCAGGAAAAGAGCCAGTTTGTACACGCATCCGGAGAGAAAGTTCAATCTGCTTTCGGACACATCCACCAACTGCAGCTGAATGTATCCAGCTTGCCGCTGTTGTGTCCACAAACTAATTAGCCTTTCTCTGTTAAATAGCCTAAGAATTACAAATTGTATGCCTGTTTTGAGAAAAAGTACAGGTTAAACAAGCAGACGTAGTATAAATAAAATATTTATATAAAAATAGTCTCTTACAAAATATACTCTATTATCCTATGGTTGATTTTCCAAAAGATGGAAGTTTGTCTGGAGTTTCTAATTTTTAGACATATTTCAAACAGGATTTTATTAATGCTTCTTTCTTTAATTGAAGAAAAAAAAATGGTAAAGATTTGCAACCCCTACCACTTGACTTTTGTTCCAGACAACTAGCAGCAAACAGGAAAAAAAAAAAACCAGTGTGTTTGTGTATGTACATATATATATAAAGATGCCAGCTTTTGTACTTAAACATCCAGTACTGTAGAACACATCCTGCAAGTCCAACTAGTAGAAATATCCTAGTTAAGAATAATATATACAGCTCCAGGTTTTCCTTGCTGTTTCTACAAAATTATTCCACAAAGAAAGCAAGCTATCTACTTTAATTGCAGAATAGTTTCAAAAATGTTGGTAGAGTTCTTTTTAATTAAATAAATTAATATTAGTTTTATCTGAATAAATTGTTAAATATTGCTATTATTATGCCCAAATGTCCCAAATCCCTGTGCTAAATCTGCAGCACACACACACACACGAAACGCAGATAAAGCAGTGTCTACAGAAAATTTCAACAGTTCTACTCGCTGTAGCAAATGGTATGAAGTGGAAAGATGGGCAAGACCAGCAGAAGCTTTTCACAAGTGTAGAAGCCTAAATTTGTATCATCCACACGCTCACATGGGCAGTTCACGATGGGGCACTGTCCATCCCATCCTGTGCAAAGCCCATGTCAGGATTTTTCCCCTACCCTCCCTGCTCCTCAGACACGCAAGTTCTTGACCATCTTTTTTTCCAAACCGAGTTCATTGCCACGCTCAGAGATTTTTCTCTGGTGTCTCTGGTCTCTCTCACAACGCAGTCAATGCTTCTTGCTTCAGAGGTGCAGATTAAGTGAAATGATCTCTCTGTTTTGTGTGTCGGGGGCTTAGGGGTGTTTGTTTTTTGTTTCTTGGCTGACTTTCTTAAGAGTCTGAAATGTGTATCCACATAAGCAATGAAACATGAGAAGAAAAGACAGGGATCCATTCATCAGCATTTCTTCTGGGAGAGCAGATCTTTGCTACAGTCTTGCGTAGGTACGTTGAGCGCATGTGCAAATGTACTCGCGGCCAGGGACACAGTCAGCCTGCCCAGCCACGTACTCATTTACAGGTATATACTTCTGTTCTTTCACTGCACGTGTTACATTTAACATAGCAGCACCAATGAAATTTGCAGTTGCACTGCCACACTCTTGAGTACTGGTGTGTGTTGTAACCTCGACCGCAGCACATCAGATCGCAGCCATTGGACTGCTGGGCTGTCTTGTTGCACATCCTCCCCTGTGTTCCCACGCTGCCAGTGACAGGGTCTTCTTCACAATAATTGGGAGATTTTTCTATGTACACTAAATCTGTATCCATGGGTTTGCGATAAGAAAGTGGCTTCTTTATTTTGAGAAAGGTCGGACGCTTGTTGCGACTTGCCCTCACTGGTTCGACTTGAACTGCTTCGTTGTATTTGTCCTTAAGGATGTAGCCCAGCTCCCGGAATTTAGGCAGGGTTGTCCAGCATGTTTTAGTGGTACAGGATCCCGAGACCCCATGGCACTTGCACTCTAACTTCATGTTTTCTTCCAGAATCTGGATTTGGAAGAACAAAGAATGATGCATTAATAAAAACTAAATAATAATAATAATAATAATACAACCAGGTTTATCTGGTGCATATTGAATAACAGCCACAGAGGGGTTTGCTCTCCAGCATTAGCTGTTACCAGGCACAGGCCAGGTTCCCACCAAAGCTGTGGGTTTTGCTTGCCTGCTGTCAGCTGAGTTCTGCCTGCAAAGCCAATCCCATTTGCGCTTTGAGTTAAGCAGGGAACGTGACTGCCTAACTTCACAGACTGTAGACCAAAGGTAAACTGGGATCCTCATTAGCCACAGCTTTTCTTCACCTTGCTTTGCTACAGGATTGTGCAGTGCTTCAGATTTGTCTGTTTTCCAATTTTTGGCATATGGCAGTGAAATTAGGAACTGGCAGAAAACCACACCTTTACTACCACAGCTTTACACAAAAGACAAAATGCAAAAGGCTTTGAAAGTTCAAGAACAGATACTAGGACTTGATTTTTGTATATAGAGATTCCAAAATAAACTGCATTTCAGTTCTTGGATCTGAAAATGGCATAAGCTGGTGCAAGATATGAACAAGCAGATAAACTCTATCAATGCTCATCCTGCTGTTTGGGGTCACATTAATCAACAGTGTAGAGCAGACAATTATTTATTCATACAGGCATCATCTGTTCTAAATGTTGCAAGTTAATGCTCCAGTTTGAAAATCTAAGTATTATTTCAGTATACCATAGCCTTACGTTCTTTGCCATATATATACAGTATACCATAGTCTTTCCAGTTCTCTTTGGAGGGTTTAGGGCATTTTGCCTCCTCTCATGTGGGTAAAGGAGCATGTAAAATGCCCAGGCTGCTCTGCAAGAAAACTGGCTTTGTCTTAGAGCATAAGGAGTAAGAGTAAAGAGGGGGAATTGCTTTCATGTTTTGTCATCAATTCTTGTTAAAAATTTTGCATCTCCTTAATGCTGTAAAATCTTCTCAAACACATCATCATGACTTGCTCCACCGTGTCTCATGTTCTCTTCTTTGCGGGGTCCTTGCACGCTTAAGGCTGAGTTGTCACTACTTTCATTTTGATGATAACAAGCTTCATATTCCCTTCCCATCCCTTGAAACTTCATCCTTGTATCTTCTCTCTCCTGCTGTTTCTTTACCACCCCCAGTCCTTGTCAACTAAAACCGGAGACCAGCTTAGTCCCTGCTGTCTGTCCTGAGCCCTATAGCTGACCTCACTTAGCAGCTACACTGTCTTAATGCTAGAAAAAATACTAATTGATAGAATAATTCCAGCAATTAATTTCCCACTGGTGTTGGCTTGAAAAGAGAACATAATAACTCTTCTGATTACATTCTGCCTAGCCTGGCAGATACCAGCAGTGGGAAGCCCAGCTGGGGGATTATCTGGGTTCAGGGAGTGGCCACATAATTTTTCCCCTGAGAATCCCCAGCTGATCTGTGCAGCCCCAAACCTGGGCAGCCTGGAAGGCTGAAGGGAGGTCAGTGATATGGAAATTCGAATTAACCCTTTGCTATAATCCCCCACTTTGTGTTTTGGACATTAGGAAAACTTACCATGCAGACACCAGCTGCTAATGAAAAGGGCAGCACTGAAGGAGCCAGGTCCGGCTCAAAGGCTTCAGGTATGAAAGCTCAGCATAAACTCGGGGTGGCTAGGAGTAAGAGCACCTCTGCGCTTGTGCAGCTAGCGGATCGTAGGTAGCACACGAACACTGGTGAATGCAACTCCATCCTGCTCTTGGCAGCCTTAAAACAAGCAATTTAGAGGCTGCGTGCAGTAGCTTATTATTCTAATGCTTTTTGTTCTTGAGGCTGTTCCCATGTCACTGAGGCACAGTAATTGCTATTGCCTAACTTTAGGACAGTTCGTACCTGTTTTTTATTCACTGTTCTTCCTCTGCCCCTTTTCAATGAAAACCTGGATTTCAAAGGCATTTAAATAGCTTTGGCTTTGTTTTAGTCCATCACTGATGCGTCAGTACATGTGGACTGAAGACTAGCTTAAAACCCCTAGAAAGTATAGGTCCAAGATTTTGATAGGTATCACATTTTGTGCTACTGTTTTAAAATTAAATTTTCAGGCAAACTATCCACCCAATGACTGTCCAAAAACTCAGATGTGAGAAACTTTGATATTCAGATCTACATCTTAACTTGCAGTTCTGCTCAAACTTTGGCTTACATTTTGCATTATCTTGTTATCTTGAGTTTCTCTCTCAGCCACTGCATACTTCTTTTATTGCTCACTCATTCATAAGGTAGTACGCTTAGAAGATAGATGAGGAGACAGAAAAGGAGTTGTAGCACAGAAACCGGAAAAATAACATAAATTCTTTTAGCCTCATTTGTACTTTTTTAAAGCTCTCTTTTTTTAATTTGAAACTAGCCAGGGATACATTTCTCAGCCCTAATTCAATCACTGCTCTCGTTCAAGTGGCTGGCCTTATATCTGGTATGATGTTCAAACTTGCAACAAAATATTTCTAACATCAGGATCCGCCAGATTTACTTGAAACATTAATACAAAATACATCATGATTTAGTGTCATCTACCCATGTAGGGCTTTTTTCTGAAGTGTAAATAGCCTAAATTGCCTTTTGGTTTACTTCTTTAACATCCCATTTACAGACAGTGATCTCTAAGAGAATGAGCAGTTCCCCCAGAAAGAGCTGAGCAAGTGGCTGGAGCGGCCGCATGTCACGTGCTGGTCTTCTGCTCTGGGTGACACGATGCCAACCTGAACAAGCTTCTGGATTTCTGGCCTCAGCTAAGGCTGGGCATGAGCAGTCAGGATAAAAACGTCTGGCTTTGCCTGGAGATGAGATGCTTGACCAATGCTAGTTGAGCCCAAGTACTAGGGGTACTTTATAGATGATCGGAAAATGCTTGGAGCTGTGGGCAGGGGATGGGAAAGAGTTTTGTCTTTTAATGCTGTGCCATATTTACTGTTCTCTCTCTCTCTCTCTCTCTCTCTTTCTCTCTTTTAGATCACACTTTCTAAGATGTTCTGGCTAACCTTCCCTTTTGTCTTCACCCCCACTGGGGTTGCACTGGGCTAAAATCACTCCAACACATCTGCCTAATTTGGGCCCAGTGCACTCTGCCATCAAACTTTCCCTCCCTAGCCGAGCCTCTCTACCTTTAGCTCACAAACCCTTTTGTTGGTTCTGTTCTGGTACATAGATCCTCCTTGCGGTTGCTCTCTTTCAGTGCAGTGTTTTACAAATTCAGACAGGGATGAATTGAATCCTCTGGCCTTTAGAAAATAGGCTACATGTAATCTGAACCATCTATCCTCAGCAAAAGCCTGCAGTGGTGATTTGATAGTTTTATTGTACTGTGATATTGGGTGCTTTTAGAGTATTCTTTGGGTAGGGACAGGAGGCCTGGGCCTTCCCCTGGGTTTCCATGAGCCAAAAGCAGCGCTCTGCCCCCTCACTTCAACACTTGCTCTGTGTTAAAAACAGGAAACACTCTGCAACTTTTGAGATCAGTATTTGTTTCTTCAAAGGTTTTAGCCAGCAGCTCATACGTTTTACATTAAATATGTTATAGACTGATTTTCCTAAAATGTAAGAGCTTGAAGGGCACAAAATTTAAAATCTAGATCCTCTGTTTCTTGCCAAATGACCATATCTGGCTCCATTAGCCATACAAAGTGAATCTGTATGCACCATTGAATGCTCTGAACTGGATTAGATGCTAACAAAGAGCTGGAGTTCGTTTAGCTTTGTCCACTTTTTCTTTGAGTTCCTACAGTAAACTGTTGGTACTTGTTTCTCTCTCTCTCCTTTGCCATTAGCCTCTGGGAAATAGTTTGTGTGAAGAGAACTTGCTCTGGCTCTCTCTGTTGATGTTATCTTCGGATATAGTAACTTTGGGCACTGCCATGAGGAACGTAACATGTTTTTTCTTTGCCTTTAGTTTTGCAGAAAATGCGTAGGGTGCATCACGTGAGGGCGGCAAGCTGCAGCCCTGGGGAGCCCTCTAAGCGGCCCTGGAGCTGCACAGGCTCAGGTGCGTGGGGCTCAGCAAACGCAGAGGTGGTTGCATGGCTGGCGTGGTCAGAAAGTCTGGTTGCCCCATGCAGGGGGGTTTCTCAGCTCAGCATCATCTCGGTTACCTGGGCTCTGTACCTCCCTGGGTGTCCAGCATCTAAGCACAGGTGGCTTCCCAAACACATCTGCCAAGGTAGCCTGGGGCCCCACATGCCCCCTCCCCTGGGGACAGGTAATGCACAGCCCTAGATTCACGAGAACGCTAAAGTACTTGATGCCAAAGCTGTCCTGAAGGACTTAAAGCATGAAATGCGCTCGGCCGTCACACCTCCAGTGCATTCTCCTTCACCAACAGGATTTCCAATAGAAACTAAATCTTGCCTCATAATATGGTAATACTTAAAAATAAATAAAAATAAAACCAAAAACCAATACCATAGTGCCTGAGGCCAGGGACCCTTTACTGCAGCATCAGAAATAACTCCAGCTGAAGTCTACATGTGAAGCAGATGTAAACAGTGAGACAACAGCCACTGATCCCTACATCACTAGAGCCACAGTCTTTCCTAATTTCATCTGACATCACATAACCTGGGTCAGGAAATACCTGTCTCCTACACGTCCTGCAGATGCACCTCTATTATTGGTCAGAGAAAATACAACCATTGGCAAAATGGTGTGAATTTGTCATCCTGTAGAAGAACATGGCAGGACTTGGAGAGTGGTCACAACATTTCTGTGGGCTGGAGAGGCCACTGGGCAGAGGCAAGCCCGCCCCTTTCATTTTGTGGCAGATGAGGATTTATGGTTTATATTACTTTCAGAAAGGCAGTTCTAACTATAAGACAAAGCTCCTCAAACTTCAGGAACAACGTTAGAAGGTTGTTTATCTATCTTTCTTTTGCAAAAGGATTCATTGACTAAAAATATTGTTTTAAGCTGATGTAATAAAGCTATGTCCTGTTTATTCTTTCAACAAATTAACTTACTGAGAACCAAATCATATCTAATGCCATTGACAGTGAGGACTAGGGTGAGAATAGGCGTTGAAAAGGGCAACGGATGTACATGTAGATGGATCTGACAAGCATTAAAAGGACTATTGCTATCTAATTAAAATAACTAGGAAATTACTCTGCCACTTGTTTTATTCAAGTGTGACAGTAATCTCAAAATGATGCTGTCATCTAAATGATGTTAAGTAACTTGTAGGACTGTCTTAATATCAGAGCTCTGAAACTTGAGGAAAGTAGAAATAATACTTGGTGCTTTTTGACTTGAAAACAAAAATGAACATGAGAGAGCATAAAGAAGTAATGCTGCCATTTAAAGACAAACCCTATGAAACCTTTACATGTGAGAAACAGCATATTGAAAAAGTACCAAAGTGCAAATCTGGAGTTAGGAAAGACATATCTAAACAGAAAAGATTATTTCCCATCAGTGGATGTCCAGTAGCAATATTAATAGAGCTGTTGTAAAATGCTTTCTGTAGAAACATAACATATTTTGCACTGATATCCTGTGGCAAACTAATTGTGGGTGAGTTTGGAACTGCTTGTGTCCCATATTAAGAGTTACTCACTCCAGCCAGTCTTTCATGTTTCAGCTGAATGTATTATGATGTCTTACTAAGCACAGGCAGATGAGGCTTTTTCCTCATATTTTTTCATTAGTAAATCTCTGCAAAAGAATAATATCCGAAGTTGAAGTCAGCATCAAACAAATTTGTTACACTGAGCACTCTGAGCCCTGTCCATCCCAGAAATACTACAGCCACTGGCAGGTTAATCCATTTTTCTCATTACAAGAAAATTTCTCTTTCAAATAAAAAAAGGCTGGGAAATCACCATAGCACGTGACCTACACCAATGAAATCACCATTGTATTTTCCTACAAATAGATGTCCAAAGAAAATCATGCAAGATGTTGGTCTGAGGACTAATTATGAAGATAGCCAAGAGAATGCTAATAAATGACAGAATGCTAGAAACATCCCAGCTTGTACCCAGTACAACCATCTACCTTCAATAACGGATAGCCTTTTTTAAAGTGCAGAAACACTTCTTCCAAATTCTAACTAATTAGAATTCTGATTCTAATTCCCTAAAAAAAATGAAGAGTTTGTAAATTTTGGTCTCTCGTAAGTTTAACCCTTTGTGTAGTATTTCTGACTTTTCTCTACGCTGCCACAAAGCAGAAAGTTCCTTACCTTTCTTTATAACAGTTTCATAATTATTCTTATTCTTTCTACCTTGGAATATTAGTTGTCGTCTACTTCAGCTTTATAAAGAAACTGACCATAAGCAGCAATTATTTTCCAAATGCAGCTTCTATTCCCACAATACATCAAATGAATAAAGAAAAAATTATTAGTCATTCAGTATGGTCACACTGTTCGTGTACTGTTGTCAGCACATGCAAGCTGAATGAGGTTTTCTTCTCTTTCCCTTGGTAAGCTGCATCACTCAAATTAGAGGACAGAAGACCTAGTACCCTTCATTCAATGCCTAGCACTGCACAGAATAGCAAATGAGAGCAACACCAGTAAAAGCTGAGAAGAATGCAGTAAATATATTTTCTCCTACGTATTTTTATTATAGCTCTGTTAACTTTCATGACTTGCTGTGTATTAAATCAACTTATCACCACTTCTGGGACCAAAAAACAAACAGCAGTAGGAAACAAATCTTACAGTATGCCTTCATAATTGTTCTTTTTGAAGAATAGTTGGACATAGGATAGAAAGGGGAACGCAGTTTTTAAAAAAAAAAAAAGATTTAACGGGGCAGATTCTCATACTATATAATAATTTTCTTCTCAAATTAAACCAGAAGGCATGGCCCTTGCCTTTTTAAAAACTGTATGAACTACTATGTGAAATAAAACAAGGTGTCACAGTACTTCAGCTTTCTGCCCCTGAGGGGTCCTTCCAGGAGAAAATCTTATATCCCATTGTACCTGCTCCTAGGATAAGCTTCTGCCAAAACCCTCTCAGCTTTGCAAATGTAACTAGGAAAGTGGATTCCATGTATGTGGCTCAGAGTCTGTATCTTGCTTGCTCGTTCCTCAGTATTTTTCTCAGACAGCTCTGCAAATCTAATCATGGCCCCCTGAAAGTCAAATAAGGTTCTTCAGTTTTTATTTATCTTCATCAAGATAGTGCTTGCAGAGATAGCGGGCACGATGTGGCAACACCTGATGTTAATAGCTCAGCAAAATCTGATATGGACTTGAAAGGAATGATACACAAAGAAATCCACACTGCCACGTCAGACAGTCCCTCCTCGGAGCAGGTCTCATGCCAGGTATTCTCTTCTCCCTCACCCCCTCCCTTTTGCATCGTATCTGATAACAGTTACAAGCTAGTAGTCTGTGGGATTCCTTGCCTTTTTACGTCTCTCATGAACACATTCCTGTTTTCCCCAGAGAGAAAGTACCTGCACCCTCGTCTCTCTCTCTATATGGTCATCAAAATGTAAAACGAAACCATTAATTCATGAGCTGGAACCGTGAGCTTCAGGTTGAGTTTCACATGCTCTTAAGGGATATGGTTGGTGACAAAGTTTTCTGTGTACTACCAAACACAAAACCTTCTTCCCTGCCTTTCCTTCTGTTTGCGGGAAATACTGTTATAAAAGTTTTTCTCAACCATGAATTACCAAACTAATTCTTAGATAAGGTTTTATACCAAGAAATGGACTTAAAGTACTATGTTCCTACTGTACTATTGGCAAGCAGGTTGTGAGACTGGGGGTTCTTAGTGTGGGATTTTTTGTTTTCTGAGTTGCTAATGACAAACGCTCTGTACGTGAAAGCTGGCTCGAGAGTTTACTGAGTGGTTACTGCTGCGATGCCTTCTTGGTGTGTCTGTCTGCAAGACTGGTCTGACTTGCATTTTGTTTCTGTAGATTTTTCTATTTAAAAGCAAGGCAAATATTTTAACAGAAAAAAAATGGAAATAATTTGAAAACACAACTGTCAATGGGTTTGATAAAATACTTGCTTTTTAAAAAAATAACTCTTGGGAGACCCATTATCACCTAGATTAGACTGGATCAACGTAGTGCCAAGTAAGTGTCATCATGTAGGAAGTTTAAAAAACCAGTCATAAAAAAGAGCTTGGAAAAAATAGTTCTGAAAAAAAATTGGTTTCTTTTAATGTGCTTTCAGCCACAATTATTGGAATATAGTTGAAATATCTTAGAGCCGTTCAACATGTTAATTTATATTTCCAATTTGTATGACTGTATGATTTCCTAGCCCCAGACTAAAATGGGATTGTGAGATTAAGGGAAAACTTATCTAGAATCATTATTTGCTGCTGTCCAAGCAAAACTGACACGGTGGATATGATGGATTATAGCTTGTGAAATACTGAACAGTCTTGTCTGGTCTACCTGGGTACTTTGTACAATGAAGCTAAAATAGACTGGAAAGAGGGATGATGGTGTTACTGAATTATAGATAGAGTTGTTGGTTGTGTTATCTAGTTCACCTTCTTATCACTACATACATTTTCTATAGTACGTATCTTCCTTTCCAAAGAGATATTGGACAGTACGTTCATGCCAAAAGTGAATAAAAGATGATGATCAAAGAGTTTTGAAAATGAAGAGACATTGTGATGTTCACTGACACTAAGACGATTTACAAACAAAATGAGACAGCAATTTTTCTGGATTTGGGCATGTTATCAAATTCTTCTTATATCATATCTGCCTTCCTTATGTTCTGGTCACAAACTAAAAATCACTCCAAAATACTGATACTTCTGAAACAGGCCTCTCTAAAATAGTGATCTGTGCAGTATTGTATCATATATTAGAAAGACGATGAATGTCCATTGTTAAAAATGCCATTTTCCCTAATTCTACTTCAGTCTAGGAGCTCAGTGTATGGATCAGAGACTAAGGAAGTCAATTAAAACTTGTCTGAGTGATATCTGGAGGCCTGGACCTCTTCAGAGCCATTATAGTTCCCCTGGCATCCTATATCCAGTGAATCTGTTTTTAGCTTCGATCTCGGGGTGGTGATCTTCATCCATATTTTGTGCTTCAATGCATCAAGCTGTCATTAAAATGATGGGGTGATTTAAATAATAATAATAATAATAATAATAATAAATAAATAAATAAATTGTGCATACAGTTTATTTTTTAGCATGCTGTTTCTGAAGTGATTGGAGGTACTCCCAGATGAGATGAACTAAAACTTATTGACACTCCTCAGTTTGAGAACACAATGGGTTAAAGTCTTGGGGGCTATTCAGGTTCTGTTACAGCCTTGCTCTGCTAGGCAGGGATGTCAACGCTGCCATTGCTTTGGGCTATCTCATGGAGCCTGAGTCATACTTCACTGCTGCGGTAAAAAGGTAGGGAAAACAGGAAATGACACAACTCAAATCCATCCTTGTCACAGCTAATGTACACAGAGCGAGGGATGGTACAGGGTTGACTCATTCCCACTAAGCTTCATCTTCTGTGTAACTCTCCCCACTGGTAGTGAAGCACTCAGATGAAGTGGTGCTGGCATTGTATAGTAAAGAATTCAGAGCAACCAGGTAGAGCATTTTGACAAATGTTTAAGCTGTCGAGAGAAAAGTTTCCAAAGTGTGATAGAAACCAAAAGAACAGCCTTACTTGTTCCAGACAACTCATCAGAAAACACCTCTTGTGCTAAACTAATAAAGCCAGGTACTGGCAAGAGCACTAGCTGCAAAATAATATCACTTCATATTGCTTCCAAACATTTTTAACCAATAGCCATTCACAGTTAATTATAGGTTCATTTAGTTACATACCAAACTATGAGAGTTAACCCTTAGGTACTCAGCAAATAATACTATGCAAGGCATATTTCTCATGCTTAAAAACATATAAATTTCAGTTCTCTAAGCCAGCATTTTTAGTAAACAGTGAATGTTTTTCCTTTCCATTAAGCTTTTCAGGTGATTTCAAAGTACTTCTACGCTAATGTCTCAGTACTGCGTTTATAAAAAAACAGACAAACGAACAAACAAAAACAATATTTCCTAACCTAACTTCAGGAACTCCTTCAGACTAGAAAGAAGCACCAGCTATCCTCATGTTCGGTTCACAGGGAGACATCACTTTGTGTCAAAATATTCACATGGTAATAAAATAAAATTAATTTTGTTCTTAATTGTGATATTCTTGTGGGAATAATTCTTCCACAAAGATGACTTTCTAATTAGGTTATACACATAAGAGTTTTCCTCCTCCAGTTGCAGCTGGGACAATAGATCCACGGTTCCGTGTTTTCAAATAGCTTCCACTTATCAGAGATAAGATCCTACCAGCACAGCCTATCTCTGTAGCCTAGCAGCTGCCAAGATTAGCATGCCCATATACAGGCCAAGAATTTTAACACGGATCTTCTGGCCTGTTGTCAATGAAAATTTCCTCCAATACAGAAGAACGTGGAATTTCCTAATTTTATGTATAATGCCCAGTGCAGTCCAAGCAAACCTTTTTGGCTTTCTGTCTTGCTTACCTGGCATATCAGATTTTCTCCTTTCCATTCTAACAGCTATTTTAGCAATAGTTGAAGCTTTCATTTTACAAGTGAGCAATCACTTATTAATAGAAGTTCTCTTTTAAGGTGTGTCGGTAGTGATGCATGTAATTCCCCTCAGTCAGCTCATCCTCCAGAACAGACATAGCTGTTGCTCTTTGTTAAGAGATCTGTCTGCCTGTTTACTATTTATAGATGAGTTAATGAGCACCATCCAACAATTACATTAATAGTTCCTCTTAAAAGGCCACTTAATTTATATTAATTGAGCCTTGATATCAAGATTGATGTTTTTAACAAAGGGTTAACCAGTTGTTGTAGGTCTTTAGTTCAGAAGGTCATAGGACAACAGCTTGTAAGCACCAGCTTCACTCACTCATAAACCCATCAATTACAAACCATGCATGTCTGTAGCACATTTAATGAGTTAATCAGATATTAATTGTATGTCTCCCTTTAAGGGGAACCTTAATATAAAGTATAACTCCATTAAATAGAATTTAAAAAATCTTAATGCTATGGTATTCTTTAGTAGAGTTATTTGGATCTATAATGTTCTGGAAAACATTTTAAGATTACACCTTCTAGCCTAAATTTGCTCCAACTCTAGCAAGGCAAACTTCTCAGACCAATTTCCTGAGAAAAATGAAGCCTGAGTGCTCACTTGGTGTCTCTCTCCCATCTGCTCTTCTATCTTCTCATGTCCTATTGGTAACAGCTGAGCATTTTTAGTAATTTCAACCAAATATGACAAAGGGTAGAGATTGTGAAGTAACTTCTGTGAAAATAAAAGATCACAGGGAGGAGACAGATCCTATAAATGCTCCAGGTGGCATTGTGAATGCTTGTGTTGCTGGATCCCCAGTAATTCACAAACAAAAAGTTTGCCATCAGCAGTAAGACATGCTTTTGCAGGAGGGCATCTCCACTGTTTCGCTGTTTATGTTTTTTTTAATCTTTTCTTTTTTAACCAAGGTCTTGATCCAAGCCTTTTGGACACATTTTAAAATCTCATGTGCAAGTAGTTTTGTAAGAGCGTACATAGTTGTACTCGTAACTGTGTGTGGTCTTATATTTAGTATAAGATCTAGTATGCTTAAGGCAAGGCTAGTTTCCCTAGTAGGCCACCAGCTGATACTACAAAGAGGACCTAGTACTGGAGCACTAGCAATAAGTGTTGGCTTAGATCTTATTTAGAGTTTGCAAATAATGACGCTTCCTTCCGTCTGTCCCAGAGGACCAAATGCAGTCCATTAGGTGCAGCTCACTTTTAAGTACCAGAAGGCTCAGGGTCATTTCAATAACCAGTTCTAATGCAAATGAATACTAGTGCCTTTTGGCACTAATTGACCATACAGAGCCAAGCATCCTCTCTGCAGTTACCTGAAACCCTCATCCTTTAATAGATCCATGCTACACTCTTCCAGTACCAAAACAGACCTTGTTTGTGTCCTTGGACTAAAAGGCTGTTCTTCATTTAATCAATTATTTAATTGTTTACTTCAAAATACCTGGAAATTCTTTCCATTAAAGCAAAAGTCTGTTCCATTTGTACAGCAAATGCTAGCAATTATTGCTTTTGGTGAGTGTTTCAGGGCTTTGTAACTTCAGAGTTTTCTGTCACCAAACGTCTAATATAGCATTTGGACCAAACCTTGGTTTAACTTCCATCTTTACCAAAACCTCTGCTATGCATTGTTCCAAATGTCTCTACTTAGCCCATCTATGTGAGTTCATGTTACTGACTTGTCATTGCAAGGCTCTGGGAAATCTTCCTGGAGATACTTTCAGCTCACACTCTAGAGGTTTGGGTTATAAGTGCAGAAGATTCCAGCTTCTGTCCCCATTGACACAGCATGGTCGCAAAGATTCAATGACACAAACCTAGGGTTGTGTAGTGAATGGGTATACTTTGTCAGAGACATAATAAATGAGACTGCATGCTGCAAGATCTCCAGCATAATTCAGTGTAAACTTGTGTAGCAGAAACACTGCCTGCTTGTGTATTAACATTGTTCTCAGTGAATAGCCTTGCCTGGCTATTTGTTTCTTGCTAACTTGGCCAATACCTGTCTTCTGTTGTTTTTAATGCCTAAAATATCCAGACAGAAGTGTCTAGTTTTCTAGAAGTAAATCAATCTTAGGTTTGGAAAACGAAATTTGAAGTGTGACAAATGTCATCTGGTGAATACAGGAGCAGCAGAACTGTGCTCATCATCTGTCTTTGAAAACTTTTCAACAACTTAGGCCTATATCTAGGAATTCAGTTCAAAAATCTTGGATTCTGACTTAATTTCTCAGTAAAATATCGAAAAACACAAGTTAAATAATACAAGGCAGAAAAGCTGTGTTCTCAGGTCAGAGTTAAGGTTAATAGGTGCTGTGTTTTCTCTTTGTTGTGACTTTTATTACATAACTAGCATAAAGCCTATGATACCCAAACACAGCAAGTATATGCTTCGAAGTTCTTATGCTTTGTGGCAACTGCATTTGTTTCAAATCAGTAATGTTTGTTTAGAAATGAGGGCTTAGTTCTGCAACGTGAGAGACCGAAGGCTCTACCAAAGGTCACAACCAAAGGTGTTGAAAACAGTGGGAGTCTTTTAGGGAGACCTGAATAACCTATACGGCAACGATTTTTGTCCAGATGATGTTCCTTTCTGAGTTCTGAATGATAGGTGTATGCACTGTAGGAAGTGTTGCTAACTGTCCAAAGAGAAAGACTGAATTACCTTAGAAAATGTCCAAAAATAAAAGACTCATCCAGTGCCTTTGGTGAGAAAATTAATCATTAGAGCAAACGTCTAATTATTTGTTATAAAAGGTGGATGATACTAAATTTGGAATTTGAGATCTTTGTTATTTATTAACAGACCCTGGCCCTCAGTCCCAGCTATCTTTGTCAGCAGCATGAAAGATTGTCAGCTCTAGTAATCATGTACATGAAATGCATGTTTTGCTTATAATGCCAGAACCCTCTAAAACTGCGACTGCAAGTAAGTGATAGCATTTATCATTCCCTAATCTTCAGCGTAAATCAGGAATTCAGTTTTCAACCACATAAGATATAAGAGGGAGTTAAAAGCCAAAATACAAGTAGGACCATGTATCACAATTTCTGATTAGCTGAAAGTGGAGGACAAGTGGAATGAAAATTCATTCTTGCGGATTACAGTTCTTGTGCAGTCCAATTCCCTCTCATAATTTAGACTAACATTAATGTTCCCTTTATCTTTACTCTGGGCTGTTGAGAAGATGCAGAGCTTGTCTGTCAAGTTTGGTCTTGTTTTAAGACTATTATCTAAAAAACATAGGAAAGCCATAAAATAGAACTTTGATCCTTTCAAATACAAACAAAATACTGTAAGAGTGCACAGATGTGTATTTTTTTTCACACCTAGGAAATTGCCCAGCAGCATCTTGTTGCACACTGCAAACACTCAGTAGGGCTGGAATTTTTGTAATCATTCAACTTGGTCCCGTGGTCCCACCAACCTCCATGGGACTTTTCCCATTCAGTGAGCTGGGCTTCCTCCAAATTCAGTGCTTGGCCTTTCTGGAAATCCTGCTCCCCCCAGCAAATGTATGGTGAAGAAGTTGCCAGGGAAGACTTTGCTGCAGGAGCTCTCCTTTTCTAATTGCACTGAACTACTGCTGTGGTGCCAGGCTTTGGGCTGGAGACCTCCCTGAGAAGGAAGGTCCTTTAAGCAAGAGGGCAGTGACACACAGGAACCATAGGGTGGGACACGACTGTTACCTCGGGTAACGTGCTCTGTAGGTGGACACCCCTTCTCTTTGCCTGTACCTTACAACCACGTTTGCGATTTTTCTGAGGCTTTTTTACTTATTGCTTCCGTTCATGGTCGCATGTACAGGCCACATGTATAAACCTTCTCCTAAGCCTTCTCCTTCTGGTCTAATCTAGGCAAAATGTTGTACTGCATAATTAAGCATGCCAGCTACTAGGACGTTCTAAACAGTCACTTTTGGTGCACCTCACACCAGATTTTCTAGATGTTATGTGACATTTTAGCAGTGGAGCAGCATTTTTTATTTGTTAAGACTGCTGTTGCTTTGTGAGTAGTAGTGCTGTGTGTTGCTTTGGCTGAAGATTGTTTTTGCTGGTGTTTTTGGCACTACCTCCGTTACTGTCTGCTCTATTCACTTGTGGCACTGCTCTGCCCCATTCTCCACCATCAAGCTCCATGTTGAGATGTCTAGCAGCCTCATCTGTCAGAGGTCTAAATGCAGCCACAGTTGAAGTCTGTCAGAAATGCTACTGCCACTGTCAACAAGGGGCATCTACCTGCCGACAGTCTGAGCTCCCCATCTTCTTACGGGAATGGATTGAAGGGAGGCCTTATTCTGCTCTTTTATCAGCCACACGAGGAACCTGGACAAGTGCTCAAGCAGTTGCATATTGCAGGTGCAGCACTGCGCTAAGCGCTGTGCTTGTTGCTGCTCTGTGCTCAACACAGCTCCTGACACTGGAGATCCACTGAGGAGTAAGGGGAGCTGGATGTAAATGAAGTGAGCTCTTAAGCGGGCACCACAGCCAGCCCTGGGTACACTTTGCTCTCTGGGTTCTGAATTTGTAACTAGACATGGAAAGTTATTCCTGAAAAATGCTTTCCAACTTCTAGCCACTCTACGTCAGGAATGTATCACAGCTGCAATCGTTTCAGTAGGAGTTAGTATCCAACAATAAAGGGGGAAATCATTCATCAGTTTTGTATTAAAAGAGCATCCATCCCTAGCATTAAAAACTAGAAGCTTCTGAGTACAAAAATCAGGAACGTTTCTGTGGCTGCGCCAAAACAGAAAGTGAAAAATAGTTGGAAAATAATAAGTGCAATTGCGAGGGCACTGTGAGGTTCTGGGCGTCAAGAAACATGTGGCTGTGCTGCTGATACTATAATATCACTTGATTGCTGGTGCCAGGAGTACCAGGGCAGCCTCACCCAGTTCTGTTCTGCTTGAAGCTGGTCTCCTAGACTCTCTGGAGTCTACAGTAATTTTCAGCAGCTCCAGACACAGGCGAGCTTTATTCTGCTGTGTATGTGCCATTAGAGACATTCTTTCTGATGGAGTTGTGAGGCAGCTGAATACAGAAGTACATGGTTTTGGTTACTATTAGCCAGCTGTGCTCTGTGCAGAGATCGCTTGGGGCCAAATTCAGCTGGTGTGTATGTATGGGAAGGAATCTTTTGGCTCCGCTATGGGACCCGTGTCCTGCTGGCAAACTGCCCCTGCCCTGCCAGCACTGCACTTGCCAGGCAGCAAGCATCCCTGATCGTCTTCTGGAAACAGAGCCCCCACCAGGAGCCACTGGGCTGCTGAGGTGCCCCTGGCAGGCTGGAGCCGTCCCTGGGCGCAGCCCAGAGCCGCAGGCTGCCCTCCCTCACTGCTGGACGAGCCCCGGGCGCAAGCAGGAGCAGGGCCGTGCTTTCAGGCACATAAAGGTTTAGTTCGGGCAGCACTATTACATCTCCAGAATTTCAAGCCTATGTTCAGAAAAATTATAAAAGTTAGAATGTTTGGTAGCCTCTTTTATTAGTGTCTTGTCTAGTGTGCTAGTGCTTACATCCTTTTAAAAGTTTCATCTGTAAGAGCCTGTGTTCTGCGCTGCTTCTTGTAGTCATGCTAATAGGTTAGTTAAAGGAAAATGTATCTTGAATGAAGCAGAAATAGCTGTCTCCTTTAGAGGACAGTTAAATTCTTGCAGTGGTGTGGTGAGCTCACACTATGCAAGAACTGGAAGAGGTTCAGGAAAGTTCTGTGGCAGCAATCTCCTTCTGAGGTCAGGGATGCTAGCAAGAAAAGGGCTGAGTGTCACAACTGTAGGTTTTACAGAATAGCTTGGTAAAACTCCTGAACTCCATGTTTTCCAAGTGCCCATGTTTCACCTCAACATTATTACAGCCTTCCCTAAAAGATCAAATATTAAACACTTCATGTTTGTTATGATCATTGCTTGATCCACTTTAGAAACACCTCCTGGTTTCTGGTAGCTTTGCTTTGTATTTGCAGCAGCTCTGGTAGGCATGTTTGGCACTCCTACAAGCCCTAGAGCTGAAAGAGAAAGCTGAAATGCTACTGATGCAGAGGATGAAGATGCATTGCAAAGTTAGGGCACCTATGTATGCCTCCAAAGAGAGATGCTGAATAAAAATCCACCTTGATGTGCTCTTGAATTGCAAAAGCCTTCTAATGCAGCCTGTGCCCATGATTTATAACAATGACTCATAATATTGCATTATACTTAATATGATGTAACGCTGATGCAAGATGCCATTCGTGGAATTTCAATGTCACAGAGGAAAAGAGAGGAGAGAGCAATCTGGTCATGTACCTTGCCATGCTGTCAAAATGAAAAGTATGCAGCCAAAATACATAGAACCTTTCAGTACCTGCTTTGCTATTTTAGCAGAGTAACTGGAAGAATAACATTTTTATTTCCTGGAGTATAAATATCTCTCAGACATACGTTATTGTGTTACTTACGGTAATTTAATTAACTTTATACTTGAGAAGACAAATTTGCTAACAGACAATTCAGTCTTGCAATTATAGCCCCTCACATGGAAGTTTGCAGGGCAAATCAGGATTATGCCTTTAAATTAATTCAAGCTTTATCTCTCTTTTCTGACCCAGCTGTTATGAATTCTCCTCCTGTTCTCCCTGTGCTGCTTGCTTCTTCCTGCAGTGAATCAGCATTTCAGGAAATGCTAATTCAAAGAGGAAAGACACCCTAGACTCTGTTTCTGGAGGTCAGAAAGAGCTGCTCTCCAATAGGTTTGACAAATGATGTGAGGCTTCTCGGGCTGCTTGGGGCCAGTTTTGTAGGCTGTATGCAACCCCTGGTTTGAACTCTGCCCCTTCCCCTCTATGTGGCTAGGGAAGTTTGAAGTCACGCATATGTGCTACGAAACAGAGCCCGGGTGGCCTGGGGATGACTGCTGGCCCAGGACAGAGAGAAGTGGAGAATTAGAGCCCTGTCTGTTTTTTAACAGTAAGGAAAATCGTTACGTGCTTCCCCCCAGCAGCAGAGGCATCATGGGTGCTCATTCTGCAGGAACCTCTGGCACTCGTCTGCACTGCGGGAGCAGCTGGAAATGCTGACACATCTCACGCTGATCCCAGGTGGGACTGCGGCTTGCTGCGTCCTGCGTGTGCCCACCAGCACTTTTTAAGTATTACGCTAGCAAGGCCAGTCAGGAAAGGGAAAAGCAGTGTGGACATTTTCTGCTTATGGCCTCTGAGATCCCCCATGCTTGACTTATCAATTTTCAGTTCACTTCCAGAAGGAGCTGGCAGATGCTCATGCTATTGCTCTGACGGGTCATGTATTCAAGTAGGTTCAGAGACACTGTTGTTGACACCACAGGCAGCAGGGAGACATCTGCCTAGCTAAAACAAGACTATAAGGTGGAAAGTCTTGAACTGAGACCTCCAAAAAGTCTGGATCACTTTTGCTGGTGCAACTCTGTTGGTTTACACCATGAAGTCCTTCCTATGCCCAGTTTCCCTGGCAAGTCCAGCAGCTCTGCCTACTGCAGAGCAAAGCCTATCATCTCTTGCTCACTGAGATGGGACAGACGAATTGACTGGTGACTCTTAAAAAGACAACCAGATACGAATACATGTTTGATTCACCAGAGTGCATCCTGAATCACCCACATCCGGTGTCATCCTAAAAAAGTACCTTTTCACAGGTTGGTTGGGAGCACCTGGGGGAGTGGGGCACAGTGCAGTTTCACATTGCAAGACCAAAGAAGTAGAAGGGTCTGACTTTTGAACAAAGTAGCGGTGCCTACAGGTGAAGATAACAAATCAATGAGAACTGAACATCCAGTTTATTTTTGGAAGCCCAGTAGGTGCCAGTCTGTCTCCTAGGTGCATAAATATCATCAAAAACCTAGCCATGGGCAAGTAAAACTAGACAAGAATTTATAGCCCAGAGGAAAGCCACCAAGAATAGATTGTGTGGAGGCTGATAAGATCCATATTGCTCCAAAAGGGAGAGTACCACCTCAAAACAAGACAGTCTTTGTTGTGAAAGGGTTAGGTTGTGAGACCCAGCTTGCCAAATATCTGTAATGGCCTCCCTCTGCCAATTGTCTGTAAATACGATGATCTTTCACATAAGAGCAAAGCCTGAAAGGAATCTCTCTAGCAAAAACATCATTTATTCATTCTCTAGAGGTTAGTGGAGTAACATGCCTCTTCTCAGTCATGTTACTCTTTCTTTTCCCTGAAGATTTCCAAGAGAGATTTGTTCGAACAAAGATCAGTAATTTTGCTCTGTAAGGGATGCTGGAAGAAGCGTAGAAATATCTCTAGATCAGAACAGTTCCTGAGCCTGCTGGAGAAATGGCAGATCGCCAGAGATAGCACAGCCACTGTTCTCCCAGATAACAATGCGCAGAGTGAATCTTCCAAGCATACTCTTTTAGGACAGCGAATTGTGCACATCCAGGTGAGAAACACAAGGAGCTCACGTCCTCTGGGGAGGCTGCTGAACGCTTTGCCTTCCCACCAGCCACCTCCAGGACCAATATCCCTCCTCCTCCACCCTAGCTC
Organism: Anseranas semipalmata; assembly: GCA_013399115.1. Classification (NCBI taxonomy): domain Eukaryota; kingdom Metazoa; phylum Chordata; class Aves; order Anseriformes; family Anseranatidae; genus Anseranas; species Anseranas semipalmata. The sequence continues at coordinate 524,965 of VXAA01001394.1, forward strand.
CATACCTGGCTGATAATGGAGCCAAAAATACAACGAAGTACTAAAAGCAACTAATTTTTTGGTCTATATATTTGAGCTTCGCATTTGAAATAATTTTCCAAGACAGTAGCTAGTTCCATCTGTATTTGCGGTCCTTGTAGGCTCGTGTGTCATTTTGGGGAATGTTTTACTGCCATCACCTACCAAATAAAAGCAGACCTTTCAGGGAAGTAGCTCTCTCACAGAGGAGAACCTCCTCTGCTGTTTTTGATTTCTGTGGATTTCTGCTTGTATAGCAGAGCAGACTGTGGGCCTTGATGTCTTAGCAGGCTCTTTGATATGCGCCTTTGTGCTACCAGAAGCCAAGTAATAAAGTCAGTGAATCTGAGATAATTTGATTCCCAAATATTAATGGTCAGTCCTTGACTTATGCTCAGAGTTCAGTGTTAATTCTGCTACTGTTTTGAAGTACCATGTTTGTACTAGAGAGTAAGACCCAGGCACATGGGCTACTGGGCAGCGTAAACCCCATAAGCTGACCTGTAAAACTCCTACAGTAGCACTAAACAAAAAAGAAAAGGTCAGGCTGTTGTTTGGTTTGGAAATGGCTTTTCTTCAATACCATCTGCTTGGCTCCAGCATACATACCTAAGTGGAGATGTCTCAGAGCCTGCAGGTAATTACCACAACAAAAATAGTATCCACAAATTAAGTGCTGTTCCTAACTTCCTTCTCCCATTTGCTTCTAAGTCACACTAACATAATGCTAAAATGAGGATTTATGCACAGGACTGCAAAGAGCGGAGAAGGCAAAACAGAGAGCTAGGAAAGCAAGAGGAAGGACATTCCCTGCGGAAGGTGTGATCAGCAAGGCGGTGACTCCCATAATCCGCTGCGGAAAGCCGAGCGGGACTGCAGCGGCCCGTGGCTGGGCGGGGAGCACCTGGATGTTGCCTGGCTGGAGTAAAGCCGAGCCCCCCGGCCCTGGGGCTGCGCCCCTGGGAGCAGGGGCCAGGCTGGTTCTTGCACCTGCAGCAGCTGCCATCCGCAGCCAGAAAGCTGGCTGGCCGCAGCAACGGCAAAGGCAGCAAAGCCGGGGCGCTGGGTTCCCAGAATGGCCAGGAAAGGTGCGGGCTGGCAGCTGCCGCGTTCCTGCCTCCCCCAGCGCTGATGCTGCGCTGGCTGCTCACCGCTACCCCCTCCCAGAGCACCGGGAAGTTTCCGTGCGAAACGATCAACCGTGCGTGTAAGAGTGAGTCAGTCTGTGGTCGTTCTGCTAAAGTATTTTTCTCCTTTTAGAGGCAGTCCTCACACAAAGAGCAAGGTTTAAACAGTTGGGTTGAAAATGATCCCTTTTCAAATGAGTGAGAAGTTCATGTCTGAACCTGACGGGAATCCCATTCACCCACACAGTAGCAGGCGAGCTTTTTATCGTAAGAACCATTTGACTTTCCAGATAAAATGTTTGTTTGCTTTTTCTTTTTACAACTGCAAAGAGCAACATTTAGACAAATATTTGACAGACAGATGGCCCAACAAGCTTGTATAACTTGCAAAGGTGCCTACTTGTCTACCGTAGCGTGCCACCGGCGTTAGAGCGGCCCGCAGCGCTCGTGCAGGGCGCGGGAGCTGAGCCGGTCCCCTCGTGCCAGGCCGGCGGGGAGCGGGGCCTTACCTTCCGCCCGGCCTCGTTGTTGTGCAGGTTCATGAGCGTCCGCGCGTTCTGCTTGATCTCCCGGGCATCCACAAACACTTTGGCGAATCCTATTCCGTATCTGATGTCAGCAGAGCAGCCTCCCCACTTCCATCCTTCCTCCTTATGGTACTGTCCTTGTTTTTCTTTGTCACAACCGCAGTCGCTCAGGTTTCCCTGGGTACAGGCAGCCGTGATTGCGTGGGCTACTCCAGCAGCAATGATGGCATATGTGAACGCTGCTTCTCTGCTACCTGCAAGTAAAACAGGGCTGTAAATGCACGGTACAACATGGTGACATGAGTCAGAAAAAGACAGGCAAGTTCCTGCAGTGCAAACATCAAAAGGCTATTATTAGAAGTGCTCTAAATCTGCAAGCATAAGCAGGTCTCTACTCTTCTAAGTATTGATTTTTGTGGATGTTCAGTCTGAAATGATAGCTCTCCATGAGGCAGCAGGAGATAAAGCATTATTTAGACAACTTCGTATATATATTTCCAAATGGTATTAGAAGTAGTCAAACTAAACTATCCATAGCAAAAGAGGGGTGGCAAATGCTCTAGCTCCGAAATATGATTTTGATTAGAAATGTCATTTTACACTAAAAGCTGTTTTTACATGAAAACGTTTTTAGAAATCTTTTTCTGAAAATATCTTAGCTGAACTGAAGCATCTTTTTCAAGTCATAGGTGACACTGTTTTCAACACTAACATTTGTGCAGACTCAAGGAAATAACTTTTTTTTTTAATCTCAAAATTTCTCAAAGAATGGGGAAAAACAGTCCTGACTTGCCGTAGGTATTGTGCCAAAAGCAAGGTGAAGTAACAGCCTCACCAGAGGGCTGTGAGGAAGGGTTAAGCCAGCATTATTCTGTGCAGTATGGCTATAATGACAGGCTTCTGTTTGGTTGGGGGGTAGGAAGGGAATTCTCACTTTAAATCTATGATTTCAGTTATCTTCTTGAAGCTTTCATGCATTCTGGTATGTGGACTTCCCATGTGTGGATCCTGTGGGATCTGGGAGGCCTTTGGAAGCTGTTCTGCTCAGAGAGTGCCCCTTCAAAACACAACGAGGTTTGCAGAGGTTGCCCATGGATGTCACGCAGCCCACTGAAAATTCCCGGATGTCGCAGACTGAGAATCTACCCCCAGTCTTATTTCTCTGGTGACAATCAATAGGATCAGGATCAGGCTCTTAGTTAGGACAGGGCAGAGGGAAGATCAGCTTCCCTTCTCCAAACGCCTGCCAGCTGAGTTCTGGCAGACCTCAGCTGCTGGCAATAGCGTGTTACCCATACACAAGCACATTTCTGCTGTTTATTGGAATTCATGAAAAAATAATCACTCGGGAAAGAAATCTTACAGCCACTTCATTATTGGCTACATCCCTTTCACATATGTGACTTGAGTTTCTGTACTTGTCACTAAGGTTCTTTTAATGAAAAATACTCGCTTCCTTATGGCAAGGAAGTAAAATGGAAAACAAGGTGACACCATCAAAATCTGTTAACAGGCAACTTTGTGCCCTTTTATTGGCATAGGTAATATTCCCATTTATACTGCTCTGCACTGTGTTTATAATGGAACTTGTAGTCAAGAACTATACATTCTCAAAGGATTTCTTGTTTTCCCTTATTAAAAAAATAAAATAAAATAAAATAAAATGTTGAATTGTTATGACCATGGACTTTGCAGACGAGGCTTTCTAGAACTAGTGAAAATCTGAATGTAGGATATAAATCCTTGGCTTTAAGTGTATTCAAGTAGCGCTCTGCATGCCTCTTTGCAGCTGCATGGGGAGGCCAGAGGCAGCAGCTCAGAGTGAATCCACAAGGAGCACCTAGGGCATCTTACCCATTCTTCTCCAGCTTATCCGCAACAACATCCTCACTATTTTAAGCACGGCACTATGAAAAATGTGCTGATAAACGGGGGAGGGTACAGTAAGTAGTCCCAGTTTCTCCGCTCAGAGGGTCCCTCCTTGAAGAGACAATGCATCGTGCCAGATTTCTGTCTCATGGAGCAGTAAGAGTGCGACAGCATCAAAAAAAAAACTTGTTTTGAGTTGAAATTTGCATTTGGTTCTGTTTTTCCTTTGGCTGGATGATTTCTAATCTAGCACAAGTGGTTTTCAAGATTGAGAATAAATAAAAAAAAAACTGGGAAATTATTTTAAGTCTCAATGTTGTAAAGATGAAGCTGCTCTTTTGCTTCTTAGAGGGAAGCAAAATGCAATATAGAGGATATAAAACAAGCACAATCAGGAACCAAATCCATTGTCAAGCTTGATCTTAAATATTTCCACAAATTAAGTTATAAGTTGGTCTTGTTTGAGGAAACAGTGTGGCAGCTTTTCAAAACTAGAAGTTAGTAGATTACAAGGTAAACAAAGCACGTGTCTGGAGGAATCGAGCCAGGTAGGAAGCACCTTGGCACTTGTGCAGTATTGATAAAGTGGCACAGGCTTGTCACATCTGCACTAAACTCTCTGCTTTCCATAAATGATCCACCTTTTTTAAGCTTGTATAGCTCACAGAAGTGTCAGCACGTAGGGTAGGGGTAGGCATAGTTCATTCTAAACATCTTCTTTGACACCGTTTTCGATACCAAAGCAGCGTAACATGATTTTCTTTAACAAAATGGGATAAACGTGGGAACGTGTGTTTTCCTGCCACTTTTAGATTACAGATACTAGTGCTATACTTCCGATCACAGCAGACAGTTGAAGTGCCCGAAGGATCTCAGTGGGAAACACTGCTTTAAAAAGTGCACCAGGCACTGCTCCTTGCAGGCAGCAGCTTCTTTCCTCCGCTGATGCTCTAGAGCAGGCTGACAGGGGAGGTGCTGCTCCACAGGCAGTCTCACCTCAACATATGTGTAGGTTGGAAGGCACAACCTCATTGCTTCTGGACTCCCAAAGATGAACAGTTTGAGACATGATCTGTGGACCTTTGTGGAAGCCAGAACTTTTTATTTTCTTTCTTGTTTACTTTTCAGCCTACCTGCTTTCTGTGTATCTGACAGCCAGCTTAGACCTGTGCCTTAATTTTCATCTTAAAATTTAGTAGTAGAAGGTTCAGGATCTTAGTGTTAATAAAAGGTCCGGCTTTGATATCAACACAATAGTGGGACTCTTGTATTTATTTTAGCTGTAGATAATGGTGACTGTAGCATCACAAAATACTTAATAGATGGGAACAGCACTTCTGGTTCAGGAGGATAAAGTTAGCAAACAGGAGATAAGGTGCAAATAAATATTTCTGCCAGGTTGTTGCTGGGGGTGGGGAGGAAAATATAGGATGAGGAAAGGGTAAAGGGAACGGAACTGGCGGCAATGCACTGCACACCGTGAGACGTTCAGCCCATGTTGGCCAGTGACCAGAACAAGCGAAACGTTTCTTCCCTAGCAAAAATAGACAGCTAGTGGGCTGACAGCAATGTCAAGGATTTCTCTCTTCTGTCCAACTGAAAGGGTACAGAGAACCCTAATCTGCAGTCCTTACCTTCTCTTGCTGGCTAGAACGATCAGACAATAGCTGGAAAAGGGAACTAGTATGTTTTCAGCAGGGAGATCGGAAAAGATCTTTTGGAGAAAGTTTAAATAGAATGCTACTCACTGGCATGAGCAACTACAACCGTCGCTTGAACAATCCAACCATCTAACCCATTAGCTAGAAGGACGGGGTGGAGACCCAAGAATTAACTCTTCTAGCAGTCAGTTCCCACTGAATCCATCCTTAAACTACAACTCAATTTAAATATATGATTAAAAAAAAAATTAAAAAAAAATAATGAAATGCATATGACAAACAGATCAGTTGATCTTTGTGGAGGATAGGTACAAATCATGATCCCAGACGCTGGGTCAGTTTAAGTGTTTTGTGGAGGCTTTTCCAGCCAGTGACATGCAAGGGTGCCCATAAAACCACTTGTGATGGGTAAACTGTCAAAAGAAAGGATGGCTACCTGAGACGTAAAGGAGTTGTGGAGGAAGGTTGAGAGGTGGCTACACCTGTGTGAGAGCTGTGATGTGTATTTCCCTCGGTATTTGATGGAGCTGCAGCTCATTTACAGGTGCCCCTTCCATAGCACTGCTGTCTGTGCTGATATTCCCCAAGGTCTTCCAGACAGCTGTGTCCAAGTGCCGTACGCTGGTTTGCACTGTCAGAACACTGCCAGAAGGCGCTTACAAACGAAACAAAAACGTGTGATTGGCAGAGTCTAAACTGCCGGTGGACGCTCTGGATCTTCTCCCCACCTGTATTGTCAGCCTTGCAGAAGCTGCTGGAAAATAGAGAAAGCGAGGGGGAAACAAGGGAATCCCCAAAGCCGTCTGCGAGAAAGCCGACCTTTCAGCTCCCAGATGACACAGTCTTTCCGTTGTCTGGAATGAGCAAAGGCTAAACACACACCTGAGCTGAGCTCCAGACGTTAGAAACATCGGAGCGGGGTCTGGCAGCCTTTCAGAGGTTGCTCCCGTCGCTTACAAGGCTGGTGATCAGGCAGGGCTCTCCAGCCCCGGCAGCATGTCCAGGTATAAGCACTGTATTAGCATAAGTGACGTTCAAGCTTGGTGCAGACGCGCTGGGGCTGGTGGGGAAGGGGAGAGGCACCCCTGTGCTCGAGCCACCGGTGCCACCCCTCAGCGCTCGACTGGGCTGCGGGGTGCGGGCGCTGACGTCTGCCTGGCTCTGCTCCCCCATCCAGCCCAGTCTAAAAAGTGCTTCGGAGCTGGACGAACACAGAGGCTTTTCTTGACGTGTCGGACACAAATATCTCCCTGCTCTTTCTATTTTTTCTGGACTTACATAATGTATGCATTGTGTCCACTGCAAAAAAATTCCCACTCCCTCACAGAGCAGCGTGTTGCAGCTCTGTTTGCTTTGATGGCGGGTAGCTGGGCATCCATGACTTCCAGTAGGTCTGCAACTCCACTCTTCTGATGCAAATCATCCTTCAAAGCACGGGAGTCCTGTCTTTAGCCCCTTCACTGGGTAGCAGGTGACAACCCCAAGCTCTTTAACTGAGACCTGCACGGCCAGCCACCACCACAGGGTGTCAGGTGTCGGAGGGGAAGCGCAAAGTTCGTCACAACTAAGTGAAAACGTAAATATCACCAGCACAGGTGGCTCTCCTGTCACTGAGCATAATCATACACAAGTCAGGCATACCTTGGAGTATTAATCCTGCAGACATTTACATGCATATCTTTGCTCTTGTATTTAAATGTTTGCAGGATGGGCTCTGGCTGATCAGCAACCGCCTGTGTATTGGCTGCAAAGAGGGGTGCGCATTCTGGTATTAATTCAGCTAGCTTAATTTTTTTACGTTTAATCTGAAAATGTCAACAGATTATAAAAAAAACTTCATGTTGATAACATATGAGAACTTGGTTTTAAAAAGAAGCAAAATAACTTGGTGGTGGTGCATGGGAAACAGGGCCGAAGCCTGCAAGGTATGGAGTGGATTTGATTGCAGGAAGGCAGCAAGTGCTCAGCCGTTTGGTACCTCTCAGGATCTAAGCATGTTGCTAAATAGCTTGGCCCCACTCATAAATTGACTTAGCTGTGAAATAAAAAAGACAAATTTCTATTTATCTCACCTGAAAACATGGGTTATATTTTCTGCTATTTAAAGCCAAAAGGTCAAAGAGGGAGTTATCTGACGTGACATGAGCTGAAATATGATTGTGAAAATATAAAGATGGAAAATACAACGTACTTTGCCAATTATGTGCCATAGCTAGCATTACTTCACATCTCTCTGTAGAGGTCATAACCCACAACTAGTGAAAATGAAGAACAGAACTCTTTCTCTGCCTACTTTGGGGTGTGCCTCCTCCTTTCTTGGTAGACTATGTACAGTCTTGGAGGTTTGGGTTTTTTTGTCTTTCTTTAACCTAGTGTGTGTGATTAATAAAAATAATAGCTTAAAAAACCATTGAAATATCCCCCTTCCATTTTTCTTCTCCCTTCTGTAATGGCTCAGAGTTTTGAGGGGTTTGTACTGTCTTGAAAGGAAAATGACAGTTCACTATGAATTGGCAGTACGTCCTCTGAAAAGGTTAGTACCCATGCGTTAAATCGGTAGAGTTGCTCTAAGAGGCATTTGAGACCCTGGGGGGTTAGTCACTGCCCACTTTCACAAGCTGAAATTTGTTTCATCAACACAGGAAATTCTTAGGCAGAAAGCAGCCCAGATGTAGTGACTATTTTTTTTTTAATATCCTTTTTAAGCTTGTAAAGTTACTACTCAAGGTATGTGCATTGCAAAAATCACAGCAAGTACTTTGGAGTTCAAACAGTGGTTTCCCCTTTTCGGATGGCTTTGATCCCTCCACACCACTGCGGTACTTCAGAAAAGCCCATGTACTGACCCTGCGGTAGGAGAGAGCTCTTCTGCCTCTCTAATGAAATGTAATCTTTTTGTTTCTCTGAAACATGTACTCACAAGACACATCTGAAGGCAGGTATGAAAACCTTCTGATGGGAATTCCAACTACAGTGACCTTGGGGCAATGTTTTATCTTGCTGTGACAGTCCCTGCTTAGAAAGATTGACTTTTTGGCATAGAGCAGCATGCTGGGTTTTGGATGTTCAGGCCATATGTCAGCCTGGCCTCTATTTTGCCTGCAAATAACTGTTCTTGTGCAAGATATAGACATTAAAAACTGGTTGTAAGGGTTGGAAACTTAGCAAAGAAATGCAAATCCTGGCCCTATTTGAGTAGATAGCAAGACTCCTGTAAATTACAACAGTATTTCTTTTCTGTGTATCTCAGGGTTTTCATAACACCACTGGTTCAGAATTTGTCAATCTTTCTTCTAAATAGTGACCACACTGAGTAGTGCAGCAACACTTAGAACCTGGTGTTCCACAGATTTGTGCAGGTAACCTTCTATGCAACGTGAAAATGGCAAGCGTTTTCATGTTGATTTACCTGTGGCTGTTTCCCTGGTCTGTTATTTTGTAATTCAAAGAATAAGACTGTTTAAAACCTGACACAAGAGACTACACCAGTAGTTAAAATCAAAAAAGTTCTAGACAATGGTTGAAGATGAAACCGCTTTTAGAACACACCTGTACTGGGATTTTTTCAAAAGTTTTTGTCTTTATAACAATAACAAAAAATAAGTTTTACTGTGTTATTTATCTTTAGACCAGACCAGACCACATAGGAGAATGAGCTAGAACTCGTTCCCTTTGCACACTAGCAAAGGAGATGCTTCCTAAGTGGTAGCTACTGAGCAAGCTAGTTAGAGTTTGGCTTGTGGGATAGTTGTCATTTGTTTCAGCAGGTGAGAGTAGAAATGTCCCCTCTTCCTTCCTGCTGTTGAAGTCACAACAGAAAAGCATTTTTTAATATAGGGAAAGTAAATCACTGCTCTGTTTGGACTAGTGAGCAGTGTAGAGCTAAAGGTGGAGTGTATAAAGGAAAGTTAACAGCCTCTTCAGTTCTGACGTGTACATCTGGACACATCTGTAACGATCCCTGAGTCAAGGCAAGTGCACAATGCTGAGCTGGCCTGCTACACGCAGAGTTTTCACGGCCAGTTTGTTCACGTGGATTCTTCTTTTGCTTTCAGCTTTGCTTACGGACATGAGTAATGTCAGGTGGGCGGAGGTATCAAGGGGATTATACTGAAAAGCCTTTCAATGTAAAAGAAACAAACAAAAAAAGGATGGATTTTAGTAAGACCAGGATGGATACTTGGTTGAAACCAGTTTTGCTGTAATGTGTTTCAGGGACCACCACATCTTCATAGCCCTCAGATGATTCCCTTCATCCTCTCCCATGCAGGGTCCATAACAGCTTCTGCAAGGCTGCGCTGCCTTTCTTCTCATAGATCTGCACTGAAGTGAGTTTCCACTTTACTGTGTCGCTTTGCAGAGAGGCAGTCAAAGAGTTTGTATTATTTTTACTCAGAAAAATTTTATGAGTCTCATTTAATAGTGGCAGCGATGCTCCATTGTGACAAAAGGACAGCTTTGTATTTTTGCCCTCTAGATGCCATGAAAAGTATGGATGTTCTGAAGTAATTATTTGAGATAGTTACTCCCCGCTCGTGCCTTGGCTTCTCACTGTCACAGACTGTGAAGTTACTGCTGACCACCTGGCTGCATGCTGCAGGATGGGATACCCAGCCTTCCTGCGAGCCACCAGAGCCCAAATCTGATAGTCCAATCCTATCAAAGGCTCCTCCAGTTGCTTAGATGTTCAGGCTTGAAGCACAAGGGGTGGGTGGGAGGTTTTTGGCCTCTCCTGCTTTAAAACGTTGTTTTTTGATTGTGGCTGTCTTTGGGAATAGAAGTGCTGAGCACGGTGACAAATGTGTTTGGTTTTAAAAGTGTCCATAATTGCAATGTTGCATCATCTCCATGGTTATTTTAAAAATTCTCTTTGTGACTTTACATTATTAATAAGGTTTCTACAGAATTGTCTAGAGAAAAAATCCTTGTGTTAATCTTGATTGCAATTTTATAATTTCCTGTTGTAACTGGACCAAGTCTGAAGTAAACTGATGTCACTTTCATTGTCATTTCTCTTCGCGTTATTGGCACTACTGTCACCAGCTGTCATGATAAGATATCCACAGTGTGTCAGTAGGGAAGAATCTCTCTTTTGAAGGACAAACCAGATAAAATGACACAAGAAACAGGGTGTATATGCTGTGTACTGGTTGGAAGCAGGCTATAATGAGTTGGGACACTCAGTCTGTGATCACAAATATGCTGTATGAAGCATGGATGAATTTAAATGGTTGCTAACTCTACAACTAAATTATCACTGGAAGACAGATTAAATGTAAATTTGTTAAAATACATATACACACGTGCTACAGAGAAGAAAAGGCAAATTTTGTTTGATGCTTTCCTTCTGCAGGCTTCAAAGTGTTTCCCCAAGGCTAGTATCCCTGTTGCCATTTTAAAAATGGGAAAAGAGAAACAGAGAGGAGGAGGAGAGGAGAGTGTCGGGGTCCTTCGACCCCACAACAGCAGAGCCACTGGGAGAAATTAGGCCTCCTCAATCACCCTACAGTGTCAATGAGATAATTTAAATAATTTGGGCACATTTGCATAACATTCATAAACTAAATCACCTAGTAAATGTGAAAGTAATGAAACCTGTTTTTGAAGAAATTTAGCTTGGTGTGCCATCACAATCATGGGCTGGGAAATAGTTCACAAGAATATGTGGTATCCAAGGTAACTTATTTGTATGGAGTAACACACACAAATCCTATTAGCATAAGAGTTACTTAAGCACATCCTCCCAAATTGATATTAGAATTCGCTCGTTGCACGCGTTCAGCAGTGCAGCGGCAAGGCGACCGCATTACTGTCATTCTGAAGTCATATCCTAATCATAGAGCAAGTGCATCAGTGCCGCTCTCGAGTCCGAGCGCAGCCGCCTAATAGAGAAAGTGGGATGAGGTCATGGGGCCCCCGACTCCACCGCCCGTGGCAAGACGAAGGTGCTCTGCGTACTTCCAGGGCAATCGCTGTAGGGATGCTATTGCCTCGGAGATATAACCAGCCTCTGAATGCTATAAAAGGTACGAATGCATTGCTATTTGAACAGTATTGTGTAATAAACACAGTGTCGAAGGACTGAGAAGCTAGAGCTGTTGCTATTAATTTAAAAAGATGATAAGGGTACAATATCTTTGCCCTCATGGTGACCCAGTTTGTTCTTGTGCATAGTAAGCATACAATGGGTCCTATAGGGAGGCTATACAGCTCTTCATGTCACACATCTCTCTCTCCTGTTTAGGGTAAGGCACAAGGGCCTGATCTCCTCTTTGTGGCCACCAAATTTGACTTCTGGCTTTGCAGCATGTAGGTGTTACCCTTTTTAACTAGAATCGAGTACTAGTGTCTATTTCCGTGAATGGTAACCCAGAGCACGCCCCTACATAGAGACCTTAGGGAAGGAGAGAGAAATCTAGGAAACAGAGGCTTTTTCCTAATAGCCATCGGAAGATGAGCTGTGTCAGATGCCCTAGGTCTCTATACATGCTGATAGACAAGAAGCGGAGGAACAAGGAGACAACCTGTTACACTGCAGCATTTCATGGCGTTTGAGGGCCCAAGTATTTTTATCCTTGAGTCACCACTGCATATCTTGCACGTTGTAAGATTCACCATTGCAGATCTCAGAACCTGTGATTTTTATTGAAGGTTATTTTTAAATGTAAATGCCTAAGCTGTTTAAATTTGAAGTTTTTGCTTATTCTTTAAACGAGTTTTATAATTTGGATGATATTCAACACTTGACTCTGTTCTGAAACCAGCAATGAATTTGCGCTATCCATCTTAGCATCGTAATGGGTAGATAGAACGTATTAAGAGTTATCACCTCAAAGGCAGATCAAAGTCTACTTCCTTTAATATTGACTTTCTTTAAAAGGACCTAAATATAACCCACTAGCTAAATAATTCAATTTTGGGAGGGGTGGAGGAACTGAGTGCATGTTTATACAACAGACCACAATAACTCCGCACTTTTGATTTGTTGGAGAAGAAATCCTTCTCACATTTTGTGCTTAAGGAAACGTTACTCTTAGGCTAAATGAGCCCAAACCTGTCAGCCATCCAAATGGACTCTTCACTGACATAAGTGGCAAACTCTTGCATGGATCACTGATAGGAACAGCCCAGTTCAAGGAATAGAAACAATGAGCTAATCTGAGTAAATGGTCCATTTTCAGATGTTTCACAATGTCATGCAGCGTGGTTTTCACGTACCCTACTTGACTCATAGGTTGTGATTATCAAGGTGTTGAAAGACCTGTAGCTCACACTGGACTTCAAAATTTAGTTGTTTTGTTCTCTTTCTGTTCCTTAAATACCTCAAGTTATTGGAAAATACGCATATCAACGTGCACACGTGATAAAATGACGTTCAATTAATGCCAAGCATTCTTGGGCTGTCCCAAGCAGAGTGGCAATACTGTCTCTCTCAGTGAGAATGCAAGGAATGGGGTACTCGGGCCATATCCTGCCATTTGTCCATATATGACTGAATGGTGCCTGAAGCCAGTCCAGTCCAGAGGGTTCCCCAATAAGCCAGAAGCCAGGCACAGCTGCTGTTCGGGGTTCTCACGAAGCACCCATGTTTTCTATCACACTAAGCATTGTTTGACTGGCTTTGTGGGTTTTGTATCTACCTTCCAGATGGGGAGGAGGCAGAGAGACCTCAAGGCTGGAAACCACAGATCCCAACTTCACCTTCTGGACATGGACTGGCGTACTGTGAGTGATCAGCTTTCAGCTGTGGCTCTAAAAATGGCTATACCTGTATTTGGAAAACGCTTTTCCTCTCTCTTTATGTTTAAGTGCTGTGGAATCAACAAACATTGAGCTCCACTACTGTGGGTTCTGCAGTACAAGGGCACAAGACTTTTAACCTCAGCTCTGTTTCCTCCAATACTTGTGTAATTTGCATTACTGATGCCATTTCAGTTAAAAATTTCAATGTATTTTGTACTGTTGCAACAACTCCAAAAAATGGAAACTGGAAATGGGATCTTCTGACTGTTAGTTGGAAGAATCTGTTTGTAAATGCCTTGACATCTCCAACCACAGCGTACCCATTCTTACTGGTGGGAGAGAAGTCACTACAGGTAGTTACTACAGAGTAACTATTCTATGTGGTAGAAATTTCCTACAATAAGATGACTGCTGGACCTTCATCCTGACAGGTAGGAACACCAGGCCAGTATCACTGCTGAGGTTTCTGCACCCCAGAAGTGCAATTCTAACCCCACTCAGCACTCAGTCTCTGACCACTGCCTTTAACCAGAACCTTGTTCGCACACTTAAGTATGTAGACACAAGCGGTGTGCGCAAACTGCCCCTTCCCAACGCCCATAGCTGTGCCCGTGACCCCCCCTACCCCCCGTATGTCCCCCTTTCAGTGTCATGCAGGTGGGAGCCGGCCAGTAGCTGGCAGAGAGGCAACGTACCCACTTTCAGCTCCTTCCCGAAGACGGTCCTCTCTCCCAGGGCAGAGCAGTTCCAGCGCCCGTTGCGAAACTGGAACTGGCACTCGTTGATGCCCATCTGGGACCCTTCCCCGATGACAATAATAGCGTCGGGCCTGCTCTGGCAGATTGCCCGCTGCCGGGGGGCGAGACCCGGGATCTTGTTACAGATGATGCTGGCTCCCAGGGCCACCACAGAGGAAAAACCCCTGCAACGACAAGAGACCAGAGGTGGCCGGGGGGAGGCTCGGCACGGAGGCAGACGCAGCACCCTGCCGGGCCCGCTTTGGCAGGTGCCCCCGGAAAACACCCGCCTTTTCCCCCTGCCGCTTCCCTCTCCCTCTCTCTCCCTCCACAGCTCGAGCAGAGATAAGGAGCACGTGGGCTCCTGCCAAAACGGGACCCAACTTCCTCATTCGTAAATTAAAGCGCAGGCAACAGCGTTGCGTGCCCGGGCCACGCACCGGCAGCGGGCTGGGAGGGCTTTAACTCTCCCGTTGAGCCCTTAGAGGGAGGGGAAGAACCCGCGCTCCCTGCCCCGGGCCGCGCCGCCTTCCCCCGCAGCCGGGCGCACCTGGACGGGCAGCGCCCGACCCGGCCC
>VXAA01001395.1:0-11242 GCA_013399115.1 Anseranas semipalmata
ACTCTCCATCAGACTTTCACACTTTCACAGGCCATATGGGGCTATTAATGGGTGAGCGAATCTTGCAGATCACTCCTTGGCTTTCTGGTTGACAAACCAGCTTACAGATGGGAATCAGGGAGTCTCAGCTGGTGTGATATTGCCCCTGGTGCACTTTTGTGGCAGTGATTGGCACCTGAAGTTCTTCAACCCTCAGCAACCCCACAACAGAAGGATCCTCTGAGAGACTGGGCATGGTGGACAGCTGTTTAATCTTCTCCATATTCAAGACAGCTATACCAAAAACCTACTGGTACTCTTTTGTGTCCTTGATGTACCATCTACTCGGGTAGACTATGCAAGGGATACATGGAGACTCCAGGCCAGGATGGTTTTGCATCCTATGTAAGCACTCTCTGTAAGCACTGCTCAGCAACAGCTAAAACATTGGTGTATTAACAGCACTATTTTCATTACGGATCCAAAACATAGCACCATTTGAGCTACTATGAAGAAAGTTAACTATATCCCAACCAAACCAGGACACAAGACAGTGGGGTGGGGTGGGTGGTAGAGCAAGAAGGCACCAGAGTGACTTACCTTTTATCAGAGTCTGCCAACTCTTGTTGGAGACTCTCTCAGTTGGAGTCACGGGCTCAGAACTGCTTTGTCAGCTGAACAAAAGTAGATTACTTTACCAACAGACAGTGACTCCTGCTATACATGTAGAGAAAAAAAAAAAAAAAAAAAAAGGTATCCAAATGCAAAGGGTAGGGGGTCAGCAAAACAGAGGAGCTGGGGTTATCTTGCTATAGAACTTCACAGAATCATAGAATACTTTGTGATGGAAAAGATTTCTTGGGGTCTTTAGTCTAACCCCTGCTCAGAGTGGGTTAACTTGAAGCCAGCTCATGTTTCTCAGAGCTTTGTCCAGACAAGTCTTGAACAGTCAAAGAACAAAGATTCCATAGGCTCTGTGGATAGTTGTTCCAATGCTGTGCTAATCTTACAAGGAAGCAATTTTTTTCTTATACTCAACTGAAATTTCTCTTGGTACAACTTGGAACTGGTGCTTCCTTCTTTGACTGTGCACCTCTGAGAAAAGTCTGGCTCTGTTTTCACTATAACTTCCCATTAGATAGTGGAAGATAAAATTAGTTCTTACCTTAGACCTCTCATGTCAGCTCCTCTCTTCTCTATAGAACTTTATATAATGACTCTATGCTAGCCTTTTATATGAGGTACATCACATACCTAATTGCAATCTCGTGCTCCCTTCCACCTCCTTCCACCCTCCCCCCCATTTTCCCTCTAACAGAGGCTAGGTATATGTTGCTGTTGTTACACACTGCTTAAATATACCTAAAGGTTTTGCAAAGAATGCAACTCCAAGGGTCACTAGTTAAAGACAACTTTGGGTTCTCTTTCTGTGTTGTGTTGGTGGCACAGAGGACAGATTTTATGAGTAATTTTCAGGTTGGCATATGAGGTGTAAATTTCTGTCAGTGTATGCACTTGCCTAATTTATACATAAAACAAAACCAGGTGAATTCTTTTTCAATAGGCATTAAGCTTTCACAGCCCAGTTCCAACTGGAAAAGTGAGGGGTCATTAGTCTTTTTGAAACATTCCCGTTCAATGTTTCTGAGACATCATCTCGGATGTTAATGCACAAAGAGCACAGGCAAGTGGGAGGAAGACAAATCTTTTAGATAACTTCTAATCTTCCTAAAATTTAAGTGTGAGTTCACAGTACTTACAAATCTCTTTAAAAAGCAGCTATAGAAACAAACCTGACATTTTAGATCTGATATAACAATATGTTTGGTTTTGAACAGCCTCATTTTAAAAGAAAGAAAGAAAGAAAGAAAGAAAGAAAGAAAGAAAGAAAGAAAGAAAGAAAGAAAGAAAGAAAGAAAGAAAGAAAGAAAGATTACTTTAAAATCATTTTTCATATAATGTTTTAGAGTAAAGAGGTTGTGAATCATCCCCCAGAACACTGGTATTTCTGCACATTATGTTGGCTGAGGTGAGCTGGGGCAGTATCATGTCTACAGGGAACAAGATGGTTCCCTGAAAATTGCTGCTACACAGAAAGTGTAAAAAAGACATTTGCTAAAAACACATAAGATGGAGGAAAAGGCAGATCACTGCTCAAGCAGAGCACTCATCCTTCAGACAAAAAAAAAAAAACAAAAACAAACAAGCAAACAAAAAAAAAAAAATAAAGAAAAATCCAGGGTTCAGACACTGCTGAAGAGAAAGGAAAAGGCTTTTGATGATCTCTAAATTGTTACAATCTCTGTTGTTCTCTTTACCTGTCTTTCCAGCCTCTGCAGGTACTGATACAATTTCCCTGACTCCCATCCATTTCCTTTTTCTTAGCATCTTTGATTCTTTTCTCATTTTTCAGTGGAAACAAACCATAGCAATGTGACGACAGAAACAATCTAAATATTTTTGAGAAAGCTTGAAGAGAAGTATGTTATGAGTATGAAAGAGGAAGAAACCATCTTAGCTTTGAAATGACAACTACAACCAAAAGTCAGTCTTACTTCCTCACAGAACGTATAGGTTTAGGCTACAGTCCAAGCCATTTCTCTGAATTGTCAGTCATGGTCTTTTAGAAGCACAGTAGTCAGCAAAATCAAGCCTGAGCTGACCCTCAGTGTAGTGAGGGGCCCAAAACTGAACACAGTATTCGAGGTGCGGCCTCACCAGAACCGAGTACAGGGGGCCAATCACTTCCCTAGTCCTGCTGGCCACACTATTTCTGATATAAGCCAGGATGCTGGTGGCCTTCTTGGCTACCTGAGTACACTGCTGGCTTATATTCAGCTGGCTGTTGACCAATACTCCCAGGTCCTTTTCCACCAGGTAGCTTTCCAGCCACTCTTTCCCAAGCCTGTAGCATTGCATAGGTTTATTGTGACCCAAGTGCAGGACCTGGCACTTAGGTTTGTTGAACCTCATACAGTTGGCAAGAATGCAAACATATCACTGTGCTTTCTTTCTCTCCTCTGCCCCTGGCTTCCCTTATTTTCAATGTGAGGTACATTCTATCCGTCAGACTTCATCCAATGAACTGACAAACAATATAGGAGGCTGAGGCATTGTGCATAATCCTTTCTGCCATCCCAGGTGTTAAGAAATAAGCCAAACTATAAAGACAATATTAGAATAAGCTAGGAATAGATAAATGAATGTATTCAATATTGTTATACTAGGTGTATGCACAGGAGTAGAACAATCTCTTGGACCATGTCAGTACTGCTCACTTTGTCCCTTGCACAGCCTCATCCATGGTTGAGTTAATCACCAGCCAGATGAATCAGTATAATTAAGTAACTATGATAGGACATAGAGATTGAGTACTGATCTTAATACCTTTGTTGATTGGTATAGACATAGGTAAATAGATAAGAATTGAGGTATGTGTAGACAAACACAAAGGCTAACTTCTAAGAAATTAGGAAAACACCAAGTCGAGATACTGAGAAGAAAAGAAAAGAAGATACAAAAATAAATGGATTAGTGGACCACTGAAACTCATGATCTGAAGATAGAACAGGGAGAACTTGCTGAGGATGGGAAAATAAAGAACTTTTTTAGCTGACCAAAGGACTGAAGAATTGAAAACACAGTGGAAGCTTACGGTGGACTTTGAAAATGACGTAATAGTTAATGGAAGCTATATAACCTGTAAGCTGTATCTTACTAGTTGTGACGCACTGAGGTGGTGGCCCAACTCCAAGTTGTTACAAATAAAAGCAAGCCTAGTGTTACCCACCGACCTGAGAAATTCTTTAACACCAGGTATCATGGTTTCTGCCACTCTCTGAACAATGTTTCCAGATTTCCTAGGCATAGGGACAGTTGTGCTGTTCCTTAGTGGTCCCTGCTCCAGCATGGGGATGACCATTGGCTGCAGTTCTTTCAGGACAGACCTCCTTCAGCCTGGCCTGTTCCTCACATGTTCCTTCTGTTGGAGCGGACCCACCTTAACAGCTCCTTAAATAAGTTATGAGGGGTGGTGGTATATACTTCTCTGAGTAAAGTTATAATGTACAGTGTTTTTATTTGTTTGTTTGTTTTCCACTGTTGCTTGATTTGAATCTAGGTAGGCTGGAACCAGTTTTGACTAGCACACAAGTAGTTCACGACCTCTCCCATGCAGGTCACAACTGCAGCCAATGGCTACTTGCAGCCTATAACATTTGCCCATTCCAAAGGGCTAGGAATTTCATGTTATATCCATGCAAATTGTCTTTGCAGCATGTGTGATACACGAAGATGAGTCAATATAGGGTACCTGACAAGGTGGAGAAGATTAATTTCTTCCACTTTCTCCTACCAACTGATCATCCTCTCAAAAGGTTGATGTGGGTGAGCACTACTTGTGAACTGACTTACTGTACACAAGGTTGCATCAGAAGAAACATTACTAAGTCAAGAAATTACACTTGTGAACTTGAAAGAAGGATGAATTTGGCTGAATATAAGAAGCAATCTTTCAGCTGAATTTCTTATTCACTCTTGTTGGCACCTTTCCAGTAGGAGAAGTTTGCAAGGGTAGTATACATCTCTAAAAGAAGATACTACAGTCACTGAAGTTACACCAGCTATGAATTTTGTCCAAAGACTATTAGGAAGAGTCTGACATGAGAAAAAACAACATTCTGTAGCTAAAATGTTCTGTAGCTAAAATGTGCTGTAGCATTGCAGATTCTTGTATTCAAAATTTCTGTATCGGCACTTTAGTCATTTCTAAAATAAGATGTTTTTGTGCTCTTGGAGCATAATAGGAATAGGTGGAATACACTTGTGCTCTGTATTCCCCTTCCTACTAGCTTTTGTTTCATATCTGTTCCAGTACAGAGCCATCATCTATGTTTCCAAAAATCTGTGTAACACACCAGAGAAGACTTCATGAAGCAGAGTCCAGTTTCATGATGCACAAATGCATCATGACCTTAGCTTATCTTTACCAAAGAGTTTTTATGGGAGTGCTGTGAACAAACTAAAGATAATACAAAAGGAGAAAAGGAAAAACAAAGCATCATTGTTATTAAGACAGTATTAGGCTTCTGATGGATCTGAGAAAAATACTGACAGAGGTATAAAACCGTGGTGGAGAGTAAGAAAACAGCAATCCAGCAAGACAGAGAATCAATTAGTATCAAGGAATACTGGAGGCTGACAATTTCCACTACTGTTTGATGACCACCTGGCCAGTTGTAAAAATAAAGCCTTGTAGTACATCAGTCATCCCTATCTTTTGTGAGCATTAATCAACAAATAACTGCTGTTTGTTAAGGTGTGCAGAGAGATTACTAGGAACTGGCCTGAGGTTTAGCTAACCAACAGACCGTTAATAGCTATTGGACATGACATGAGAAAGTCTGAACATAACAAATAACAAAGTGAGAAGCTAATATTTATGGATAGCACTGTGAGTGATGGCTGGACTTCACAGGTGTTTAAGGAGGAGTTATATGATAACATCATGGCTAAATTCACAGATAATTGGAGGGAAATAACAAGGACCTTTTTTATTTTTTGCGAGTAGAAATAGCAAGGCCAGCAGCACCTAGGTAACTGTATCAATGATACCATGTAAATAATACCATGTAAAGCTGAAGTGACCCAGGTAATGGTATCAGAAATATAAAGTTGTTTCTTTGTGAGATGACATTAGTGTTGTGTGAGTATCTGCATCTTTGCAATATGTACTCAGCTTGGTTTTTGGTTGTACTTGAAAAAAGGAACAACAGCAGCCATGTCTATCAGACTGAGATGGAAGACACCTCCTGGGTCTTAGAGTGCACCAGTTTTGTCTCTGGTGGACAAAGTAAAAACAAATCCCCTGGTCCCAGGATTCAGCCACTCCTTAGCATTGCCTACCCTCAAGTTGTGTATATCCTGCTCTCAGAATCTCTGTGCACACTAAAATACATCCAAATAAAAGTGCTCCTGTAGAAGCCACATGAGGAAGATCCAACTCACATGTCACTTTCCTGCAAAAACAAGATGAACTTCAGGAAATGAAAAATTAAGGACCTGAATTTGGAGTATAGTGGTATAGCTGGAATTAAGCCTTCAAACCACCTTTCTGAGGCCAACAGAGTTTGGAAGAAATATTGCCAGTTCTAATATTTATGGGGTAGCAAACACCCTACTGCAGGGCAACAGAACATTTGAAGTCAATTAGCAAAGCTAATATTTAAATTAATCACGCTTCTTCCCTGATTGAAATTGGGATAAATAGTTGCTTTTATTGAGGTTTAAATTAGGGTTTTGCTTTAGTTCACCTCCAGCCAAGACCGAACACAGATAATTCAAGTCTCGCAAGATTTCCATGATGGATAATATGTAATAGTTGATAAAGTGACACATCCCTTCACAAGTAACAGACTTCAAGAATCAATCTTGGGAAGCCAACAGAAAACCTATTCCTGTTCAGAAATGAATGCTCTTTTTGCTCTTATGGGGTTCTTAAGGATTTCACTGAAGGCAAGAGGAGGGTTTTTCATTTGGGTGAGCAGAGTCCCAGGAATCACCTAGGAAAAAGCAATAACTAAGCTCACCCAAGGCTACTTGGTTCATCTGGCATTCATAATGGGAGGAAAATCCTGGTTATTCTACTTGATAGGGAAAGGGGTCATAGCTGGATCCCAGCTCATCATAAAGAACATTTGAGTGCTGGTATGGAATAGGAATTCCTGTAAAGGGAAGTTTATAAAACTCTATATTATAGTTATGGGCAATAGATATATACCTTTGATCAGACTGAAATCCAAAGAGCACAATTACTTACTGACAAAGTTTTTATTTGAAAATTTGTACTTATTAGTACTTATTGAACTATTGCTTAACTTTACCCTTTAGTTTCAAATTCATTACTTAAATGAAAAATAACTTTTTAAAAACATTTAGAAAATGGATTGAAAATATAATGCCTGTATCATTCTTATATAAAACATTTACAGTTTGCTTCATATTTTAATGAAATAAATTATGCCATGGGTTCTGCTTTGCTAACAAACTCACCACCATGAACAATCATTCTTGAATGCTTACCACAATAGCTGGATTCACTGAAGTCAAATGCCAACAAGAATGATTGTTGACAATGTGCTGGTGGGGTGACCCACTCTCAAGTTTCTCATTTTCATTTACATCCTACACATCTTTCCAAAAGTAATTATGACTTTCGTTTTTTTGTTTTTTTTTGTTTTTTGTTTTTTTTGTTTTTTTTATGACCCAGGATGGTCCATGGTTTTCTAAAACGCATCCTTATGGGTTTGATTTCTCAAGCACTTTATTTCAGTGCTAGCAGGCCCTGATTAAACCAAAGGGAAATGCTGTACGGCAGATGCTTTTGAAAAAAATCTGTCATGTATTCTGTTACATGAGGAGGGATTTTTTTTCTTAACATTGCTAAATCCCACTAGATTTTGGTGAGATTTTTGCTCTGTACTCCTCAAATGCTACAATGTTTCTCAATCTTCCTCAAAAGATCTATTTTTGAAAATTCTGCCTCGGCAATATTTGGCATGAAACCTTCTGCAATAGATTTTTGGAGACAGAAAGCTGCTCCATTGGCCATAATATGCTTTGTGCTACAACCATCTATACCAGTGAAATGGGCTTTCTATGTAAGTCTGTGTTTTCAACTATCACTAATGACAGTGAATTTATTTGAATGTTCAAGCTGGCCTTAGATTGCTTTGGGACTTCTACAGGACACCATGCAACTATTAGCCCAACAGAGGTTCAGAGCAAGCTCTGAAACACAAAGCAATACAGCCATGGCAAATATGGTAAAGAGCCCAGGCTGATTTGGTCTGAGTGCAGTGCTAACTAGCCAGTGGATCGCCATGACTTTATTGATTCTGGAAGCTAAGCTAGATCTTTCCATGGCAAACCCTCACCATGGAAACACCCCAGCTTATTTGCTAATAGCTTAGGCAAGGCTCCATGGTATCTCAACGGCCTGTCTAGACATACCTAATTCAACACATCTAGGTGGGAGGAAGGGCTTCTCATCAAGGACGTATCTGCAACAATGTGTATTGTGAACGAGTTAATGCTACTTAGGATAATCTTCGTAGTTCTTCAGTTCTTTGCTCATGTATATTTCACACTAAGTTCTGAAATAGCATCCGAAACTTCACAGTTGCTGGTGTGTTGGTTTTAAACAACTAAGCAAATTACTGTTTTGATTAAAAAACAAAAATACAACCATGTAACAAACGTCAGCACAAAGTCAGGATCTAAAGAACCTGATCCTGCTGTGAAACAAACAGAAGTATTCAGGAGATATCATCCACACCAGTAAGAATTTACTTCACATTGCAAGTAGTTTTCTTCCTATAAAAGTTATTTGTTATTATTAATTATGCAGCAGCTTCTGTAAGCCTGATCACAAAGCAGGATTCAGTGGTGTTAGGCATCAAACAGAATAAAAGACTATTACAGCCCCAAACATGTTGCAATTAGCTAAAGTCTATCATTGTAAACATGAAGATCAGAACATACAAGGACTTTCAGGATCACTTACACCTACATTCCAAACACAACAGAAGAAATTTTGGGAAGATAAGGTAAATCTGATGGTGCCACATAGTGTGGTATAAATGTAAGCCTTTTGTCTAAACATACCCCAGCATATCATGGCCTGATACAGCAAGACTTTTTATTCACATCAGGTTGAAGTTCAATGGTTTTCTCTTTCACTTTATCTTCGCGTTCCTTTAAAATCCTGGGAGAAAGAAACAGTATTTTTGAGAAAAAAAATCAATAATACACACAAGAGATCAAAACAAAAATATCTCTCCGAAGTACAAAAAATATATAAAATTGTCCGGAGATTAACAGAATGACAGAATTTTGTGAACTAATAAACAAGCAAAGAAGTATAATTATGGTGGCTCCATGAGAAAGCTTACTTTTTCATTTAGTTAGAAAAATGTATTCGGTGCTGATTGTTGGTGTTTGCTATATTAGAGACACACAAAGCAGTGACTTTTATCTGTTATTCTTGAGGCTGGAGCAAAACAAAACCACAACTGGCTACCTAGACATCTGTCAATTACCTGACACATTGCCAAAATTTCACTAACTTCAACAACGTTAAAGATCTGTCCCTTCATTGCTACTACTTTCACCTGCGTAAATAGTTTGGAGGGGACAGATTTAACTGTATTTTTACCCCTAGCCTTTGTATCATAGAATCATAGAATCACACAATATCTTGAGTTGGAAGGAACCCACAAGGATCATCAAGTCCAACTCCTGGCTCCACACAGGACTACCTAAAAATTAAACTATATATCTAAGAGTATTCTCCAAACACTTCTTGAACTCCAGCAGGCTTGGTGCTGTAACCACTTCCCTGAGGAACCTGTTCCATTGCCTGACCACCCTCTCAGTGAAGAACCTTTTCCTAATATCCAATCTGAACTTCCCCTGATGCAGCTTCATGCCATTCCCTTGGGTCCTATCACTGGTCACCAGAGAGAAGAGACCAGTGTCTCTCTCTCAGCTCCCCCTCATAAGGAAGCTGTAAGACTGCAGTGAGGTCACCCCTCATCCTTCTCTTCTCTAAGTTGAACAAAACAAGTTACCAAAGCCTCTTCTTATACATCTTTCCCCTCTAGACCATTCACCATCTTTGTTGCCCTCCTTTGGACACCCTCTAATAGTTTTATGTCCTTCTTATATGGTAGTGCCCAAAACTGCACACAGTACTCGAGATGAGGCTGTGCCTGTAATGGGTGAAGTTTTGTTTGTTCATTAAACCTCACTGATAAAGGTGCAAATAGTTGATTGCCTCTACTCACTATATCCTGCTGAATAAAACCGGTATGGTAGCTTCCTGCTAAGTTAACAATTGCAGCGGAAACCAACACCAAATAAGGGCAAAACGGCATCCTCTCTCGCATAGAAGCACACATACCACACATACCACAGCAAGGTCATGAACTCCTACACAGAGGAAGACGACGATCTTCATCCCTGCGACCACCAGAAGGCTGGTGAAGACCCCCTAGCAACAGGCCGCGCAGCCGTAGAAGACACCGGGAGGGGCCACGTAGACCCAGAACTACTAGGCTATAAATCAGGACTCTGGGGGGTTTTAGTTGCGCGCCGCTTGCGGAGCAGAGACTCCCCGGCCACCCAGCGCTGTTTTGCTTGCTGTGCTTACTTAATAAATTCATTTATTCAATTAATGTGATGCTCTCTGAAATTTTTATAGAGAAGCAATTTATAACATGCCAAGACAGAGTAGAGTGGGACAATATAACTTCAAAAATCTCTCTCTCCCAGCCCCCAGGCAGACAGCTGCAATGAGCAGAGGTAAGAAAGAAGCACATCCAGTGCTCTGCTGCAAGGATTCAGCAGCTTCCATTTCCAAGCATATTTCTCCAAACCTCCAAGAACTTTCTGCAAGAGCTATCACAACATCCCAGGCCCTCAGTTTTCCTATCATCAATTCAGTTGTTTCTGGGACCATGCAGAGCCTCATTGGTTTACACAGGGCTCTGTGTGAACCTGAGTGACTGCTCAGTTGGAGCAACAGGGTCAGGTTACAGAACAGTTTAAAAGGAACAAAGAATTAATCACCGTAAGTTTCTATCAAACTAATTTAGCAAAGAGAATTCAGCCTATTGTCAGTGACAGGGAACAGTCAGGCACATTTAGAATTCATAGATTGTATTTTCTTCTTACCTAGCTAAGTGAAGCACAGACCTTCTGGTGTTGTGCCCAGAATACGCACTGCATTCATAGAAAATTAGATTATAGTCCTAGGATCAAACAGAAAGACTCTTTCAATTAATTTTGCACATCTCACTCAAGGTTTAAAAAAGCAATACAGATACACTGAAATATTCAAATAAACCAAAACACAACATTTTAGGGAAAAAAAATGGGATTTTTATTATACAGGTAACAGTAAAGAGTAACAAAAGAAAAGAAGTTCAGGTGTGCCCCTCCCCCCAGCTACTCTAAACATCTCTCAGAAGATATTTGTTCTATTCTGTGTCTTTCACTGTAAGAGCTTGATCTCTCAAAAGCTCAAATGCAAACACACATTGCAAGGTACTGAAGTTTTGTAAGCTTTCCTTGTGATGATGAGGTAATTAGAGCATCACTGAGTGCCTGACAACACAGGTGAAAATAATTCCAGCAACTTTTTTCTTTCTTTCTTTCTTTCTTTCTTTCTTTCTTTCTTTCTTTCTTTCTTTCTTTCTTTCTT
>VXAA01001395.1:11270-23149 GCA_013399115.1 Anseranas semipalmata
CTTTCTTTCTTTCTCTCTTTCTCTCTTTCTCTCTTTCTCTCTTTCTCTCTTTCTTTCCTTCTTTCCTTCTTTCCTTCTTTCTCTCTCTTTCTCTCTCTCTTTCTCTCTTTCTTTCTCTCTTTCTCTCAGAAAGCTTCAGCAGCAGTTTCTGTATTCAACAGTTTGAGACTAATGTTTTTTAGCAGTCAAATGACAAGCTAAAAACCTCAGCAAAAAAAAAAAATCAACTAATTAATTCTATTTCATTTTTTGTACTTGTGAAATTTTTCTGCACCTTCTTTCCCAGACAGCCTGCACTTTTGGTTTTGCAGCCTCTGGGAGCTTTGCAACTAAGATAATCAATGGATAGATCAAATAGATCAATGGATAAAGGATCAAGCCCTGGCAATGTTCTCAACACTTCAGCTGAAGCCTTATCACAATAAAATGAGGCGGTCATCTGCACAAAAGCCTGACCTGGAAGCAGTGATGGCAACAGATGTTTGAGAGGGAATGACAATTATCCACTTCAAAACAGACATCTGACTGCTTGCACAAGATATTTTGTTGAAGCTCACCTACATTGCCTCTATGGTATTATTACAAGCCCTTTTTATGCATCTGTATTTCCACCTTCTATTTACTTTCCATTTTCTACCCATCTTCTTGCTATTTATGACAGTAACTTAAAATTCAAAGAAATAAGTCAGTATCTTAGGAAACAAAAATCATGTCTGCATATTTTAATTTGTTTGCTGTTAATTGTGATTGCTGCATCTGTACTTATTTAACCACCCTCCACAAGACACTTACAATTCAGTTTTCAAAAGTTCCTATTAAAATTACTGAGAATTTCAGTTTATTTATTTTTAGAAATATACCATGCTTCCAAAACTGCAGAGTTTTTTGAACTTTTTACCATCTTCATGAAATTTCAAAGCCAAAAAGAGGGGAAAAAAAGATCCATAAATGTTGTGCAATTTGGTATGTTACTTGCATAGAAGAATCTTGTATAGAAGTTGCTTAGCACAAGTAGCTAAATTTGCTGAAGCCTAAGGCCACAGGCTGTTGAACTTTTACCTAGTTTCAAGTTAGGAAGGCCACAGACCCAGTTCGAACTGGAAGATAAGAAAATAAGAAAGACTATATTGCCTGACTCTGCAACCATTGGCAGATTGTACACCCCTGAAGATAGCAGAAAACAGCTTGCCTAGAGACAACAAAAGGAATGAATCCAGAGCAGAAAGACCTCCTACCCTAATATTACTACTGATCTGGACTGTCAGGTGAGGGGCTGGGAATGTAGAGTGTAAGGGCATTATTGCCTAGGGATTTCTTTGTTCAGAGTCCCTCCTCAGATGCACCCAGCTAAAGCAGCTGCTGTAACTTTAACTCTGCAGAAGACTTTTTCTTTTTTTTTTTTTTTGGCTTTCTAACATTGCAGAAACCTCAAGTGGAACTCTGTTATGGTGATTGACTTACATAATTTCCATAACAATAAATATGGTAGCTTATCTTAGCAGATCTAAAAAATGCTTCAGTGTTGCCAAATGCCTGTTTTCAATATGTTGTCAATGTTTATATGGCTTGGTCTCATGAACATCAGCAATTAACCACTTGTAGTGGTTTCTGGGTGGTCAGAAAAGCACAGACCAGGAAAGAAGGGGAGAAATCAGGGAATGTTAGTTCTGAATGTTGAACTACTCAAATTTCATACGGGCAACACAATCAGAAGCTTGAAATCAAATTTACACTCCTTTTTCTTCTGCTCAGCTGATCAGAACTCTAATAGAAAACCTACTGTGGTCAGTATCTAACTACTTCAAGTCAGTCAAGTAGAGAGTGATACTGTTCCTCCATCTTTCTCCCCCACAAACAGAATTTCACATGTGGAGAACTCTCAGTGATGACACCACTTACACTGGCATGAATCTAAATGGATTTTTCAAAAGCTGCCATGTTGGCAGGGCAAAGGTTTCATGAGAGATAACAGTTTAAACTTAATTGATATTAACAGGTTATTTCTGACAGTCTGTCAAACAGATCCTTCTCTGGAGGAGGAGTCAGCCTGGAAATGTTAAGTGTCATCACTCTGAAAGCAGCAGAAGGCAAGGCACATAATTAACCACCCCAGAAATGTCTTCCATCTCCATCTAGGGAATTAGCTATTGAACCTGGCAGAGCACTGGCAATTAATTCATTTTAAAAAGCTATGTACAGAATCGCAGAATCACAGAATCATTTAGGTTGGAAAAGACCTCTAAGATCATCCAGTCCAACCTATAACCTAACACTACCAAGTCCACCATTAAGCCATGCCACTAACTTCTAAAACTACACATTTTTTGAAGACCTCCAGGGATGGTGACGCAACCACTTCCCTGGGTAGCCTGTTCCAATGCCTCACAACCCTTTCAGTGAAGAAATTTTTCTTAATATCTAACCTAAACCTCCCCTGCTGCAACTTAAGCCCATTTCCTCTTGTCCTATCACCTGGCACTTGGAAGAAGAGACAAATCCCCACCTCACTACAGCCTCCTTTAAGGTAACTGCAGAGAGCAATAAGGTCACTCCTGAGCCTCCTCTTCTCCAGGCTAAACAACCCCAGCTCCCTCAGCCACTGCTCCTAAGACTTGTTCTCTAGACCCTTCACCAGCTTTGTTGCCCTTCTTTGGACACACTCCATCACCTCGATGTCCTTTCTGTATTGAGGGCCCCAAAACTGAACACTGTACTTGAGGTGCGGCCTCACCAGAGCCGAGTACAGGGGGACAATCACTTCCCTAGTCCTGCTGGCCACAATATTTCTGATACAAGCCAGACTGAACATGAGAAAACATTTCTTTAGTGTAAGGGTGACAAAGCACTGGAACAGGTTGCCCAGAGAAGCTGTGGAGTCTCCTTCTTTGGAGATATTCAAAACCCGCCTGGATGCAATCCTGTGCAACGTGCTCTAGGTGACCCTGCTTGGCAGGTGGGTTGGACTAGATGATCTAGATGATGGACTGGCCTCCCCCTCCTCCCACCCCCTTTTTTCTTTATACTCACTTTTTCTCTATTTGTGAGTTTTAGATGTTTTTCCGTCAGGTCAGTCTTGAACTGTATGTAAACATTTTGGTTTATGTCTGATGTTTTTCCCTGCAAAGTCAATTCTCCTTACCATCATGATATTTATCTTTCCTCCATCTACCTACAGATCAGGTTCATCATGGCCATATTGTTCCCTATGATACCTTCCAGAACCCCATCCTCATTCTATTCCCCTTTTCCTGGGGGTATCGCGCCGCAGCTACCAGTCTTTTTAAATGATGAGAAATTGACAGTTCTCCCTTCAGGATGTCATTCTTCCTTTTAGTAATGAGCTATGATGCCTGCCTTGCAAAGAAGGTTTGTGACACATATATTATAATGGGAGCCCTTATGTTCCTGCCCGAGTTTATAGTACACTGACTTGTAAGATCTGGGACTGAAGCAAAGCAAGAGCTAAAACAGCTGGGCTGGAATGGCCTCTGAATGTACACATTCCTCTGACTTTAGAAAAAGTTAGCTAAAAATGATCCCATCCCATGAAACCTTGAAGCAGTCCACGAAAACTGCTGGACTTCTGGGTGGACAGGCTCATCTGATTCTTTTTCTGCATGACCAGATTCACAATCATTTTCACATAATATGGCTATGCATATTTTTATCAGCTCAGCTTCTAGCCCCCTGTATTTTGGGTAAATATTTGTGAGTAATTCATGGGATTAATCACAAAATAAGCAATTCAATTGCATTCACTAAAATAGAGACATTGGTATGTAGTTTCATAGGAATTACACTGCTATTTAGAAATAATTAATATTTCATTAAAATACACGGTTATTATTAGCTCAGTGAGCACACTGTTATAATTCAATTATGTCTATGCTGCTTTTAAACCAATCAATTGTCATTAATCATTCCTTGCCTTAGCTCCCTCAAGCAGCACATTCAAACATTCAGATGAGTCATTCAAATCCATTCGATTATAACCATCTTTCCTTTAACAACTCTTTTATTTTACTTATGCAAAACATTTTATTTTCTTGCATAACGTGTTATAATTAATGGCCTGGTGGGCTGTGAGATCTGTATACTAGAATGATTGATTAATCTTTGTTTCACTAGTGCTATATTTTAAGAGAGCTAAATGACATGTAAGACACCTACTCTGTCCATTTAGCATTTATGTGTCACTTGTTTTTTCACAGAAAGATTCCATGTTACACTCTGGAGTCCCTCCTAGCCTCCAAGGTCTCAAAATTATCTGCATTTGTATGCTGACAAGAAAAGAAAACTGATTTCCTAAAGGAAGAACCTTTGAGAAATTAAGTTCAAGGCTCTCCTATAAAAACAAAATAATGGACACAAACTTAGGATGTATGCTTGTAAAAGTCTGTATGAATAATCGACATGGGATAAAAAAAGATCCGGCCCTAAATCTGTCAATTACACAGAGGTGCCTAGCAACAATCCCTCCCGTAGAACAAAGAACAATTCAATTGCATTTCAAAACTTTTTAAATATCTCTTTTGACCACCAGCAAGCAGAACTGTAAATCTATTTTCAAAGGAGAAACAAGAACATACATGAAATCCAACAGATTGCTTAATTCAGCTGTATTCCTACCACCTCAGTTAATTTCTTATGAACATTGGTCTGACTTATTTCTAAATAAATGACTATTCTGGAGGCACTGGTGTTCAAATTACATGCATTGTATACAGAAATTCAAAAGAAAATCTGATGGGCATGGTATACAAGAATATAAACAGGTATCTTTTCTATTTATAGTCCCTGGATGCTTAAAATATGGCCCATGGATAACCAGTGCTCTAGTAGATGCAGACTGTTAACTGTACTTATTTTTTCTTTCTACTTGATGGAAACATACTAAAAGTAAGCACATTTTCTACTCCTACCATCCACGGGAATAACAGATGGTCTACTGTGGTTTTATAGGAGGTAGGAGGGAGAAAAGGTCCCCAAATCATCTCTCTGTTAGGAATCCATCCACAGAGGAAAGAGAGAAAAAAATAGAGAAAAAGAGAAGGGGAAAAAAATAGAGAAAAAGAGAGCACAAAGAAAAAAGAGAGGGGAGAGAAGAGAGAATGAATTCGTAAATACCTTTGGCACCACTCACCTTTTGTTTTTTCATCTAGATGATTTTATAACTACTATAATTACCAGCACTAACATTACTGAGAGCTACACTGATAAGTATGATGGGGTTCCTCATTCTTAAAAATACTTTTGTGATTAAATATAATCTGTGTTTCTATGAATTTAGATACATTCAGACTCATTTAAAAGCCTTCACCTTCAAGTTTTGTAAGGGCTTTCCTTGTAAGTATAGTACCTTAGCAAGATGCTCTCCCATTCCATTAGGGACCTCACGTTCCTTTCCATTATCAGTTTTATTACCCAACAAAAGCACAGGTACATTCTCCCCAGTTGCCTCCTGCAGATTGAAGAATAAATATCAGATGAGGAATTTTCCTTAAAAAAATCGCAGACCAAGAGAATAAGAACAGACAAATGTCACAGTGCAAAACGAAATTTAAGACATCACAGATGAGCCAGGTGCTTTACGTACAAACGTATCAGGAATTAAAGTTGGATAAAAGGCATGAATAAGACAGACTGCTAGAGATTGCACTAACTTTGCATTTTTGAAAAACAGGCCATCATAAAAGGCTATCAGGCTCTATACTAAGATGAGATAGAGAAAACTACCATGCTACACAGGCTTTGACATTGTCTGTTAATAGCCACTGCTTTTCTAATTACATGGATAGGAAACTAATGACAACATCTGGGTACAGCTGCCACAAAGAAATTACAGAAAATAGTGGAGAGGTATACAGAATAGACACAAAAATACATGGAATAGGCACAAATCAAACTAATTCTGAAAATTATTAGAATTATCGCAACAATTACATTCATAAAGTGCTCCAAATGCCTCAGCAGGAAATGGACTTGTCTGTATGTTTTCAACTTAACACCAGTTTGTATAAACCAAAATTAGTCAGTAAAGGTGAGTGAACTAGTACAACTTGAAAAACACTAAGATTTTGACCATAACATTTGATTTTTCTCGATTAAAAACTGGAATTCTCCTCTAGTTTTTATCATACTGAATTATAACAGTCATTGATTTGTTAAGATCATATATTTAATGAGGGCTAGTTCTTACAAAATGCATGCTACTACTCGTACTTCAGTAGAACTACTCAGATGATGATTAACTATGCCCATTAGGAAAGATTTGAACAACTGAGTCCTTAACTTCAACTTACAAAACCACCTACTGGCCATTACAGAAAACAGTATATTATACTGGAACACATGCTCAGTAAAATAGGTCTAAATGATCTTGGCAGGCCAATTTGTTCCCTGCTTTTTTGGTAGTAATACTCTGCAATGATAGAAAGTAACATTTTGTTCTCTCTAGCAACTCAGCCCTTAATGGCAGCAGCCTCAGTTTTATTTTTATTTTCCTGTGGCCACAAGCAAATTCAGTTGCTCACACTCTCAGTATGTTGTCTGTGAGTCACAGAGATATACCAAGAGAAAGGAAAGAGAATTAACAGAAGCCACTCTGGAATATGGGACGTGTTTTTCATTCATGTACTTGAAAGGATGATCCCCAGGAAACTGAACTGTCTACTAAGAAGCAGTTTTATAGCACTGAATGTAGATACTATATAAGCTATGAGTTTATAGATATAGATTACCTATATAAGAAAGTGAAGGAGTCCATGTTGGACTTTCCCCAACCCTCATTTTAAGTCCTTAAAATCCTGGAACCATGATTATTTTTATATATACACAGAGTTTCTAAAACAGCTTTACTGGTAACTGTATAGATCAAAATCACTTACAAAAATGTAATTGTTACAGCCCAAGAAACAGACTGCTCTCTGTGCTTTGCCCTGTTAACCTTCCCTGCCTGAAAGAAGGCAGAGAATAGTGACACCACACTTTAGACTTAAAATTACATCATGTTACCTCAATACTTATCAGCCACTGCTTGACAGCTGTGAATGTGTCTTTTGCTGTTATATCATACATCACAATGACACCATCAGCTTTTCTGAAAAACTGCTTGGTAATACTTCGGTACCTGCAAGTATGAGTCTGTTTATAGATCTCTTCAGCAGAAGTAGCAATGTGAAATTATTAGTAGAATTTTATAGTAATCCACCCCCACCACCCCAAAAGGAGGATGTTGCCATACAGTTTCTTCTAATCATCTAATCTTAATATGAGTTAAAACCTCATCAATTTTGTTTACATATTAATTCTAAAATTCCATAAGCTAGAGAAGGGAGAAGTTGCAATACTGTTCTTCACTGCAGATCCTATTTGAAAGGTGAGGCATATCGTGAATTGTAGTAAGCAATACCATTCTTCCTGAATAATCAGCCCCCTTTTCACATTCAGCAGAAGATATACAGAGGTCACTACTACTACAAATGACTGCAGCAGCAAAATAAATTTTTGCAAAAAATATTTTGGAGAGAAGGTGTTTGGAAAAGTACTCTGCCTTCTTTAATCAATTTTGGGTTAGTCTGGATAATCAGTTGCACATCTCACCTTTTCTTAGCCTCTTTCAATTTAAGCATGGAGCAGAAATTTCTCACTCACAAAGTGCTATGTCTTTAGATAGCTAGATTTCTGTTTGGGGCTTTTTTCCCAAGTATTCTGTAGGAAATTCAAAACATCATCATCATCCTTGCTATTAGTAATAGAAAACCACAGAATGGGTGAGGAGATGGGGACAGAAATTACCACTGAAAATTCACAAAAAACTTGGAGATCTTGAACTAGGAGGGATTGCTTTAGTGAAAAAAAAAAAAAAAAATTAAGTAACAAGGCAATTTCTGCCTTGTTAGTTAAATAAATATAGGTTAATAATTAAATAATTAGGTTAGTTAAATAATTGTAGGTACATTTTAAAACCAGCCTTCCTCCTGAAGAAGTTGTATCATACTAAACTTTTAAGAGCTCTAGTAAGAATCTCTTTTCCAGACTGACAGTGTTTCAGTGGATAACTCAGCACCGAATTAGCACATTATTGCTGCCAGGGAAGGATCTGAACTGTGAATTCACTGGCTTTGTTAGGAATACTCCTATATTTGATCCTCTCATGAGAAGGAGAATTATGTCCATGCTGACTAATCTTCAAACAGACGATTCAAGGAAGCAAAACATTCTGTTTCTCACCGTTCCTGGCCAGCAGTGTCCCAGAGTTGTAGGGCTACCTGGGTATTATCTACAGTGATGGTTTTCACATTGTAATCCACACCTGTGACAGAAATACACATAGGTTGTCTCTTTATATGTTCAGTTTGACTTTTAAGAACCCGTTCCAGCAAATAGCAACAATTCCAGAAAGGTAGCAACATAGATATCACATTAAAAATTATGTCCATAGTTTCTAATCATCAGACAACAAGAGTTTTTATATGCCAGAATTTCTTTAGTAATAAAATACTGAATGTTAGCAGAGTAATTGAATTTTGTAAAAACTATAAGCTAAGTAACTTTCCAAATCAGGGTGCATGAGTCAAGGGTCCACCTGATAGTCCAAAGCAGTCTGAGCTATTTTATTCCAGCTCCAGTCTGAGCTGGAATTTGTGCTTTGTAACTTCAGTAGTCTGAAATTCCAGCATTTAGTCTGGGTCTAGCTATGTAGACATCTTCTACAGTTAGTGGAAAAACACAAGGTACCACACTAAGGGGACAGTGGAACCTAATCTAAATGCTGAAGATAGATGTACTGTATCTGAAGAGGGGAGGACGCTCTCCATAGAATATAGAAGGAGATGAGCTGACTAGAGTTAGGTTAGTCCACTAATTTTAATTTGACTAAATGGAAATGAAACAAACAATATCTGAACTTTTAATGACTCTTCTCCCAGTTCCCCCAGCCTGTGATGATCTAAGTATCTTCTGGACATTTATAACAATAACTACAGTCTTAATCAGTCACTGCCTCCTCATAATGACAACGTGCACTCTATTGTATCACGCTGTACTGTATCACAGAATCACGGAGTCATAGAATAATTCAGGTTGGAAGGGATCTCAGTAGGTCATCAACAATTCTTTGGGGTCATCTTCCATATCAATGGGATTTTTTACCTCCGCCATTAATGAAGAAACATCCAAGCCTGAGTTTGTTGAATGGATAATCAAGAAATCTGAATGTAGGATATATCAATTGCTTATATCTCAAGGGAAGAAATTTGAACTATTCTGTAGAAATTTCATGAAAAAAAAACTTTTCTCCAGGTTGTTCACTTTTCAACTGTCTGTATCTTCACAGCCAGATAACAATCCCCAGCTGTGAAAGTCCTTGATGTGAAGACTAAACCAAAGCTATGAAAAATGCTTGCCATTGCATTTGCAAGATCACTGGATGGCAAGCCAAAAGATGAAAAAGTCAGGTACATTTCTCTGGAAGGTCCAGGCAATTGCACACACTGTATAAGACCTCAGAGTCTAGGGAAGCATATCACCCAAAAGGTGATACCCGGTAGTGCCAAAATGAGTTTAAATCCCCATGCTAACATCTTAGATCTTCACTGACAGTAATGTGAACTTAACATACCAGTAGCAATTTGAACTGAGATGTCTTTATCTGCCCCATAAGTCTAGGGAGCTACAGGAACTGGTCACCAGAATGTTCTTAGCTCATTACAAATGCAACATAAATCCATTAATTTAAATACCTTTTATTGTGAGCAAGTTTTATTTTATATATACTGCAGAATAAGTAAGGCATAAATACAGGCTAAATATAATGAACTGATTATTTACAGTAACTCAGCTGCATTGCAATAACCTACTAAGTTTTGTACCTTGATTATGTGTTGGACTTTTGAAAGTTTGGTTTAAAACTTCAGGCAAAGTAAGTACAATGTAGGCATTTAGCTTTGAAAACATTGGTCTACATATTTCTTTGAGGCTTTGTATAATGCTAAATCTTTAAACATAATTCAGATATTCTTCTTTGTCTTTAAAACAAAATCAGGTTACTCGGAGTGATGGAGATGGGATATGGAGGTGGTATGGTACACTACAATGTGGTCCAGAGGATAGGATATCAGTATCAGGTCAATGAGATCTACAAGGAAATTCTAGCTTCATTGAAACCAATAGGATTCTCCTATGAAGACAAGCTGAGAGAGTTGGGACTGTTCAGCCTGGAGAAAAGAAGGCTTCAGGGAGACCTTAAAATGGCCTTCCAGTACCTAAAGGCGACCTACAAGAAAACTGGAGAGGGACTCTTTTATCAGGGAGTGTAATGATAGGACAAGGGGTAACGGCTTTAAACTAAAAGAGGGTAGATTTAGATTAGATATTAGGAAGAAATTTTTTACTATGAGGGTGGTGAGGCACTGGAACAGGCTGCCCAGAAAAGTTGTTGATGCCCCATCCCTGGAAATATTCAAGGTTGGATGAGTTTTTCAGGCAATCTGGTCTAGTGGAAGGTGTCCCTTCCCATGGCAGTGGGGGTGGAACTAGATTATCTTTAAGGTCTATTGCAACCCAAACCATTCTATGATTTTTCTGGTTGACCTCAGTGCTGCAAGGATTTCAGTAGAGTCTAATCTGAAACCTGCCTGTCAATAATCTGCTTCCCAATTTAGGAGAACTCGCTTTGCATGTCCTACTGCACTTTTGGGTAAAGGCTTTTACAACATCTGTATGCTTTTTTATTTTTTCATAACACAGGGCCTGATCTCGGTAGAAACTGCTAACTTCCATTGGAACAAGAATGATCATAGTAATGATGTTTCTTAAACTTACCTACAGTGGCAGCTGTGCCTGGGAAAAAACGATCTTCACAAAATCGCCTTAAGAATGAAGTCTTTCCGACACTCGAATTGCCCACAAAAATTATCTTGAATAAACGGTCTGGGGCAGAGTTTATTTTCCCCTCCTTCAAATAAGAGCAAACATTAGTCTTCATCTGTTCTCACTACAAATAGTGTTGTCTCCAATTTGCCTTGTCTTGAAGGCTAACTAAGATGGGAAAAAAGAAGAGATTTTATCCCATCATGTTCTCTATTACTTATAAAACAATATTCTGTTTCCTAAAATAACTCAGGGTTTCAGATGTTTGTTATGCATTATTCCAGATCATTTGAAGTGCAGTGATT
The DNA here is from genome assembly GCA_013399115.1 of Anseranas semipalmata. Lineage (NCBI taxonomy): Eukaryota > Metazoa > Chordata > Aves > Anseriformes > Anseranatidae > Anseranas > Anseranas semipalmata. The sequence continues at coordinate 22,448 of VXAA01001395.1, forward strand.
TGGGCTGAGATCTGGAGATATACTGAATACGAACCTTGACATGAAACTGCATTGAAAAATGCATGAAATTGCATTGGCTCAACATCAGCCCAAACAAAACAATTTATGTTTGTCCCTGCAAATCAAAACCCATATGCTTCACAGAACTCTGCTCAGTAGTTTTATCCTATACCAATGATACAGAGGAAACAGCACATCTTCACCTAGATAACAGAAGTGAAGTCATAATTTTGGCATATGTCATCTATCACCAGATTCTTCTCTCTGCTACTATTGTGGAGCCAAGAGCTTCTGTAGAATTACTGTACTTCTACATCTGTTTAAAATTATAGGCAGGGGCATAGGGGAGAGAGACAGACAGGGAGAGAATTAGGCCCAGTTAATCAAGTTGTTAACATTCAGCTATGTTTCTGTCATTTAGATTTTTAAGCAGGAGGAAAAACAATTTGTTCTGCCTATCCATGTGCTGTTTACTGCAGGCTAAGCTAAGTGCATCTGGAGAGAATATTTATGTTCTCTGTCAAGTAGGTCATTATTCACAAGTCCATTCTCTGTACATAGATCAGGAGTTGCTTAAGAAAGAATTGTAGCACCAACTGGTTTGCAGGGAGTGCCTCAGCTGGCCTCTTGTCCTAATGTGTGCAAAGGCGGGAGGGAGATAGTGAGTATTTAGGGAGTGGAGAGGAGAGGAGAGGAGAGGAG
>VXAA01001395.1:23171-36628 GCA_013399115.1 Anseranas semipalmata
GGAGGAGAGAAGAGGAGAGGAGAGGAGAGGAGAGGAGAGGAGAGGAGAGGACAATCAAACATGATTCCAAAACTGCACCTGAACACTGCATACAAAGAAATGAGCTACTTTATAGTCTGCTTCAACAAAGTGCTGATGGGAAAATGGAAGAGCAGTAGAATGTAAATTTTCTTTAGATTGCAATGCAGTCTGAAAACATCTTCCTTAGCTGTGTCTTTCGAGTGGGCTTCATATAAACTGTAGCCAGGTCAAGCAACGTACTTGGCTTTTGTGCAATTTAACACAACTGTGGAAACAGTACATGTAAACAGAGTGGTTCATATTTCATATTGAAAGAGCAAAGGGAGAGGAATTGCATCTCAGACAGGGGCTTTGGACAGAAAGTCTTACTTTAATTTTCATTAAGGTTCTTCCTATTACATTTCTGTTTATGCTAACTGCAGCCTCTTTTTCAGAGCCTTCCATTAGAAAAATGCTCTACCTGGATGTTATCTCCCAAATAAAAGAGCTGTTGCCACAAATTCTTAGACACTTTCAGAAACCACTTTCCATAGGATAGAAATGGACTTGTTCATTTCTAAAAGGAGAAAAAAGTTTACATTGGTTCCATTCTCCCTTAACATGCAGTAGATCATAAAGGATTATAAACTAGATGATTGTGAATGTTGTGAAAAGGAAGTTTAATGTCAGCAGCTAGGAGCCTGAGTTCAGTATAGTGAGGAATGAGATCACAGAATGCAGTAATACAAAACCATATAGTCTACATGAACAAATAGCGATGAATTGAGAAATACAAGTCATCTCAGCTCCTTCCTCTTCCTAGTGCAAAACAGAGAACAACAGGACTTCGTATCTGAGCAAGCTACATACATGACAATTTTATGGAATCATTCTGCCAGTAAGTATTTCTAGATCCTACAAGTATTTCAAGATCCTACAAGTATCCTCAAGTATTTCTAGATCCTACAGGACTAAACTGCAGTTTATACTGCAGATCCTCCTGAACAGCAAGACATGAAGGGAGAGAAGGACTGGCTGCAGAAGGAAGGAGGCTGTCTAGATTAAATATGCCCCTGAGACTCACACCTCATAATTCATGATGCAGCAATTGGGGAGTTACCTTTTCTGAAGTTTTCTTGAGTTCCAGATGAGGATTATATGCAGAGCTGACCTGAAAAAACTAATACTGCTCCCCCTAGCCCACTCATGCTATTAGGAGAGGAAATCAGTGTGCTAGCACTGGATGAAGAAAGATCACTTCTGATGTCTAAATCCCGTGGTCAAAGAGTGATGGTCCCAAGAGCCATCATTTAGGAAATGCAAAGCTGTATGAGAAATTCATCAGACTACACTCTCTGCCATGCAGACACTCACACAGCCTGCAGACTGCTCCGATCAATGGAATGCTGTCAATTGAATACTTGCTGGCAAGCTTTCCTCTTCCACTGTAGCTGGAGACAAGCAATGTTTCTGGATTGTTTCTTTCAGCCTTGTCAGCAGGACAAGAAGACCGTGAAAGACCATGCACACATTTCAGAGCCATACAGACAGAGAGTTTATCAGAAGGGAACATTCCACTGTGTTTTTCTTTAACTAAATTTTTAAAAAGCAACCAAAAAACCAACCAAATTAAGGGTTGGTGTAAGGTGTTGACATTTCATAGAAACAAAAATGGAAAGGTCAGTTCAAAGTGACCTTTGGAAATGGCCTTCCTGTTTACCTTCACAATGCTTCCTTAGAAACTGAAATGAAATGTTTTCAACAACCAGGCAGGAGACGTTTTCTGGTTTCTTCTTTTCTCTCCCCACTTGCTCTCAACTGTTTTGGCAATTCTTTTTTTTTTTTTTTAGTAAAGAAACAAGATCTGAGGAAAGGCCCAGTTCCTACCCAGCTGAGAGGATATGCTTTCAAAGGACATGACTGCCAAAGCAGGGCAAGGAGGACACATTTGTTCTAGCTGGACTTGATGATCTGCCTGGCTTTTGCTGCCCTGAAGTCCCATGATGCCATACTTTGAAAATACAATACAAAATAAGTCATAAAGCAAGTAAAAAGTATGCATTGCATTAAATCATTTCAAAGGTTGAAGCTCTGTTCTGTGCCCTACTTTTTATCATTATTAAAATGTACCACTTAGAAGTTATTATGCAACTATGGCATAATTCTATCATAATTTTTAAGATACACTTGCTTTTTCTAAAAGAACTATATTATTATGACCAAGCATACCTCTTTCTCCTATACCTTAATCTTTTTAATATGTGCTTCAAGAATCTAACAATGAGTAATACTTAACAATGATACTAAAATTAGATCACAAGCACAGCTAGCTCTGAAGCAATAGGAGTGCAACAAGGATTTTAGATTACAAAGAAAAGCATGTTGTTTTACAGATTATTATTGCATGGTAAATTCATTGTTAACATGCACGTAAAAGCTAGAGTTGAAAAAAAAATCTGGATTTCAACTTGCCAATTAAAAGTCTTCTTAAATAATAATTAAAAAGTAAGGATATTTGCTCTCATTATGTTTCTGGTAATGTGACAGCTACCAAAGCTGACTGAAAATTATGAGATTATGAAAAATGTCACTTTTTGACAAAAAAAGAGCAACTTCTCCATTTAAATCTCTAAAAGACAGTTGCTTCTTTTTTGGACAATTGCTACCCTTTGGTGGATCTTCTTGTGTCATTTATTACAAGGCTTAACTTCCCTTTTCCTAAATGGTCCCTCATAATTTGTTTTCTAATCCTCAACACATCTGTCCAGAAATATGTTATGAGTTTGATGGCTTTTGCTTTTACAGACATAAAAAGACATAAGTCTATGCACACATTGTCTGCAGTTACCATTTCTTTAGGCCAAGTTTCCCTTCTTTGCATCTTTAAAATTAATCTGCAGTACATTTCCATCTCCCTGTTCATGCAATGGATTAATTTGTCAGACTTTACTTACAAACAGAAAATGAAACAATATTAGATTCTAAGAGTAACACCATTTCATGTTTTCCAAGGTCCTTTGCCCCCTTACATTTGACAGTGCTTCCTTCCCTGCTGGCTGCCTTCTAGAAGATGGTGGCGAATGTTCCATTGATGGTTCTGTGTTTTTCTTATCCAATTCCATCTCAAAAGATGTACTCTCATCTTCTGTCCATTTGCTCAGCTGCTTATCAAGTGGCCTATCAAGAAGCTGGGGTAGGTGATCTTCCTCAATTGATATTATTCTTTGGAGATGGGATGCTTTAGACATTCCTCCAGTGGCTCCAGCATCAGGCTCAACAGAGAGAAATCCATTCAGTCCAGCAGAATTCCTTATTTTTGCCGAGTTATTGAAAACATCATCTTCAAATGAATAGCTAGACAGAGAAAAAAAGTACATACATCACAAAAGATATAATGGACCTAGAATCCTATTGTTTTTTTTTTTGTTCTAGTATAACTGAATTTAATCTCTCATGTTGTTACTACTCACAGCAGGCATACTTGTTTCAGTCCAGTGTCTACTGAAAAGTCAGATCATCACACAAGGTTTACGTATATAGCATGCTTAATAAGTATAAGCATCATGGGGAAAGCTAACAACTTACAGGGAAAACCTGAACCAGAATACAGAACATAGATTTAGCCTCATTTCAAACCTCATGGAATAGCTACAGTAAATTTCCCTATTGTAATTGCCACACACACACGCACACAATCTGTCTATTCTGGAAGAATAAAACAGCACCCAATCCAGACACTCTCTATGTGATTTAAGTCTCTCTTTGCAGGTAGGAGGGAGCTGGGTTTGTTTAAAATCAAGAAAAAAAAGGCTAAGTGGGGATTCAACAGAAGGGGGAGGGTAGAGAGAAGAGTCTTCTCAGATACGTGCAATGACTACAAATGCAAGTTGCAGTAAGAGAAATGCTGACTGGATACAGGGAACAACATTTCCTCATGAGACTGGTGCAGCAAGGGAACAAGTGCCTCAAAAGGCTTTGGGACCTCCATCCAGATGTTCAAAACTCAACTGGACAAGGCCCGGAGCAACCTTATCTAGTTTTGGAATTATTCTTGCTTTGAGAGGCAGGTTGGAGTACAGACATCGAGAGGTCCCTTACCACCTAAATTTGTATATGATTTTTGTGCCATGATTGCTTTTGCCAATCATGCTCCAGTTCTCAATACTGTACTTACGGAAGTTTATCTCTGCTTCCTGTCCCTTGTTACATTTCATGACCTTGGGCTTGCACGGAAATTGTCTTAGCTGCTATTTCCAAGTGACACAGCAATCTTCCTTCTAGCTTCCCTTTCCTCGAAAGAACTATGATAGTATTTCTCTGAGATCACCATTTTGTTCCTGCTGATTTCAAGTTTACAATCACACAGCCGAGAGTTGAATTCCCCTTTTTTAACTAGTTCAGCTTCCCATACTTTACAACTGGACTGTTCTCCTCTACAGTGAGAAGGGAGGAAGCATACACTGTCAGAGACTTACTAAGGACATTGTACCACATCAACACTGGATAATGGGTAAGCTTCTGTACTTCCCATCACCCACAACTGGGGAAGTCTCTTGCCTCTGTAGACCAGACACTTGTTTTAGGTGAAAAATTGCCTCTTTATTTCCAAATTTCTTAGAGAGCACATTAATCTACATTAATCTTAAAAATGACAGACACTTTAAAAATACATGCTTTGAAAAGTCCAAATGCTTAGTAATATCAGAAAGGAATCATACTGAAAAAAGTACTCCACATCACTGTATAAGCCTGATAGTACTTAAACAGGGAATAAACGGAAAAGTTCTTACCTGTTAGGCAGCACATTGCCCTCTATGTATTTCCCAATGACAGACCCTGTTCTTTGCTTCCAGCTGGCTTTTGAAACACTTGTTTTGCATTGCTGCAGGAATATAGAATACTTTTACTAATTTATTCCTGTTCATTATGGTTACCTGTCTTCATTAATAATGCTGAAATAATGCAATGAATATGACAGAAAAAAAAAATGTAGAAAATAAATGCTAGAGGCATAAATGCTTCAAAATTCCGACTGGTAGACAATCAGAACATGGAAATGCCAGACCCTACAAGAATTAATCTTCTTTGCAAACTAAGTGAACCACAATAATACAGAATAATGTCATGAAAAATATCAGTAGATCTACGGCAATTTACACAAGCAGCTTCTTGTAGGAATAAGAACACAAATACATGTAAACTAAGCAGTCTTGCTCTCCTTAAGCCAGAGTACTTCTGGAACTTCTTAGGGGACCACTCTCTGCTGCTGGATGAAATGTTAATATGATCTGTTCTTGCCCAATAGTGACAGGTATTCAGGTACTGATTCAAGTACTCAGATGTTGTACTGTTCTATGAATGTTTCAGATCAGCTACTCTTAACTGAATAATTACCATAATTTAATTGTTCTATTTTTAGTTTATTTCATCCCCTCATGATTGCAACCTTAGCTTCTTATAAAATAGGTTCATCTCCCTTAAGATAGCTCCAACTTTATAATTCTAAAAATGTAACTCTTAAAATTGTTCAGTACATTTAAAAATTATATTCTCACACTAGAGAGAACATGATATAAATTAAGAATGGAGCAAGAGAGGAGTAGCACAAAAGTCTGTCCTTTTGATACCCATATTTTGAGGCTGTTTTTATATGTATTTACTCAACACTGGGCTTGAAAATGGTAGTGTTTACCTGTAAAAATATGTCACGTTCATCTTTGAGATGTTTATTCCTCTCCCTGCAAAGAGGGAACACAAAAGAAACACTAAGGCCACATATTGAAAACTTCTGGATTTTCTACTCAACACCAACAGACAGACTGAACAGTTGACAGTGTTAAAAGCACGAAAAATGCACTTCAATTTGGCATATCTCCACCCTTAATCATGCTCTATTTATATTTTCACCACAGTCAGTTCCCTGTCTGGGCTATTGAGTCTTCAGTGGGACTATGCTGATCAAAGCCAGCTGGCATCTGGCCCTCATTCTGTACTTTAACAAAACAAATGCTTTAATACATAGAAATCAGTTCTAGTCAATATGCTTTCACTTACTCTAAATTAGAATGTTTAAAGCTTTTCACAGTATACATAACTTCTTAATGAGGAGAGGGGGTAGCGAACACCATCTCTGTTCATCTGGTGAGATTTGTGTAGGCCAGTTATATCCCTCTGAGGGCTACAGTTGTGGCTGCCTGTACTGAGTCTGGCTGGGATAGAGTTAACTTTCTCCACAGCAGCCCACAGAGTGCTGAGCTTTGCAGACCTAGCTAGAACAGCACTGATATCACACCTATGTTTTGTCTATTGCTGTGCTGGCACAGCATCAAGGCTGTCTCTCAAACTCCCCCCAACTCCCAGTGGCCAGTAGGCTGGGGGTGGGCAAGAAGTGGGGATGGAACATAGCCAGGACAGCTGACCTAAACTGACCAAAGGGATATTCCATACTGTATGACGTCATGCTCAGCAATAAAAGCTGGGGAAAGGGAAGAAGAAGGGGGAGACTCTTGTTATGAAAGTGTTTGTCTTCCTGAGCAACTGCTACACATATTGAGGCCCTGCTTCTCAAAACATGGCTGACTATTGCTGGCTGATGGGAAGTAGAGAATAATTGTTTTCTTCTTTTTCTTCTGCACGGCCTTTGCTTTTTCTTTTTCTTTCATTAAACTACTCGTTATCTCAATCCATGGGCTTTTCTTTTGTTCATCATATTTTCTCTCCGTGTCTTTCTGAGGAGGGGGAGTGTGAGAGCAGCATGGTGGAGTTTAGCTGCCCATCAGTTTTTAAATCAACACTGCCATGGAAAAGTCTCTCTAGAAGAACAACCAGCTTCCATTCATTATGCAGAAGAGATGAAAACATCGAGAAATGGAGACTCCAGGCAATCAAACAGCTCTGATCAGATCTGACAGAGCACCTGCTCAGTACATCACTCATTGTCTCCATCTATTGCTGGCCTGGACAGAGAAGAGACCAAGGTGCCATTGCAGCCTTGGTGAACTGAAACAACATGAGGTTTCTGTCTATTGCCCCCTTACTAGTAGCAGGCAACACCACACCACATGGAGTGCCCTACAGGAAACAGACTGCAAATTCCTCAAACTTTAGCAGGGGAGCATTTTAGGTAAATTCTAAATGAGAGCTCCTGAAGTAAACATAGTGAATGAAGGCCTACAGGCAAGTACAATCTATAGGCAGTGAACAAACAAAACTAAAATTGCTGGATAATAAAAAGAGGGTTAGAATTGTCTGAACACAACTCCAAACTTTGAAGTCTATCAATACAGAAATGTTACAGAGAAAATTAGCTGGCTATATTTTTATGTACTTTTAAAAATAAACATATTTGGGAAAGAGTCTTCATTTTGGCAGTACTTCCATCACTTTAGAAACAACAGAGCCTTTTATCAAGCTTCAAGTCTCCAGTGGCCAGACTTCTGCCACAGAGCCAGCTTAGAACAGTTCGTAGTCTTGTTTTGTTTTACATTTTACTTCTGGAAGGAGTTTGTCCCACAGTTACCAAATTGCCAAAACAAAGCACTTCTCTCATGTTTACTGTCTTCTACTGCCCTAAGAATAGGGCTTCAAAGCTGTATTGCCTTTTGTACCCATTTTACTATCTTTTGTGTCATTATCCTACGGTGAGTTGACCACAGCTCTGTCCTGCAGTAGGTCCATTGGAACTGTCTGAAACCAGCTATGTCCAGCAAGGGGAAGCCCCTGACCTCTTCTTAAAGAGGCTGCTCTGTAGACCCCACTGAGACACATAAACCTAATACATATCCCAACATCATTTCATCCCTTAATGTACATCTTTAGAATGACGTAAGAAGTTCTTGAAAGTAAGGTTTGTGTTACCTTAAGAAATCCAGCTGTTTCAGAAGTCCTGACTTCTCCCTCTGTAAGGTTTCTGTCACACGGTATACCTCCCTGTAATGGAAAGAAATAAAAAAAAAGAAAACTTTTCTAACCACTGGTAGCAGTACTGCTAAAATTCTTCCCCCTAGGAGTATCCACATTTCAGACTTTAGCTTCTCCAAATCTGTAGACGTTATTCTGTATGAATGGCTAGTAATTTAAAAAGAAGTTTATTCAGCATAAGGCCCACAGAATCACAGCAGTTTAAGTTAGCAAAGGTAGGAGTACATGTTCTTTTTAAAAAAGATAGAGGGCTTATAATTTCTTCATCCGAGGACCTTAATAAATGTTGATACTGACACATAATTCAGAGAAGACATACAGCTGAAATCCTTCTCATTCATGGCCACTGAATACCATGTAACATTTTATCCAAAATTAGAGTTTATCTTCCTGCTGGTACCATATGTCAGGCTAATGTCTACATTCCCTACAAGTTCTTTTCAGTTCATGACTTGAATAGTTGTACAACCTTAAACATTGGATGCAGAGTCTCAGATCTTTAGACTACATTTATACCATTTGCTTTAACTTCATGCAACATAGTGTCCAGCCTTAAATGTTTTCTGCCATTCAGTGAAGTCTTCCTGTACAGTCTGAACATTACACCTGCTTCAACAACTCAGGTCTCACCAGACTAATACAGACGTTTAAAGCAACACTGTGGGTGCAGTTGAGTGGGGTTGAGATCTAGTTCTATAAAGCATTTGAATCCAAAGTGCTTTGCAAATGTTGTAGTAGTATTCAGCAGTCTGACTACTGGGCTGATTTCCTCTGTAGTTTTAAAACCAGAGCATTCCACAGTCTTTGCTCTGGATCTGAAAATAGAGGCCTCAGAGAGGAAACAAACTGCTTTGAGAAGGAATATTTCTACTGCCTACTTCCAAATCATACGTCAAACACGCAAACCTAAAAATAGTCTTCTAAACACAGTGCCATTTTTTTAACAATCGTTTATCAACAAAGTTAATCATTTATACCTTCAAGAAAAATTAAATCAGTAATAACTAACTAGAGTTTGGCACAAAGCTTAACAGAAAAAGACTATGACATTTGATCTAATATTGTGCTCTATTCTGAAATATGCCACATAGCCACAACTCTGAGTAACATAATTCTCTGCTGAAATTTATTTTTTTTCTGGTAAGATATGCACCACTGTCTGCCATCCGTCTGCTCTCCACTGGCAACAAGAGAGTTTTACAGATCCCTGACCATTTTTGAAAAAACATCTTCCATTAAATGGACTCTGGTGAACCCTTCTGCAAATTATAACTTCAAGGTAACGTATATTTCCCCTTATGCAGAAGACTGGAACAAGACAGGTTGATCTGTTGATCACTTAAAGGCCATTTCTATCCCTCAAAATATGAATCATAAATACTTCTTGAAAAATATTTTTAAATTCAGAATCAGGATCTGAAATCCAAAACATTTCAACAGAATGATGGTTCTGGATTACCATAAGGCCTTGGGTAAATTACAGTTTAGCTGCATAAGCTACCTTTTATCTTGCTGACCAAGCTCCTTGGTCAGAAATTATGTACTAGCCTTGCTTTTGATGGAGAAAAGAAGTATATCCTAGCTGTCTCATAGCCACAGTATGTTCTGAGAAGCAAGATTCAGACAGACATAGCTTTGAGGAGTATGGAGTATCATGTGCCACAACTAATTTTTGTAAGGAATTTCACTGGTATTTCAAAACCCAAACATACTTTTAAACAAGTTTAGATGATTTTTTATCCCAAGCACTCTTAACAAATGCTGGGGGTGGGGAACGTTCACATTTTTAAGTAGTAGCAAAAGTAGCAAAAGATTCTGAGGAAGTCAGAGATGCTGCAGAAAACATGCTGAGTTACTCGGGGGAAAAATGACTAGAACTGGCTTTGTTGATGGTTTCTGCTTATGACACAAAATTAAATCACAGCACTGAGTACCCTGAGAAGAAGACTCACTGGCATGCCAAGCAAATGCGCTAGAACCACAGCAGTTGGAGACTTACATTTCCTTTTCCTCACATAGTCTTGATGCTTCCTCCTGAAGCACCTGTAACTGTTGTTGAGCCAGGCACAGTTCATGAGAAGTTCTCTCCAGGTCATCCAGCAGCTCCTGGTTAGTCAGCTTCAGCTTGGTGTTCTCTACTTTTGTTTCTTGTTTGCCACTGAGAAGTTCTGTACATTGTTGCTCTAACTGGGGTGGAAGAAAAGAGAATAGAAAGTATTATAACTAACTGAGGTATCTTTGGCTTTTCAATTCAAGTCTTAGAGGTTAGCTGAATAGGGAAGCTATTTCTGTCAAAGCCAACAAGTGAGTGTGGTGCTCTGCATACAGACATAGTTATGCCACACTAAAACAAAGCCTATCCTATCCTATCCTTGAATTTCATCTATTTGAAAAATACACCAGGTCAAACTACAAAAGGGTGTAATTAGCTGTTTATTGGAGCAGCAAGTTGACTCCATTGGTCATCCAGCAGGTGAAAATTGATTGGGAAAGACTCATGGCTTGCAGTCATGTTTAAGAAGATCTAGGAAGCAGAGAGAATTAGCCAATTACTACAGGTCAAGCAGAGCCACCTTTGTTGATGGGGTATATTCTCTTTTTTTAAGGAAAATGGGTGGAAACACACACAAGCTTAAAATATAGAAAAAGTCTGGGAATGCCCAGTGCAAGCAAACAATTGTTGAGGACAGCTATAGCCATCTCTCAAAGTTGGGCACATTAAGCACTCTCCATGCATTCCCCTTGTTCTTCACTCAGCATCCTTTCTATATTTTTTCTGTTTTTCTTTTTTTTTTCTTTTCCTCTATATTTATTTCAGGTGCAGATGAACAATGAAGCATTTATACAGTGCTATAAGGTTGGGGGTTGTTTTGTTCTTTATGCTTTTCTTAACAATCTTATCACTTGATCTGCATTTTTGAATGCTACTGAATGCTGGTAAGTGTCCTTATGGACCTCTCACTCAGATTTCCAAGATCAAACTCTTCAGTGATTGTCATCAGCACAGAACTCATAATTTTAAGTGAGAAGCAAAATAACTCTCTCCTGCACTTTCCCTGGCCCCCACCTACTTTCTTCACCTAATACAAGACTCTTTACCATAGATGTTATGCTGGACATCTTCTGTCCCCAGTGCTTCCTTCTGAGTCATGAATCTCTTTGGGAACACTAATGAGAGTACTTTGTGCTGTATCTAGGCAATGCGGTATGGGAGTAAGCTGACTATTCAAGATCATGGTAGCCAGCAAAAAGGCCTAGGCAAAGGAATCTTGGCCTCTGGAAGACCAGTCAGTATGGAATCAGATTAGTATTTCAGTCATGCCAGGTAGATGACCCTCAAAAGGAAGCCTGACTCTGGCTAAGTCAGCAGTAATGGAACTGAACTCATCTGGAAGTTTTTTTTCACATATTTGATAATCATTTCCACCACAGGAATAATTTAATTATATTGGGGAAAAAAAAAAAAAAAAAAAAAAAAAAAAAAAAAGACTTATTAATGCAGTTTGAAAGAAATATTTGTATTATTCCCAAGAGGTTCTTTCATATAATCAAGCATGGAAATTCTAATTAAACCAAGCTACCATTACCAAGAATAGATTTAATTGTCAAAGTATATTTCCATGCAAGAGGAGGAGGTGAAAGTGACAGTGCCCTGTATAAGGCAAACTTTAGACAGGTAGAAGCTAATCTGGCACACATTGATATCTAGATGAATGAAGAGTAATACCAGAAAATGGTGGGGTTATAGTATTACAAAAGCAGAGTGAGTCCATCTCAGAGGTGATTATTAGGAATTAGAAAAAAAATACATGTACAAAACACTGTCTATAACAATGAGTTAAGCATTCAGATAGAGTAGGCAGCTATACCTGAAAACAATAACTACTGATCATATCATTAGAAGTAGTGAATTCCATTTGTCCAACTTAGGCTCCCTTTCCATAAAAATGGAATGGGATAGTTATACTTTTTACAGTAATAGGAAGATCCTGTCCTTCAAAAGCATTCTTGTTGAGACTCATGCAAATTCATCAGGGTAAAGGGGAAATTATAAATAATAGAAATTACAAACAAAACAAAAAATATATTATTAATAATAATGCAATAAGTAGAAAAAAAAAAGCATAAAATTAGATAAATAATAATAATAATGAAAATAACACAGAATTATTTTATATTCTCCAAGAATAGATAGGGCTTGGAGGCAATAATCATAAGACAAAACTTCCTGATGCTTCAGCCAGTGTTATGTGATTAGACCAGGCTTAAAATTGAGTGTGAGCATTCGAAGGTTTTCTGTGCTTTTTATGCCAATTAAGAACACAAATGTATTAGACAACCACAGGAACAGGTTTCCACAGAACTGCTGGTTGATAATTGAGCTTTAAACATAATTATAAAGGAAAAGAAGGAGAATATTAAAATAAAATCCATACAAAATTACAATAAATAATTTCTTATGTTTTTGCAGTTAGCTTCAGACTGCAAATGCCTGATCTATGTGTCCCCACATACATCTTCAAGTACAGATTATTCTGCTCTAGTGCTGCAATGTGGCAAGTAGCATCTGTAAAACCATGTCTATGCTGATTGACCGTAGTACTGAACAAAGGTAATTAACATCAGGCAGTTTAATTTCAAGTATGTAATGGTCTTTTCATTCAATTCTATATCACCTTCAGCTAAACTTCCATAACTATAAATAGTAAGGTTAAGGTATGTCTTCCCTCCTACTGAAGTACAACTCCACAGTTCCCATTCAGCAGCACCCGGATTCATTCCTCAGAAGCTGATCTAAAAACTACACACAATTAGCAGACTGCCATCAAACTTCTTTTTCCTCTTCCTTTCCTTTCCCTCTTACTTCTTTCCTGCTTACCAGGACTGGCACTCTCAAGCACTGCTGCCAGGAAAAGAAATTTTACATGTATTTTTTGTTCAGATTCTACAGAGGGAGCTGGTTTCACAGCACTCCGTTTCAGCCCTTTTGCTCATTTAACTTCCAGTGCTACCTCCTTTTCCCATTTAATTTACTGACCTCAAAGGGGTCAAAGGGACTTTATAGCAAGTTTACATATGCAGAAGTACTCTGCTTTCCCAAGCAGGCCATGCACCTTAACAAATAAAACACAGCAGGCTTTTAATACAGGAACTTGACAAGCTGTTACCATACAAGAGAACTAATGACAAGAGCAGTGGGCTTGATTCTACTCTTTAAACACATGTCAACAAGCAGGCATGTAAGTGGCATTCAAGAAGATGCACTGCTATAACTACTAGCAGACAGAGATGCATTGGGCCCATTTGTTCAGAAGAGAACATTTCAAGTTTGTAGTGCTGAATCCTCCCAAACAAGCAAAGGAATAGTTGGTACAAACTTTGAGCAAAGGTATACACTATAAGAGCTTGATCATTTTCTCTACTCCTGCACCGTCTGGGCATTAAGCCTGTTCTTAGCACACTGAAGGCAGCAGAATTCTGCTACATTTTCATAAAGTTAGCCTAGTACCTGGGGAGAATACCTGGACCTTTTTTTT
>VXAA01001395.1:53075-69777 GCA_013399115.1 Anseranas semipalmata
ACTGCTCCCCTTCCCTTCCCTTCCCTTCCCTTCCCTTCCCTTCCCTTCCCTTGCTCCTTCCTTCTTGGTGCAAGATTTGTTACTGTACTTGGTTCACCATGCAGCTCTAGCAGTATAGAGGGAGTGAGGAGGAGGTGGGAAGGAACAGCCAGGACCATATAAGCCAACCCTGCCACATAAATAAATGCTTCTCCAACTGCAGTTGGAGTGTCCTATTGCAGGATTCAAATTCTCAACCAAATTATACTAAGTTTGAAGTACAAAACACCACAATCACTTGCATTTCCTTGAATAAATATGAAAACAGGAGATTTTGAAGAACGTACCAACATTTTGCTCCATTAAATTCCCTAAGGATTAGTTACTGATTTTGATGAACTAGGGCCACTGTTAGCATTGGTACTATGTCAATGTTTTCTTATCTTCTTGTTTTTATTCTTCAAAACAAATTTTAAGAGTTTTTTTTTTTTTCTTTATTTTTTTTTTTTTTTTTTTTTTCAAGGAAAACAAACTGTTATTCTTGGACTCATAGGTGTGTTTTGGGTTATCTTCTCATTTGAGGCTTATGGTAAAAATACACAGAGCCTTTCAATATGAGGTTCATAAAAAAAAAAAAAAAAATTAGGAAAAGAAAGAAAACCTTTATCCAAAGATACAACTGGTGATTAATGAGAAATAATCTGCATTTCTACCTAATGTGTGCTATGCTTTCATGACACTTATGCTTACTGAACTAACAATGTCAAGCTTTTACTCTGTAAATAAAAAGACAGAGGTCAAACAGCTAAGAGCAAGACCTGAACTCAGTTCTGCTATGTGCATTAAAACAAAACATTTTGCAACACTAATTTTAATTATTCATGATAACCTTACAGCCAGAAGTGCAAAGCTGTGGTTTCAAGTGTCAGATAGAATTTGCTTGCCTGCAGTTTCAGAAAACTGATTGTTTGTTTGAAAGTTGACCATGTTTGGTATTTTGAAATGGAATGAAAATTAGGAATAATCAGTATTAACATAATCTCAGAATAAACAGCATGATATAATCAGGGAGGAATAAATCATTAATATAATGACTATGTTATTGACATGTCAGAAAACTTTGTTTGCAAGATCTGATCCAATGAAGTCAGTTGGATTTTAGGTACACAGCATTCTCCATTGAAAATCATGACTCGTATCACATGGCTAAACATAAGAAGCTTAATGTCAGCATCTTGTACTCAAAGCAATGCTTGATTAATGGTAAGTAGTACTAAACTAACAAACAGAAGGATACAAAATTGATCAACACTTGGTACATTTTATGGAGGTACATGTCAGGATATGACATAAAAGGCTGACCCCCCTTCCCATGGGGCCTGCTTTACACTGAGCCCCTACTGTTTGGTCCCCACCTGAGCTACAGCTCCTGCTATGCCGCAGCCTGGTCATGAGCCCTATTGATCTGGACCAGGCCCCTGATCCACAGACTGATTTCCCAGCCTGACCACAGACCTACCTCGTCACTGTGATCATCTTGATCACTGCTTGATGATCACTGAACTTGGTTCAGTTACTGTATCTGAAGTATCTAAGTATCTGAACTTGGTTACTGTTACTGGACTTGCCCTGCTCACCTCACTTGGGTACTCTGGGACTGTGCCCTCACTGGGTGTGGCCATTGCCTTTGCCAGCCATGCTATCACACTTAGCTCCCAGTGACCCATCCAGTCACTACTGAACAGCTAGCCCTTGCTGCTCCCTGTCACCAACTTTTGCTGAAGTATTTGCTAAATCAAAGCTATAAAACAAAATCAGACCTACTGTAAATCCATAGCTTATAATTTTATACTGTAATTACACTGGTACATGAATACCTTACAAGAGAGCTCACTTAGAACCAGATTCCTGGCTCTGAAAGCACAGGACTGCAACTTAGATATAGCCCAAAATGCACACAATACTCAGTGAAGGCTCTGCTCTGGGGAAGGATCAGAATCAAATTTCTTATGAAGTAACAGGTACAGAGACTGTACAGGGTCTTCATTGTCCTCCAGTTCATTGCATCAACGATAAGCATTCCTGAATTTTGCTAGTAGGGCTGTGTTTGGAAGCTGACATTCTTAGTCAATAGCTAACAGAATAGCACAGATACAGAAGTGCATTCAGGAACCAGGAAATCAAGCAGACCACCAAGGGTCATCTTTAAAGAGCTGCTGCAATGATGGCAAGCCTTCTGAGTATCAAATCCATTAGAAAAAAATTGTAGGTAACTGTCACTGGTGTCCAAATAAATTTCTATTAATCCACTGCTGAATTACAAGGAAGACACCACAATCAGAAAGCTGTCACTGGCTCCAGAGACTCAGGGTTTCTCATTAGCTGGAACTAATGTATAAAACTTTGGCTTGTAATTTTTATTCACTGTCACTATATCACCGTAAAGTCAAATGGAGATGGGTCTCATCCCAACTTTTTGTCAATGTAACTGCATTGATTTCAGCAGATTTACTCCTGATTTACTAAGGTGTTGAGTGGAACAACGATAATCCCAGTATCTTCAAAAGGTCTGTACTTGTAATTTTATATTTAATAATATCGGATCAGCTAGAAATAAAAGCAAACATAAAGAAGCATCATATCAAGTGTTCTCAGCATCCTTATTTCTGTATTTAAATGAACCAGACACATACACACAGAGGTTGTCAGATATGGTAAACAAAAACTCACGGTGAAACAAAAGAAATACACTTTGTCTGTTCTTTGCAATGTTTTTTTCTGTTTCACCTTTTGCAACATCTGTTTTAGAACCTGCAAGTACAGATTTATCTACAATCCAAGCATAAAACCCAGAATCAAACAGCAAGAAATGTTTTTACGTTCCTTGTGAAAACAGATATTAAAACATATGTATATATATAAGGGTCTTCCACTAGGTGAAAACATATGCCATTCAGTTTTGGAAAGACAATAAAAGGATATTCCAGGAAATTCTGTATGGGTCTGGATTTACCAAAATTACCACTAAAAACATAGTTGTTACTTTGCATTCAGTTACTTCAGTGAGATAATGTATATTGGTAAACCCTATAGCACAGTGAGCATCTGCAATCCTATCTCGTTCAATTTTGCAGGATTAGCACAGGTCATCACAAAACTCAGCAACACAACTGGACAGAAAGCTCTTGACAGGTACTAATCTGAGCAATTTACTGTGAGGTTTTTGCTTTTCCAACATTGGCAGTTAAAGTCTTTCACTCGCATATATGCAGACACATTTTTGTTTCTGAAAATATGGAAAGCTTCTTTATTTTAGATGCTTCTGTTTGTAGTAGTTTGCACTGAATTTATTTTGCTACTGCTTCCCAATTCTATTTCATCCATTAGTACTAAAGTAAAAATGGATTAGCACAATGAAATTATGCTTTGCCTGTCAAGCATGAATACATTCCTGCTTTCTACCACATACTGGTTCAAGTCTTCTTATCATTTCTGCAATATGTTTTCAGAAGATTTTGTTGTGTGGTTGCTTCTTTTCAATAACAGTTTTAGCAACTCTGCATTTGGCCCCTCTAATTCTATGATTATTTTAAGAACAACTTGGTTAGTTTATTGTGAGCACTGAATAATGCCAAAATGCTGTTCCTCTAAATTTTCTACATATATATGTGATTCAGCTGAGACTTTACCACTGCCTAAGAGGTGACACCAAAGTGAAAGACCTTATTTACAGAATTTTGCTGAAAAAAAAAAAAAGAGGAAAACAAAAAGAAAGGTAAAATTAGTGGACTGAATATATTCAAGATATGGAGGCAAATCACAAAGCAATGAATTTGTTGGACTTTCAACTTTCCGGAAAAGAATGGAATTCCTGGGGCAATTTTTTGAAATACATTTACTTCAACTTTCCATTTACTTGGTGCTTTTTTTCTGTGGAAACAAATGCAAGGATTATCATAGAACCGTAGAATCACAGAACAGTATGTAGGACTTCAAAGAGATTACTTTAAATTCTATGCATCTGCTTAACTTATCAAGAGGGTATTACAGTTTTTAACTCTAAATGAATTGGTCTCAACTCATTAAGGGCATTGGGAGCTTCTCTCATTTTACATTCCACATAGCCAATTTTGTTTTACCTGCATGTCTTGACAAGTGATAAAACCTTTGCCCTCCACATCACATATCTGAAAGAACTCCTGTGCTTTTCCCAACACAGTTGGTCCTGGGTGCTCTTCTCCAGCCCTGCTCCTCTCTGCATCTCCTGAGGGCACAGGACTGGCACAGTCTCCTCGCATTCTGTCCATTGTCACAATCTTGCCACTGAATATTTTGCTATGCTGCTATCCCATTTACTTACAAATTCTGATCTGGAATCTGTGCACGGAAGATAAGAAAAAGAGCAAATTAGACTCTCTTAATGATACTTTCAACAATCTTTTAGCAACCATCTCTTTAATTAGGCACTAAGGCCTAGAAGAAGAAAAAGCAGTCTACCTTTAATAGGCTGCAGTAAGGACACTGCAAATGGGATGGTAGATGAGGAGGGGAGAGCCTGAGTGCAGGACAAGACAAAAAAAAAAAACTAGCCCTGAAAAGGAATCTCAAAGCAAAATCAGACAGTTTAATAATAAATATAGACAATCAATTAACATGAACAAAAAGAAAACACAAGAAAAACATATGAAAAAATAACTTAAAGTCACTAAAGTTATTCACTTGGTATGCTTTTGACTGATCTTAATGCCACATATCACAACCTAGCTGTCAAAATCCTTCCTAAGCAGAGTTATAAACTTAGACATTTCCCAAGACAGTCCTCACATGACAGAGCAACAGAACAAAAAAACATTCTGAGAGAAGGCAACGTATGGCTATATACAATACCACCCTGTTTTAGGAAACTTCTTATAATGGGCCTCAATTTTAATGTATGACAGACAGGGTTGCTTTATAAACACAGAGATCAGATGTTTGAAGAAAGACATTTCTCCTGCGCATGCACACAACATACTGGCATACTCATTTCCATAGCGTGTGAGCCCTCTGGTGGGGCTCACAGCACTCTACACCCCAAAAGTCACCAAAGCTTGTCAGAGCACGTGTACAGGCATTCAAGCAGGCCCTGGAAAATGAACAAGGCTAGTAAATGCTGTCACAGGGAATATAGGTCAGAGATAACAGGGGGCATTTGACTATTACAGCTGCCTGGACAGCTATACTCTTTCTCTTATTAGGAAAATTTCTAGCTTAGGAAGTCTGACCAACCATTAGTGGCTGGGAATATACACTGAGGAAAAGATCACTCCTTAATTGCCTTATCTCTTTATCCCTTTCTTGAAGTTTCCAGTATTAGCCATTCTCAAAATTACTATGTGAATGAGGTGAATCTTTGCTCTGAGTCTATATAGCCACTCTCACAAATGGATTAGATGGAAATACCCCAGCAAGCCAGACTTAGACGACAGTGGTATAACAGTCTAGATGAGATTCTCCTTTGATACTGCTTTTACATACCTAAACTTCATTTAATTCAATAGAGCTCATTCTTGACTGACACCAGGGTATGAGGTAACCAAAATCAGGCCATCAGTTTCAACTTCTCAATGACTCTAATATAAAATCAGGTTTAATTATATCAAAATTCACTGCAACAAGTGCAGCCCAAAGATGATCTTGACAAGATCTGACCCAAATTCCAATGGTACTGGATAAAATGTGTTTTTTCTTTTTTCAAATTTCAACAATTTCTCAAAAGGCCACAACTGCAGGAATAGGTCAATCTAATCATGATAGTATATGCTGCTAGTACCTGCCATTTCTGCACAGTTCATTAAACTTTAAGAAAAAGAAAAACTATCCAAGTAATAGATAGTCAATTGCATATGAAAGAATAGAAATATGAAAACAGATTAAAAAACAGTGGAATAAAAAGGCACTATGCACTGTTTGATAAAGTTACTTACATTTAGCAAACAGCACAGATATGATTCAGAAAATATCACCATGTTTTCTAAATGCTTCTATACCACAAAATGAAAACATGCATCATGGGAGCCTCACCTTCTCACAAGTTGCCCCACCTTTCATACATATCATAAAAACTTGTTACATAGCAAGCATCTTGAATACAGCAAAAAATTAAATTAGAGCATGCATTAAAATTATTAATCATTATGGCAGCTTCCACAGCAGGTACAGTTCTTCTTAATTCCTAAAGTATCTCGGTACTTTGCAAATGCTGGTAATAACATTAAAGATTAAAACTGCAATTTGCCCTGTGTTACTGGATCAGCAATGTAATTATTCCAATGTCAATTTTAAATAACATAGGTAGTTCCATTCACTCATCCATCTCCTTCAGAAACCCAATGGCTTACAAATTCAACATTCTATTACGAACCCTCATGTCCATTCTTTTAGCTACAAACAAAAATTTCACCATGTAAAAATAGGTCATACCACAAGCTGATGCAAATGAGCATAGCTCCAATGGATAGCTAACCATAGCTAACCAAGGATGTTGGCTTTATGAGAATTTTACAGATGATTAATCATGAAGTATTTTGGGATTGGTCTGCAAAAGGCAGGTCATTGCTGATATTTTGATCATGATTTTTCAATGTGGTGCACTGTAAATCACCAGATTCTAGAGTTACACAGCACTGCTGATCCACAGATTTCATAAGTCATGAGTTGTGACAACCCCATTCTCCATAACTGTGACAGTTAAGAGCTTACCAAGCTGTTTTACCTGTATTCATGTCTCTGAGTTTCTAGGTTTCAGTAAAATATTTTTTAGCATCTGTCTATAGGTAAAACCTTTTTGTCCTAGCTTTTAAGTTTAGAAGACTTTTTTCCAAGACCCACACAAAGAAAAGAGAGAAATTATTATGAAATATTATATGGCTCACATTAGAAAAAACATTATATGAAAACACCAATATCATCCAAGGATGCAATTTACAAGTTGATAGTTTATTGCGATTATAACTCCAGTATATATATATATATATATATATATACTCACACACTTAGGACATTTATACAAACACACACACACACTTAAGACATTTATAATATCTTAGGACATTCTGCTTTTCTTTTTATTCTAATTGCATGCCATTCAGAGGTGATTTGAGTGCTCAGTATCTCTGAAAAGAACAAATGAATAGATAAGATTTTGTTGTTGTTGTTACTGTGAGATTGGTTAAACAGCAGAATAGGCTGCCCAAAACAGTTGTGGAGTCTCTGTCCTTGGAGATATTCAAAATCCAACTGGACATGGCCCTGAGCAACCTGCTCTAGCTGACAATGCAGGGATATTGGACTAAACAATCTCCAGATGCCCCTTCTAACATCAATAGCTGTGTGATTCCATGATTCTCTGTAGTTTTCTGAATAATTTATAAAGAATCGTTTAGAAAATAAATAGTTCTCACAGACAAAGAGCAAACAATTAGGTTTTTATTTTAATTTTTCCTATTCCTAAAGCTTTAAGTTGCTGAGGTTAGGCAATTAGTTCTATTGAGAGCCCAGATGCAAAGAAACACTGACTTGACCTAGATGTCATGCTACTAAAGACATTTATTTCTTCAAAATTAAAACAGATTTTCTTTTATCTATCTACAAGTCCAGGAATTCATATGGAAAACTCTTGCCTTATTGACCACTGAAGATGGGCCCCAAATATATCAATTATATTTTGCTGCAGAGAGCTTGACTGAGGTAAACATCCTTTGGCTGACAGATGTAACACTCAGCCCTGCATATGTTTAACCTAATGAAAGCAGTTAAATTCTAAGGATTCTCTGAAATTAAACTGCTTACTTGTATGCCTGGGTATGGATTGACTAGCCCTGCTTTAGCCTCCTCTAGAAAAGGTAGCAGGGCCTTTTACAGTCACTGTGCCTAATTTTTCGGACTCTTATTTTTGAAGGAATTCCTCTGTTAAGATCTGCTGTATAAGTGACAGCCACACCCTATTAGTTCTGCAATCATTGTCACATTGTACTTTGAACAGCTGCTAGTGTATGGCAAGAAAGAAATTAACTGCAACATTCAGGAAACTCTTCAACATTTTTCCTTTAACCTATGCCCCTTGTATTCAAGTCTGTGATAAACACAAGAGAAACAGTATTTCTCTCTTTGGCCTTTTGCAGCACACTTCAAAACACAAATCATCAGAAAAAAAAAAAATGTAGTAAGCTTGCTTAATACCATGATTGCCATGGATTTATACAAAAATACTCTTATGAGAGGCAACATTTATGTTTTATAAATGCTGGAAGATAAAAATCAAGTTGTGTACTTTTCCTACAACCAAACTATCATTGTCAAAATAACCTGCAGCTGTTCTGTAGCATGCCTGACATGTGAACAGGGATTTCTTCAGAACTGACTTAATGACAGAGTTATCTTTCAGCATTATGCTGAAAGTTTTCTAAAGCTGCTAAAATGTAACACCATAATTATTTTAAACTGGCATAAGCCTCCTGAAAGAAGTCATTCTGTTCCATACGACCATGCCCGGGCCTTGGATGAGTGTTCATCCAATTAGACAGTGAACTCTGTTGTAGAATCTTTTCAGTTTAATCTGCAAGCTCATATTTTATCTAGCTCTGCTAAGGCCAAGTGGCCCATCAAGGAAATACATCAAAGAAAAATCAAAGAGTGAAAAAAACCAGGTCTTACAGAGAATGACAGAGGAGTGGGACTGCTAAGCCAAAGAAGACACAATAACCATCTTCAAGCACATAGAAGCTTTCTGGATAGAGGACTGGAGAAAAATACTCTCAGTGCAACATAATGCAAAAAGCAAGAAGTAACAATCTTCTGCTGCAACACGGCAGACTTAAACTAGACATGAAAAAACATCCAATGATCAAGACAGTAGAGCTGACCAAACACAAATCAATGAATAATGGCATAGGTGGTCATTCCTTGAAAAAGAAGAAGAGGTCAGTGGAACTCAACGTTACTTTTAGCCATTTTAAAAGGATTTAGGAAATCCAGGTCTTACACATATAACAACTAGCAGAGATACAAAGCTGTGCACCTGAAAAGATAACATTTTTTTTCCTCTGCTATGACTAAAACCCTTTAAGATTTCATGAAAGTGTTATTAAGCCTGACCTAACCAAATATATAACCCTTTAAGATTTCATGAAAGTGTTATTAAGCCTGACCTAACCAAATATATGAACACCTGGACTGAACTAGATGAGAAATGGGACTTCCATTCCTTCAATTTTGACTTTTCAAGCAAAAACATGCAACCTGTATGCTTTTGTTTCAGAAAGGCACTGAAATGTGTTATAATTCTTACTCACAGCCTGAATTCACTGGCTGGGTAACTTCTCTCATGATTCACATGATCTCTCATTATTCTTCATCTTTCATGATTCTTCATCTTAGGATACAGTGCAGCATGGGGTGGGTATGGGGAGTTTAACTGTGGAGGGAGACATCTGAGGCAGGTTGGAGTTGCTATGAAAGAACACAACAGGGCAGTAAGAAAGAAATGTCACGAAAATAATTTCAGGGAAGCAGCAAAAGCAGGCAATACTATTCTCTTATTAATTCAGGACCTCTAACTCTTTGAATTTCTCGGTACAGTATTTTGAGAAAATAAGTAAGTATGGCAGGATATTGGACAAAATTCTACTTGCACTGGAAAGTCTAACTAATAACCATTAAACTCTATTCCAACACACCAACAAGGAAACCATCAGATGGAATGACTGTTTCCCAGTGGCCAAGTAGCAACAATACTGCTATTGCTAGTACCAAACCACAGGTATTAGACCAGCTGTGCAAAGCACCACTCCTGCTCTGTTAGCTAGTAACAAGTTGAGAGATCTTGCTGTGTCATCTGGAGCTTGGTACCCTGTGTCTGTTGTTACAATGTGTTTAAGAATGGAATAATAGCAAAGGCCTCCAAAAAATAGTCACGTGTTGAAAACAGAAGCCTTATAACTATAAGCAACTCAATTATGGTCAATTACTGGTCACTGAAGAACAACACTAACAGTTGAAAAGACTTTAAAAACACAGAAAAGCAGCAGCAGCTAAGCAACAACAGAAAGAAAGAAAGAAAACAAACAAAAAAAAAATCACCAAGCAACAGGATAAGGTACTTGCTTCATTGTGGGAAAGTAAAGCCCTCCACGCAGTACATAGTACAGCAGTTGCAGGCCAAAATTTCCATTTGTTATCTGTAAATGCAAATTTCTTATAAAAGGACATCGAATTTAGGGGCCAGCAATCATCATCATGGAAACCATTGTTCTAGAATAATCACACGATCATCAGAGCTGATCATCAGAATGGTATAAGTGTATATCTATATCTGAGTGTGCGCTTTCCCCATAATTTCTTTCTCTCTCTAATTTATCAATAAACTTTTATTGCATACAAACACAATTTGGTCAGCTAGATATTTTGGGCAACAACACTGGTTAACATCTGTGGCTACAGTAGTTTTTATGTTTGCACGTAAACAGTTAGTGACGTCATACGTCACTGATATTCTATTTTACTATTATTATGACTTCTTTCCAAAACAGAAAATGTTATTTCAGAGAAGTAAAACATATTGTTAAGAAGGAGCACCCTACAATGTATGCAATGCATTCCAAGCGCAGTGAAGTCAAAACCCATCTGCCTTCATCTTATTGCACGATTTATTGTGTTTCATTGTCCCAAGAAATGAAATGAAATGCAAATCATTAAAACACAGCATTGTATTAATAAATCATGTACCCTGTAGCATGATGTTCTGGCAGGAGGTATTACCAGTTTATAGGAGTTGGTCCATATGTTGACAAATTATTTGCATTGGAAATAGACATATTCTTCCCCTAACCCCCCAAGAAATAAAGACCTGGAAAAAGTTTAAGTAGTAGATGTTCCTTGTAATTGTGTTGTCATTCAGGATTTCATATAATGACTTGCTGCTACATGGAGCTAATTTCAGCTGATGAAATCTGGTTGACAAGATCACCTTTAAAGCACAATATTTTCACCAAAAAAAAAAAAAAATCTTGAAACATTCCTCCTCCTCCAGAAGTCCTCACTAAAACTGTACAACCAAGTTATTTTATCTGCCCAAAACCCAACAAAATTTTCTCTTGGAATCTAAAATCTACTCTCTACTTCTGGTTTGTCAAGGGATCTTACATCTTCAACTGAAATTAAAGTATTTTGATATGTAAATTAAATATTCTCTTCAAATAAAAATTCATTTTTAATGGAAAATAGTGGAAAATTTCAGTCTACTCTGCCAGTGACCTCAGAGGACCCAAGCTCATGGAGACTGCACTACAGACCTGAGAGACATGCTCCAAGTGTCTCCTTAGTTATTTGGTACTTTGTTTGCATTTGGGTTTGCAAGAATTCTTGCTTTCAAAATTTTCAGAATTTCTAGAATTATAAATTGTAATTAATTGCTCTTGGAAACCACCTTCAGATGATGTCAATGGGACAGTTTGTATGGGACAGAACCATGTGAGTGAAGCATGGGAATATTTAATTTGCTCGTCCAATGTTTTTCCACACAAGAAGTAATCATAAAATATGATAAAAATATCATATTCTCCTATATGCCATATAAGATACTCTGCACACTATCTGTTCTGCATGGCTCAATTCCAAGATCTGGGAAACACATATGAACAAATGCACTTTTCTGTATTTGATTAGCAGCTTTCATGTACCTGATCCTCCTGAGTTCTACCAAAAACTGCTCTAGCAAGAGAATTAAAAATGCACCATTACAATTTCTTAATTGGATTTTAATTCATCACTGCTTTCCAGTTGAAATACAACTTCCTACTAGACAACTAGTGAAAAAAAAATTCTTGTAATTGTGCAGGATCCCTGCCTCCATTTATGCTGCGCTTTAACTAATGGAAGTTCCTCAGCAAGACTGTTCAACTTTCTTGACATCCCATCTGTGAGAATAAAGGAAAAGATGAGTCACATCAGGGAAAAGCAGCTAACAGCATGAGGAGAATACAACATAAGAAGAATACTTGTGTGGCTCTCTGGAGGTCACAGGCCCTTCAAAGGGGGACATGTAGCGGCCACAGCTCAGCAATATGGTAACTTTCCACCATGCAACAGGTACGGGTACTTAAATATTTCTGTCGGGCAAAAATAAGCTATCAGAACAAGGGGTATTCTGGGATATAAGAGAGCAAACACATGATACAGAGGCACAGCAGGAGAGCCTAAGAAGGAAGTCAAATGAATGTTAGAGACATGACACACAATAAACCTGATAGTGACTACGTGAGGCAGACTGGACACAACTCTATCCTATACTTTGTTTATCTGACCTAATGCTAATTCAGCTTACTAAATATAGGGGAGAAATACTCCAGAAAGGGGCACTGGTGCCTAGAAATGCAGGAAAATATTTATCACCAATTTTTTTTTGTTTGTTTGTTTTCTCTTGTGATAAAAAAAATAAATCAGATTTAGACTGGAAGCTCTAGGCCTGACTTGGATAGATCTTTGTCCAGAGAGAGCTCCAAAGTCCTTAACTGAGTTTCAGTTTCTCCATATAGGCATCCTAGTGCTTCTGCATGGATGAGTCATGGAGAGTGGAATCAATGATGTTCTTACATCAGGTTTAACTTACACTGATTAAATCTGCATTTTTAATTAGAGAAATAGAACCCTAAAGCTATATTACTCCCTCCTTATATGTAGAACTGTACATCCACACTCTTAACCCCTCAATATTGCCACCATTTAGCCATCTACAAAATCATGACAGCATATAATTTGTCAGTTAACAGAAACAGGAGGAGGAAAAGAGATCTGTTAGAAGCAGCATATGTATCCTGTGGGCTGAAGAAAAGCTTGAAAAGAAAAGCACAAGAAAAGCTTGTGGAGTATTGCTGTTTAGTATATTAACTCCTGCTGCTTTCTTTACAGTTCTCTTCTAGTCCATCACAAGACAGGAGGAAAAGGAGGTAGAAGTGTCTCACACAGAAGCATATATTACTCCTTCATTTCATCATCACTGAACTTAAGTCTTCAAGAGATGGCAGACAAGGAGGCTGTTAACTATTATTGTCCTAAATCTCTTTTGCTACTTAATCCATTCGCAGAAATACATCTGCTTTTTGTACTTGAAATACTGACTTTGATTTCTTTTCTTAACGTCAAGAAAGATCAGCATTAATACAGAGAAGATCAAAATTTAATTTTCACTCTTTTGGATGTAGCAATTACCTTTTCGAGTTGTACAATACTGAAGTCCCTAATGATAAATTTAGGGACCAGATATCTTAGTCCTTAGGACATTCCCCAGACAACCAATCAACTTTTACCAGTGCTTCAGAAGAATTCTTATATCCCATCTAAAAAGAAAAATGAAACTAACCTGAAAACTGCCGTTGAAAACCACAAAGTTGCAACTAAGAAAACAGAAGAAAAGAATGTTAAATTAGTCAAAGTATTTTGAAGGAAAGTATAATTTATGATTAAAAAAGGTAAAGTTCCAGAAGTATCTGACCATTCTCCTAGTTGTGGAACTAGTTGAGTTTCGTTACATGTAGTCAAAGTCTGTCATATTGGTATATACAGTAGCATCTTGGTAGCAGTAACTACCCTTTTAAACTATCATTTACTCTCATCATAGGCATTCAGTATGAAGACAGACAGAAAACTAAATCAGGTACCACACTAGTGATACAGCAGGGTAAGACTGACATTGAACTACTGTATGGGAATGCAAGAATTATCTTTACAACTGTCACTAGCAGCACTGCCTTCATCTTCACTAAGTACTTGGTGGGTCTGTTCCCACCCTGAAGGCAGTCACCAGCCACAACTTCAATTATCTTTTGCATTTGCAGGGAAATGTACAATGAAAATCAATGGGGCAGCTCTAGAAGTAAACATGACATAACGCGATTTTGCAGTGACACTGTTTATCCAGCCCTAGCACATGAGGACTGTAGAAGAGCCACTACAAAGAGTATTAGTTACAGCACTTTTGGGCACCATGTTTATGAAATATTCTTCATGCAGAAGGAGTTATGATACCTGGCACTCCAGCACACTTAGTTGTCATTCTAAATGCAAACTTCTTGCCCCATGTTGCTCTAGTGCTGGTACCAGTATTACACAGAGATGGAAAGCAAGGCAAAATGGACCTAAGCGACTTGCACAAGTTCATGCCAGCAGGCAACGTAGAGGCAGGAGAAGCACCACTGTGTTTCCAATCCTGCTGCCTTCCAGCGTGAGAGTGAGCTGAGATTTAATAAAAAGGTCAGGGGCTGCGAGCGCTGTGTGCAACACTCACAGCGGCTTCAGAAACGCCCCCGTGCCACCTCTGCAGCACACCAAGCAAACAGGCGGGGGTGCTTCTCCTCTCATGAGAGCTTTTTCAAGCTTCTTCCCGGCAGGCGCCGCCCGCGCGTGTTGCAAGAGTCTCTACCGACAAGGCGTACAGCCCACTGCTACGAGAGAATGGGCAGAAACGTTGATCGGCACTCGGGGACAGGAAATGCACTAATAACAGCTATCACTTGCGCGCTCCCCTGAACCTCCTAAGACCCTGCCCGGACCCGCCGAGCTTGCAAAGGCAAAGGTCTCTTGCAGACCGCCCCTCGCAGGAAGCAAAGCTTGCAACAGGCGGAGCGCAGCGGAAGAGCAGAGCACTGTTGAGACATCGGGGCTCTGCAGAGAAGGGAGAATCAGCCGTCACTTGGTGCGTTTCCTTCAACAGCATCGCTAGGGGGGTGATCTGGCTCTGCACGCTCTTCTTGTCTTTCCTCTCCTGACACTTTAGGCCCACGATACCTTCCCCCAACTCACCTCCCGCAGCTTCCTGCAGGCGCCCAGGCGAAGGTGCAACACAAGCCCTGCGCGCTGATCGATGCGGCCCCACGCACACGCCTCAGGGTGGAAGTAAGAGCGCAGGAAGATTGAAACAACTTTCTGAACTTTGATCGGGCACGGATGGCATAACCGGGTGACGAGCAGGCTGCGCCCCGGGGGGCGGGACGGCGAGCCAGTCCGGCCTCCCCCCGCCCGCAGCCGGCCTCCCCCCGCCCGCAGCCGGTCCTGCTCGCCCGGAGGGGCTGTGCAGTCAGGGCCGGGCTTCACGCGGCCCCGCCCGACAGGCCGCTACAGCACAGGGCACGGATCGCACCTCGCCTCTGGCAGGACTAACTCGGAACCAGCGGTAAGTCAACTCTGAGAGCCGGGGGAATTCACATAGGCACTGCACTCCTTGGTCCCTACTGCAGCCAGGACTAAGTGCACAAAGGCTTGCTGGGGTAAGGCCACTGACGTGTAATCTCTGTAACCTGAATGACACAGGGAAGAAAGGTTTGGAAGGGTGCAGGACAACTCATCCAAAACAAGATCTTAAGGTGATGACTAATCTAAATGGACCAACTAGGATCTTCCAGGCTTGTGATCTCAAATTGTCCCAAGTCCAGTACGCTTATACAGAAGATGGCAACAGGAGACAGAATTGATTTCACATTTGTTTGACTCAGATTTCAGATAGCCCAAAGTACATTTTGAGCAATGTCATGCTAGTGTGTGTTAATGTCTACATTTGGGAGCAGGTTTTCTGAGTACCACCCAAGAAAAGAAATGAACTTAACTTCATTCTCATCACTGCGGGATGTCACAACTGCAGAAGAGTTCTTCGTGCATGGTGCTCATGATGTATTCCAATTCAGTATACTTGCTAAAGTGAAAAACCTGGTGCAATTCATCCAGTTCTGTTTGACTTCAAAATGGATAGCTTCATGAGATGAGAAATAATTATAAAAAAATTCAAAGGGACAGCTGAAATAACAATACAATGGCAGGTGGTACAAAGACCACAGAATCATAGAATCATTTAGGTTGGGAAAGACCTTTAAGATCAAGTACAAACATCTACCTAACACTACAAGTCCACCACTAAACCATGTCCCTAAACACCACATCCACACATCTCTTAAATACCTCCAGGGATGGCAACTCTACCACCAACCTGAGCAGCCCATTCCAATGCCTAACCACTGTTTCTGTGAAAAATTCTTCCTGATAGCCCATCTAAACCTCCCATGGTGCAACTTGAGGCTGTTGCCACGTGTCCTATCACTTATCACCTGAGAAGAGAGACTGACACCCTCCTTGCTGCAACCTCCTTTCCAGTAGTCATAAGGAGTGGTGAGGTCTCCCCTCAGCCTCCTTTTCTCCAGAGGTACCAGTTCCCTCAGCTGCTCCTCATATGCTGTCTTCTAGTCCCTTCACCAGCTTCGTTGCTCTTCGCTGCATATGCCTGAGCAACTCAATATCCTTCTTGTAGTGAGGGGCCCAAAACAGAACTCACACCAGTGCCAAGTACAGAGGGACAATCACTTCCCTAGCCCTGCGGGCCACGCTATTTCTGATGTAGACCAGAATGCCATTGGCCTTCTTGGCCACCTGGGCACACCGCTGGCTCATGTTTAGCCAGACGTTGACCAGCACCCTCAGGTCCTTTTCTGCCAGGCAACATTCCAGCCCCTCTTCCCTGAGCCTGTATGACTGCATGGGATTGTTACGAGCCAAGTGCAGCACCAGGCATCTAGCCTTGTTGAATGTCATGTGATTGGATGTTGGATGTTAATATGCGTATATGTTAAAAATATAATGATTAAAGATATTATATTACCTGCTTTGTGTATATATCCAGCCAAAAAAAAAAAAGGCTACAAAG
>VXAA01001395.1:70138-82866 GCA_013399115.1 Anseranas semipalmata
CCCCCCCCCCCCCCCCCCCAAGTTTTCTGTTATGAGAAAGGAACCAGTAATTACATTTGAATCCTCTGTGATTCTCACAAAAATTGTGGACAAAAGGAAAATCATCAATCCACTAACAATAGGAAGCTTTTCAAGACAAATTATGGAATTCATCGATAACAGATACTGTGAACTGATTAGTCAAATTCATGGAAGAAAAGCCCACTAGGGGCTATTAAATACGAAATGCAAACTCAAGATCAGTTAAGTCTTGAAAGTATTTACTGTTGACACCTTCCAGGAGAGGAAATGTCACTTTCTACCTTCTGTGCTTCTAAACTCATTTGTTACCAGCATTTGTCAGACAGCACACGGTGCTAGACAGTAGCCAATCTGAGGTTTTCATGCGGGAGTTTGGATGTGGAGAAACTGAAGATGGCATGTAGAAAGTTAACTTACCCTATTGAAAACTATCCTAAAGGGCTCCACAGTGTTCCATACTAAATTCAGGGAAGACAGGGGTGAGAAACAACAGAAATATTTCCAAGAAGCATCCTGTATTCAGGATTAGCTAAGATTGAGGAAAATTCTACAACATCAAAGGGAATTTGTCAAGTGTATGGGAAAAATACTCACTGAAATAGCATTTGCAGACTTAGTGGTAATAACAGAGTACTAAGGCCCCAGAGAACGTATCTTAAAACTGGGAACTGCTTAGGCATCTCATTGCAATAAATCATTCCAGTGTGTTCCATATAATTTACTAGTGTGCAGTTTAGACTTTCTAGTTTCTGTAAGTATGTTTTGGGGTATACTGTGGAGTAAGAGAAGAGCTGGTCATTCAGGTTGTCTAGTCAGCTAATGCCATCTTTACCTGTAAACACTGTGGAATAGAGCCTTACAAAGCCAGCTAGAAACTAGAAACTAGAACTAGGCAATTGCTCTGTTTCCATTCTCTCTCATAGCAAAAGGACTGTAAGGACTGGATTCTAGCTCTTCATGAGGAAGAACAAACAATGGAGTAAGAAGCGAGACATACAATACTTACCAGCGTAGGAGCATTACTATATTGAAGTACCTATGCAGATACATGTCAGCTAGAAGATAGGGCTCAGCAGTCACTATTATTATTCACAATATTAATGATTAAGCTCGATACTATTTGAAAATCTCGGTCAAATTTACAATTTGATTTGAACTGTCTTGTCTAGGTCTCCCAAAACAAGACAGAAAGCGTCATTGTTACTGTTTGTGAGTGGCTGTGATGGGAGTTGCTGGCTTTAATCACATTAAGCAAAAGAAGAAAGTGAGTATTTAGTTTTTCCAATTAAGTGAGTGTCCTATTGGGCTGTCAGGTGAAAACACAGTTCCAACCTATCCATTTTATGTCCTCAGCTTGCAAATGAATCTTTCTTTTTTTTCTTTTCATAGCAAACTGTGGAAAAATATTAGACCTGGATCAAAGTATTCACAGGCTGGAGGAGTGGCAAGAGTAAGGAGCAACTATCTTTGTTTTAGAGGACTATTGACCACTCACTGTAATCATCAAACCCCAGAAGACCCACAAAAGGAATGGACTACTTTGAGGTATTGCTAATGGGTAGATTTACCACGCTGAAACTTGGTGAGATTGGAACATCTGATTCGTGTATGTATCACTTTGAAAATCTAGCCTCCAAAATTCCAAGGAAACACATTTCATAATAGAATTATACTTTCAAAATTGCACTCATGGTGACTGTGATTTCTTCCAGCATTTTCCTATCATATAGCTTCATATGCACTCAGTTCCCTAACTAATGAGGGCAGAGACAGACCCTGATATGTTTCAGTAGCCAGAAGTTTTTTCTTCAAGAAAAGACAGAATCAAATCCATTTCCCTCTCTCCTGGCATGTATGGAGTGAAAAGCATTAAACTCACATACTGCAATGTCACAGAGTACGAAGCTAACTGCAAAGGGAAAAAAGAGCCCAAGAATAAAGGTGCACATGCATTAATCTACTTCTTAGCATAGGATTAAATTACAGGAGTAAGTAGAATACTTTAAAGAATTCCACCATTTTTTATGGGTCCAAAATTGTCCTCAGTGAAGTCTAGGTACACACTCATTTGATTTTCTTCAAAGACTAAAACAATACCAAGAGCTTTAGAAAAGTCCCAGGGTGCAAAACATATTATTCAGAGCTGGGATCCTTCTGACTCTATGTTTAATGTAAAATGAGTTAGAAACTGGATGACAGTCTCTATCACTGGGTTATGCAATGCCAGAACTACAAACAGCAGCAGGTGCTAGGCAGAAGACAGCTTGCAGCTCTAAGTCAGGAAATGTCAAGAGCAATATAAAAATAAATACCCCACCCTTGAAATAAAACAAGCTGTACTTCACAGTTTATTTGTGGTGATGGGTGTTTATTTCAGTCTGGAGAGCCATCATACTGTTGGGTTGCAAGGGGTAGTTTTCTTCTACATTTATGCTGTTGGTAACAGGCCTATTTAGCTTTCCACACTGATACAGCTTTTAACTGACTATGAAATGGCACCACCCTGAGGGAACTTGATGGTAATATTCAAAATTCTTTCATCATGTTTTCCTTTTTTATGCTGAAGGATCAGGAGAAAAGTCGCTGAAATTGGAATCTTAAACACAGAGCAAGAAATTTACAGATTGACTACAAAACAAATTATATTAACTGTCAGGAAGGAAACTAGAGGTATTCCAGCTTGACCTGTTCTTGAGTCATCTCACTTACCAAAATAAAGGAAATACATGTTTGACTTCATGCTAATGTGACCTGCACTAGTATAAATTTGATTGTGCTACACTGCAATAAATAGATAAATAAAACTTTTTTAAAAACTGAACTTTAATCATAGAATGAATCTGGCTGTCATCTGTTTCAAGCTACTGCTCAAAGCAAGGTCAGCTAGAGCTCAAGGCCTTGTGCAATTTAATTTTGAAAATCTCCAGGGATGGAGATTCTACAGCCTCTCTGGGCAACCTGTTCTAGTGTTTGACCATTCTCACAGTAAAAAAGGTTCTCCGTATGTTTAGATGGAATTTCCTGTATTTCAGTTTGTCCATTACCTCTTGTCCTTTCACTGGCCAGTACTGAGGAGTCTTGCTTTGTCTTCTTTATTCCCTCGCAACCAAGTAATTATACACATTGATAAGATTACCACCACAATCCCCCCAGCTTTCTGTTCCTGAGGCTAAATAGTCCCAGTTCTCTCAGCATCTTGTCATATGTCAGATGTTTCAGTCTCTTAATCATTTTAGTGGCTGTTTGCTGGATTCACTCTGTAAGTCCATGTCTCTTTTACTGGGAAGCCCAGAACTCAACACAGCACTCCAGATGTGGCCTCACTAGCACTGAGGGGGAGACAAAGAATCACCTTCCTCCACCTGCTGGCAACACTGCTCCTGATTGCAAGACACGTAGCCATAACATTGACTAGCTCCCTCACCTCTCATGGATGTATCCCATCAGGTTCCAAAAACTTGTGTATATCCAGTTTGTTTAAATGTTTCCTAAACATATCCTACTCTAGCGAGAATAAGTCTTCATTGCACCAGACTCCACCACTTGCCTCAGGGGCCTGGGAATCCTGATGGCTGATTTTACCAATAAGAAAGCATTCAGTACCCCAGCCTTTTCCATGCCCTTTGTCACCAGGTCCCCTGGCCCATTCATCAAAAGGGCCCACAGTTTCCCTAATCTTAACCCTGGCTATACGTACAGACTGGGCGACGAGACGCTGGAGAGCAGCCCCACAGAGAGGGATCTGGGGGTTGTGGTTGACAGCAAGTTGAATATGAGCCAGCAGTGTGCCCTGGCAGCCAGGAGGGCCAACCGTATCCTGGGGTGCATCAAGCACGGCATTGCTAGTTGGTTGAGGGAAGTGATTGTCCCACTCTACTCTGCGCTGGTGCGGCCTCACCTTGAGTACTGTGTGCAGTTCTGGGCACCACAGTACAAAAAGTATGTAAAACTGCTGGAGAGTGTCCAGAGGAGGGTGACGAAGATGGTGAAGGGCCTAGAGGGGAAGACGTATGAGGAGCGGCTGAGGTCACTTGGCCTGTTCAGCCTGGAGAAGAGGAGGCTGAGGGGAGACCTCATCGCAGTCTACAACTTCCTTGCGAGGGGGAGTGGAGGGCCAGGCGCCAACCTATTCTCCTTAATCACCAGTGATAGAACCCACGGCAATGGTGTCAAGCTGAGGCAGAGGAGGTTTAGGCTAGACATCAGGAAGAGTTTCTTCACTGAGAGGGTGGTTGCACACTGGAACAGGCTCCCCAGTGAAGTAGTCACTGCACCAAGCCTGTCTGAATTTAAGAGGCGTTTGGACTGTGCACTTAGTCACATGGTCTAAAATTTTGGGTAGACCTGTGCGGTGCCAGGAGTTGGACTTGATGATCCTTATGGGTCCCTTCCAACTCGGGATATTCTATGATTTATGATTCTATGATTTGTTGTTGTTGTTGCTTGTAGAGGCCCTTTTTGTTCATCTTCACACCTTTTGCCAGATTCAATACCAGGCTGGTTTTGGCTTTCCTAAGCCTGTGCATGCATAGTCAAGACAGTATCTCTGTATTCCTCCCAGGTCACCTGACCATGCTTCTACTGCATGTATGCTTCCTTTTTATGCTGGAGTTTAGTCAGGAGCTCTTCATTCATCCCTGAAGGCATGCTGCCACTTTTGCTTGAATTTTTGGACTCTGGGATGGACCATTCTTGAGTATAATGTATAATAAATAAAAGAACTAATAAATATTTCCTTCCATATAAATCACATTAGAATTGTTTTTCTTAAACCATAGGTAGCTCAGCATTGGCACATGATATTGTTTGTAATCAAAGCCGTTGCATAAACTGGCACTTATTCCAGTAAGGCAACATCAACTCAGTAATAAAGCATGAATTAACATGTTGAAAAGCAGGAAAATCAACAGTTTAAAAAGCAGGAAGATCTACATTACTTATTTTCCTGTCCCTGAAGAGACAGTGTCCATTCTCCTCTCAGTATTCATTATCCATGGCAGTTCAGCATATTCTACCTTATGTGGCTTTCAAAGCAAAACAAATTAGTTATCTAATCTACAGTGACATATTTCTTCATTCCTTTCCCTCAGGGCTAAGCAAGCCCATTTCTGAAATATCAAAAACCACAGCATTCCCTAGGGAACCTTCAAATCATCTCTTTGTGTTGATTTTTTTTCTATTAAGTAAAGTAAAGAGTGATGAGCATGCAGCTGCCTCCACCAGCTGCTCTGGCGCAAGACCACTCCTGTCTGGTTGCTGGGGCCCAGACCAGTGCCTGGGGACAGGGTCTCTGCCCACGCTGGGGGATGCAGCTGCCACTTTCCCTTTTGCAGGTTTAGCTGGTAGCAAAGCTGAGCAAGTATCCCAGAAACACACAGACACATGCACACACACACAGGACATTGACATGACTGGTCACACAGGCTGCCCCAGCCAAGGGCTGCCTTCAACAGCATTTACACACAGGACTCACATAAAACATAGACATAGACAGCCAAGATGCCTTTCTCCTCTCCAGCTGGTAGAGATACAAGTTCACTATTGAAGAAATGCACACTGCACTCTCCAGCTTCACAAGCACAGACACATTCGCAGATCCTCTGAGTACCTGGCATGGCCCCTCTGTTCATCCAGCACCCCCTGCTCAGATCCTCGAGTACTAGTGCGGCCCCTCTGTCCACCTAGCACCCTGTCTGGATCCTGAGCTCCTTACCCACTTCACAGCTCACCTACTCACCAGCTAGTCCAGCTTGAAGTTTGCTGCAAACACATGCACTCACACACTCGTCCCTCAGGCATACCACATTCACAAGCACCCTGGGCGTACCAGCATGGATGACCTGCCTGCCTGATACCCTGGCCTGGACCTGTGGCTCCTGCTACTCGCCAGCCAGTCCAGCTTAAAGTTTGCTAGTGAATACACATACACACCCCATGCACACCAGGTTTGGGGAAGATACAGACACTCGGTGCCTTGAGCAGCTGGTAACAGACACACAGACTGTGAGCCACAGCCCTGCTCCAGCTGCTGGTGCAGAGCCCTCACTCGCCTCACTCACACCAGTCCCCCCCCATTAGCTGGTCTGGGAACATACACCACTCCTGCCCCATGGCTGGGAGGAGAAGACCCCACTCGATCCAGTAGCTGGCACCACAAGCCAGGGGCACCTACACTGGCAGTCTGACTCCAATAACTGGCACTCAGGTCACTCACACTGGCCCCCCAGCAGCTAGCACTCTGGGCTCAAAGTTTGTAGGGCCCCTTTCAGATCCAGGCAGCTACGGCCCCTCCAACTACTGATGCTAGGACTCCCACTTGCTTCAGTAGCTGGCTCTAGCTGGAACCATCTGTACAGAAGATGGAATTCTCCTTTCTAAGTCTGTGCCATGATACAGCTCTAATTTTACTCAAGATTCCACAGTTTGCTGAACCATAAACCAGTCTTAAAAACATACTGTCATTAAAGATCTTAAGCTACTTTCCTAAAGAACAAATATCCTGGATGAAATCCAACATTAATTATATACTAACTAGCCAAATCCCCCTACAGTTACATTGAGGGGGTAAACTGTGTATTTTTGTCCACAACCTGACAATCTCTGATGAAGTGTTCCACAGATTCCAGTCCAGCAACACCTAAAGTGCACTGATAGCTAAAAGCTCTATTTTAGTCACATCTCTTCCACCTAGGGCTTTTAACAAGGTTTAGTTTAAATGAATAGTTATAAAGAGAACTATACTATCTTCCGTAATGCACATTCTATAAACAGAGTGCAGAATATTGTTCAGTGAAGAACTTTGTGCATCAGAGGAAAACTTTCAGAAACTAACTCTCTTACGGAAAATGTTTGATAGAAACCTGTTTTATACAAAGAGAGAGAAAGTTCATATTGTGAGATTTGAAATCAGTCAGACTTACCACCCTACCAGCCAAATGCCAAGAAAAATCCATTGCAATAACTAGTATGTGAACACAACAGAGGCCAGTTCCTGTCCATGCTTCACAGAACAGAAAGACTTAGAGTAACACATTTTCCTCTCATACATTAATATAAAACAGAACATCTTTTCTCTTTCTGTCACACTGGAGTGTTCAATCAGGTACAGTAATATTGATATCACACACTTCTCATAGGAAGAGATACAAAGACAAGATGTGTACAATATCATTGGTTTGGGGATATTCTAGGAGGCATGCTGGCCCTGTGAGAAGCCAGCTATGCTTATAGCAGCCCAGTATAGTTGACTAGGGACAGCAATACTTTGCTATCCCCATGCTTCTTCCAACAGTGCTTACAAGAGATACTATAGCAAATGAGATGTCTTTCTTTTCTGGTGGCTCTATATCATTCATATACCACTTCTGTAAGTCTGCCCTTATCACTAAGTTGCAAGAGAGAAAATTCAACTGACTCTCCATCCAATACTCTGTCCCACTGGGAATACGTACGGTTGCTGAACATTCAGAAAGACGATCAGCATGAAAATTGAGTTTAAAAATTTTAAAGGACAGATTTAAAGCAATAATATTTTTACATTCTCTCCTATTTCTTGCTTCCATCCCCCAGCATACATACAGACAAATGCACTGTCTCACTTACGTAACCATTTTTCTTACATTTATCTTTTTTTGCAGATTTTTCTTCTCTTGTCCTTGTTTTATCCCATCGCTTGGGTTCATAGTCCTTATACTAAAAAAATATCAAAAACATTAAAAGAATCAGTCTGGAGCTGCTATTTAAGTCACTCTCATACACATCCAACAGTTAGTTGATGGTGCTTTGACAGAAATGCAGTATTCTCAACAGTTTTGTTAACACAACATGTATGACGAAAGTATTTGTGGCAGCCAGCCATTTCATGAAAAAAATCTTTAAAAAGTAATCTGACTGGCTTATAGCATAATCATCCTTTGAAAGCCTAATTTGCACCAACCTTTCTCACGTAGAATTATTTTCTTGGACAACCCTCACCTTCTTAAAGGTTGGTACTGACTATAAAAAAACTTACATGTACTAGCTGCTTTGGTCACCACCGGGTGTGTAACCTAACATATCACTTAATACAGTAGACTGCCTTAGTGTATTACAACAGGCATTTGGAGGTGCCAGCCAAGCTCAGCTGCAAGCTGCGCTCTGTATGTGTTACAAACATAAAAGAAGAGATGAAATGGGGAAGTGAGGCATAGAAAGTAGAATAACTAGGTTGAAGCATAAATGCATTTTATAACTACTACTTCAACTCCTACGCCTTAAGTCCTATACAAGGCTACTGCAACTAATGTGGTCAAAGTTGGCTTTTTCACAGCATGGTTGAGGTTGGAAGGGATCTCTGGAGGTCATCTAGTCCAACACCACTGCTCGAGCAGGGCCACTGAGAGTTGATTGCCCAGGACCATGTCCTGATGTCTTCTGAAGATCTCCAAGGAGGGAGACTCCACAACCTGTCTGGACAACCTCTTCCATTGCTCAGTCTTCCATGCAGTAAAAAAGTGTTTCCTGACGTCCAGACAGAATCTCCTGTCTTTCAGTTTGTGCCCATTGCCTCTTATCCTGGCACTGGGCACCACTGAAAAGAGCCTGGCTCTGCTGTCTTCGCAGCCTCTTTCCAGCTATTTATATACATTCATAAGACCCTCCCTGAGCCTTTTCTTCTCTAGGCTAGAGTCCCAACTCTCTTTGTCTTTTCTTGTAGGAAAGATGCTCCAGTTCTATAATTATCTTTGTGGCCCCTTTTTGGACTTTCACCAGTATGTCCATGCCTCTCTTGTACTGAGGAGCCCAGGAACTGGACACAGTCCTCCAGGTGTGGCCTTACCAGTGCTGAAAAGAGTGGAAGGATCACCTCTCCTGACCTGCTAGTGATACTTTGCTTAATGCAGCCTAGGATACCATTAGCCTTGTTTGGGCACATTGTGGGCGCATTGCTGCTTCATATTCAATTTGGTGTCCTTTTCAGGTCCTTTTTCAGGTCCTTTTCAGCCAAGCTGCTTTCCAGCCAGGCAGACCCCAGCATGTACTGGTGCCTGGGGTTGTTCCTCCCCAGGCACAGGAATTTGCACTTCGCCTTGTTGAGCTTCATGAGGTTCCTGTCAGCCCATTTCTCCAGCCTGTTACAGTCCCTCTGGATGGAGGGATTCTGTATATTAAAACATATATAGAATTACCTAAAATGGTAATTATGTGATCCTGCTTTTAAGGACTTAATCTTTAAATTAAATCAAAAATTACTGTGACTACAACAGCAGTCACGTTCATCAGATGAGTACTGCTGTAGCCCTTCAAGTCTTTTCTTCCTGCTTTAGCCTGATGGCCTTCTGACAAAGTTTGAGGTGGCAGACTTTCATTAAAGCTGATATTGTTTCATGCACAATGCACCATAAATTGGATCTACATCCAAAGACACGGGTCTTTCATTCCTGCCACATTTTTTCCTGACCTTCTGCTCCCATTTTCCTTTGTGGTTTGTCAACAGTAGATGACTATATGGGAGCATTACATTATTTATGCAGTAGTGTGATAGACCATAAAAGAGAACTGAATGGCACTATAACTAAGCTGAACCATTTTCCCATGCCAAATGAGTTTTAAACAAACATCCAGATCTTTCATCTGGTTCACTTTATGACAAAATGAATGCAAGCAGAGCATGGAGAACAGAAAGAGGGAGGTGAGCAGGCCAAGTAAGGCCTTATGTTGCCTTATATTATTCCAGGACATGAGTAAGGTAATCACCACCTGTAATTTGTTTACATATTAGATTGCTTTATTAGTCAAAGGGAAGATAATCATATCAGAGGAGAACCTGAGTAAAGAGAAGAAACATTTAGGGTTGTTCCTTTTAGTGTCAATATGATTTCATTCCCTTTAATAAAATTTTGTTATTTATTGGCTAGCAGACCGAAACAGGAAATTGGTCTAAACGTTCTTGGTTTCAAACAGGAAAAAAAAAATAATTTCCATCATCTGCCTTCTAACTGGCACCCTCTCAGCCCATGGACTAAGCAGTTTTCCTAAGTGCTGAAATGCTGACAGATTTCTACTTTCTTATTGCTCTTTCATCTTTCTCTAACTATAAATTACACTTTCCTAAAAAGGAAAATACAGAAACAAAAAGACCTCAAAGGCATCCCAGTGCAGCAGACAGGTAAAACAGAAAACCAAAACCTGATGATATTTCCAGTTAACAAAGTCAATAGGTGAGAAGAGCATAGCTTAAGGCATTTGTTTCTAGGAGCAGAGTTAAACAATTCTTCCTCAAGCCTGGCACAACCTCTGTTGCAAAACACTCTAAATGTAGTAGCTGTGAAAGAAATCTTTAAACGTGATAACAAGTTCACAAACTTCCAGGACCAGCTGGTTTAACGTCCTTAACATGGCAACAATATCAAACTTATAACAGCTCAAAACACACCTGGAAGAGAAACTCATTTTATAGCATTCCATGGAATTAATCAATGTCTGCATCAGCAGACATATTTTGTTTGAATATTGCATCAGATAATCCTTCTCCAATACTGTACACTCTCTCTTCATTACACTGTAAATTCTTTCTTGCTTATTTCACTGCACACCAAATACTCTCCTACTTCTGCATATTCAAGTGGGTCCTTTAAAATTAAAAGATCAATTCAAAAGAAATTGCAAGCTACCAGTCTTTGTGTTCACCTCAGCTGTCTCTTGTCCAGCAATCAGGATGAAAACTGGGTGCAAATGCTCTTACTATGTGCCTCCATACCATAGTAATGAAATCTGACCTCTCCAACTAAATCCCCAGGTTAGGGAAAACGTAGGATCAGAACTGCAGGACACATTATGTGGCACAATAATCTGTAAGGGTATGTGGAAGCAGGGTGTCTGCACCTTTAAGGATATATATATATATTTTTTTTTTCCAGTGCAACAACAGACAATAAAAAAAGGGAGGAAGCCATAAACAAGAACATACAGGGACACAGAGCTGACTGACATGGTAAGCAAGGCAGTGATGAGAACAAATCTGGTCAGTCATACTAATTGATGAGGGCACGTGAGAGTGTAAGAATGTTTATTCCAATAAGGTTATCTGATCAGGGACCCTCTAAGTTGGGAAACTAAGGGAAAAAGGAGGAAACCAGAAACAAAGTATACAGAGACACAGACCTAGCAAAACAAACATGGAGACAATGACAAGAAACAAACCTGGCTAGTCATCCAAATTGATGGGCTATCAAGAAACTACAGGTTCCACTTCCAGGAAGATCAACCTGGACTTTGCCACTGGTAAGATAAAGGAACAGAGGGTTTAGATAGAAAAAGGTACAAAAGTGGCTGATCATGTGTAAAACTGAGCTGGTAAGAATGCTTGTCTGGCTGAGCCCTGAGCCCAATTACTGCAGACAGTCCAATCTCATTAT
Organism: Anseranas semipalmata; assembly: GCA_013399115.1. NCBI lineage: Eukaryota > Metazoa > Chordata > Aves > Anseriformes > Anseranatidae > Anseranas > Anseranas semipalmata. The sequence goes on from VXAA01001395.1 coordinate 81,556, forward strand.
AGCTTCCTATTATATCTTTCCTTAACTATCTCTCTGCGCTACCTCACATTCTATCTATCTGAGGTGAGAGCAGGTGGAAGATCTGGTTAGCATGGTGGCAGAGCTGAAAGAGGAGGTTGAGAGACTGAGGGCCATCAGGGACTGTGAGAGGGAGATCGACTGGTGGAGTAGCTCCCTGGCGTGCCAGAGGGAAAGGCGCCACGGAGATACCCCACAGTTGGTGGTGGACCCCCTCCCCTGTCCCTGTCAGGCAAAGAAGGGGGACCTGAGGGATGGGGAGGGTTGGGAGAGGGTTCCTGCTTGGCACCGTGGGCGAATCCCCCCTCTGCTTCCCTCGCATCCCCAGGTCCTCCTAAGCAATAGGTTTGTAGCACTGGACATTGAAAGGGAGGTAAGTAGGGAGGCACAGGAAGGTTCCCCAAAGAGGTTACCAAGGAAGAGGCAGTCGACTCCACGCATTCAGACTACCTCTGCCAGGAAAGAAAGAAGGGTGGCTGTGGTAGGCGACTCCCTTCTCAGAGGAACAGAGGGCCCCATTTGCAGACCAGACCCGAGCCGTAGGGAAGTATGCTGCCTACCTGGGGCCTGGGTCAGGGACATAACTAGAAAACTCCTGGAGCTGGTTCACCCCACTGATTATTATCCATTACTCATAGTTCAGGCGGGCAGTGATGAAATCGCCCAGAGAAGCCTGCGAACTATGAAGAGAGATTTCAGGGGTTTAGGGCGAATAGTTCAAGGAGCGGGAGCGCAAGTTGTGTTTTGTTCTATTCCTTCTGGGGAGTTGAAGGATGCGGAGAGGGCTAGGAAAACACAGGTAATGAATAATTGGCTGAGAGGCTGGTGTCAAGACAGGAACTTTGGGTTCTTTGACCATGGGGCAGTTTACTCAACCCCTGGCCTGTTGTTGATGGATGGAACTCACCTGTCTCAAAGAGGGAAACGAATCCTAGCGCAGGAGCTAGCAGGACTTGTGGAGAGAGCTTTAAACTAGCTATGACAGGGGAAGGGGGTAAAACAGGGCTCACCAGAGAAGTGCCTAGAGAAACAATGCTGAAACTGGGGGTGAGGCAGATGTGTCATCTGAAGTGCAAGTACACCACTGCACGCAGCATGGGCAACAAACAGGAGCTAGAAGCAATTGTGAGACAGGCTAACTACGACCTAGTTGCAATAACTGAAACATGGTGGGATCACTCCCATGACTGGAGTACTGTGATGGACGGCTACAAGCTCTTCAGAAGGGATAGACAAGATAGGAAGGGTGGTGGTGTGGCTCTTTATATTAAAGGGTGTTTTGATGTTGAAGAG
>VXAA01001396.1:0-17818 GCA_013399115.1 Anseranas semipalmata
CCTAGGCAACCTCCTGGGTGGACATCAGACCACAACCTCACCCACCAGTCTCTCGAGCTCCAAGGCCTCAAACCTGTTATGCAAGGGCTCCTTGGAAGGCGAGGCTGGTAGGGAGGGGGGTTGCCTGCGAAGCCAAGCAGGGACCTGTTTCCATTCCTCCTCATCTCTCAGGTCCCCTCCCTCTGCCCGACAGCGACAGGGCAGGGGGTCCACCACTATTTGGGGTATCTCACTCCGGTATCTCACTCCTTTCTTTCAGGCACGGCAGGGAGTTGCTCCACCAGTCTATCTCCTGCTCACACTCCCTGATAGCCCTTAACCTCTCCACCTCCTCCTTGAGCTCTGCCACATATCCTACCCCATAGGAGTTCTTTTACCTACTGGCATTATCTGAGCTCCAGCAGTGCTTCAAATGATGTAATTAGCATCTCTGATCTGTGGTTTCTTTTTACATTCTGTTTCCTACAACCTTACATTTGCTGTGCCTAATGCATTAGTGAAGTCTAGACATATTGTGCTTTCTGTTTAGAGGGAAGGAGAAAAGTATTCACAAGTTAGTGGAAATTTTGCTTGAGAGATCATTTTCTTGTTTTGGTTCATTTTGCTTTGTTATACAAGGGAGAAATGTCAACATAAGATAATTTCTTAAGCACATGCACCCTGAGACTTCCATTTTCAAAAATAATCCCTGGGGAAAGAAAAGACCGATAATTAAAAGTAAGTATTTGAAAGTCAGCTGGGCACCTTAAGCTGAGATTCTGGTACACCATTAGGGGGCCACCTTAATATAAGATCTTAAGAATGAAGCTTTTAGAAAGACTTTTATTTTATTCAGGCGAGGAACACTTGGTCAGGGATAAGTAAAAATTCTTTGCAATTTTCTCATGGGTCCTGCAGAATCCTAGGAGCAATTTCATACATTAGGAAATGAAGGTCCACTGCACTTTAGTTACTGTCAGTGGGTGGTTAAAAAGCACAATGTCCACATTGTACCTAAGCTGTAATTAAAGAGGTATCAACTATTTTTCAATATAGAAAGCTTTGTCTTCTGACTACAAGAATAAATAAGTCATTGGTCAGGAATGCTGGATAGTTATAATTTCAGGCCCATAAATCCTACTTTGTGTGTTTTGTAACCAGCTTTTACTGAAATGTTACTTCATAAAAAATCACACTAATAGCACTAATAGCATTGACAGCTTTATAACGAAGAGTTAGAGCTGCAGAAGCCTCCTCCTCATCCTTCAGCTATCTCCCCTTATGGGAAAGCAATAACTGTCATGGTTTGAAGAATGGTTGACAGTATCATGAGGAATTTCAATATTAATTTGAAAACTGGACGTTCTTTGCAAGCTATAAGGCAACACGCAATCCAAAGCATCTAGATAGAGGCTTATTTAGAGGACACATTGACACCACTGCATGCTTTCTTAAACAGTTTTTAACTTGATTTTTTTTTTAATACAGTGACACAGATCTGCAGTTAAGGTTTCTTTGCATGTCACTTTTATGTAAGCAGTAACAATGACTAGTAATTCCATATAAAGCTGTCAGCACAAACATGTGCTGCCTTGCATGAGCTCTGCTGCCAGGCCATGAAAAAGTGCCTGGGATACTTTACCACTTCCTTGGTGTTTGGCTGGCCTGAAGCACACACAGTCTCTTTGCTCAGTTAAGCACCAGAGCAAGTCTCTGAGAAGTCCTCAGCCAAAGGCTGGGAAGGTTCCCATGTGTATTTGTGAAGCAGCAAGATGAAATTCAAGAAGGAAAATGCAGAGCGCTACACATAGGCAGGAATGTACAAATGCACAGAGGAATGAGAAAAGGCCATTTAGGCAGCAGTGGTAATTAGCTGAATGCAAGCAACAGTGTCATGATATCACAAAGAAAGCAACATCATACTGGCACACAAAAGCAAGGATGTAGCCTGTAATACACACAAAGCAGTTCTTCTGTTCTCAGTACCGCTAATCATCTCAGCTGAAGTACAGTGTCCTCTTAAGGTACCACAGTTCAAGAAAAAGATGGTCTAACTGGAAATGGTTCAGGCAAGAGCACCGAGAATGGTCAGAGCTCCAGAAAAATGTTCTGTGAGGACAGAGACTCGGGGATCTGGACTGCTAGGCAAGAGAAGATGGAGGGGCACATGAACATACTTCAGGTATGTAACATTGGTCATTCAACATGCACAAGCTGAAGAGATGTTATGCTTTCAAACTACAGAAAGAGATATCAGGATGAGGCATGAAAAAACGGTATTGAATGGCAAAAGGGGCAAGTCAGTGGAAACAATACTATAAGGAAACTGTGGAGCCTCTGTCAATAAACCTCAGTAAACCCAAGTTAGAAAAATAGCTATTAAACAACAGAGGTGTATGGTGATCCTGCATTAGAACTGAGGGATGGAGTACGTTACCTCTTAATGTTTCCTTTTGCCATCTTTTGTTATGATTTTCTCACATCTAACTGAATCTATGAAGCAGATAATAGATACGTAGCAACACTGCTAAGGATGAGATGGGTATGGCCATGAACGGGAATCATTCATAGGACAGCTGCAGGAAACAGAACTAAAGGAGTTCTTTATATATCTAAATCTCATTTCTCTCTTTTCTGGATATAATAAACAATAACACCCACTGAGGGCAGGGAGCGAAGAAAAATGCAACACATGCTAAACACTGAGAAATTTAGGTAGGTAAAACTAAAATACCACTTCCATCCCATCTGTTGCCAGTTTATAATTTTACCTTTTCTCAGGATATGCAGTGCTTGCACTCCTAGCTCCCATGTTCATACATTTAGGAAAAACAAAAACAAAAAACACAGCTTTCCTATTTCTTTTCAAACAAAATTTACTCTCCCTGTTTCACAGTGACTCAAATGAACACTGAAGCCTCCAAATTCAGAAGACAAATACCAAACACAAACTCTACAATCTCCTTTCTTACAGGAACAAAACTTACGCTGTCATCCTAGCTGCCTGTCAGCTGGCTATCCCAGCAGCTTGTCAGCTTGCTGTACGGTTTCATCCTGATTTGAAAAAGAAAAATGTATCCAAGAAAATTAGGTTTGTAGAAGGTATGTGTTTGCCAGACAGATCCTGGCCTGCCAGTCAGCACATACCGAGCTCTAGAGCTGCCTGAAGGGGTGCTGTGGGGAGCATGCAGCAGAGGCAGGGCCGCCGGAGGAAAAAGGGAAGGGCTGGGGTCAGAAGACAAGAATTCAATGGAAAATAGGCTTCCTTATTTTGGCTGCTCATGGAGTGACTTGTTTTACTTTCTGAACTTAAAAATTGTAATTTTTCGTCATGATCTTGGAGGAGAAGGGGAAGGGTGCAGACAACCAAGTTACGGTTTCTTAAATCCTTGGCAGGCCAGTACTATTTCCACACAGAAAACTTCCCGGGGGATCAGTAATACCTGTTAGCAGCCAAGATTGCAGCTCTACATTGCACCTGAAAGATGCTGCCTGGAAGAGCAGAGCCCTCTCCAGCATTACCCCCCCAAGCCCACCCCCACGGCCAGTGACGGGACCGCAGTCTTTGCAGGGCCCTTTTCATGACCACATCAGCTGAACCGTACCTAGCATGTGCCGCACACACACCACAGCCCTGTCCGGCTCGGGCAAAGCTTCTCCAGCGTAGGCTTCTGCACAGGTGGAGGATGAGCGCTGCAGCTTGCTCCAGCACATGTGAAGAGACAGCAGAGGGAGCACGCACATGTCACCGCCCCACTGACACCCGTGGAAACCCACTCCTGTGTCCAGCCCCTGCACCGGCCGGCAGAGGGACGGGTGGGGAATGGCAATGCAGAACAACCCCGGCAGTCCCTCTCCGGGTAGAGAGGTGAAATTTCAAGAACTGTTGATTCTGCCATCTTAAGGTATACATATACATTATATCTAAAATTAGTGAAAACAAAGGACTGTCCTGGATTTCTCAAAAGCCTTAGGGATAGATTGGAAACCCAGCTCCTTCCTCCCGTGTCACAAATGGCACTTCTCAATACTGGGATAAACCCCCCACCCAGTGCCTCCTGAAAGCCAGGTTCATATAGGGATCCTCAGAAAGCAGAGCAAAGAGCTGCCTAATGCAGTCAGAATTAAAAAAAAGCAAAATCTGTGACTAAATGCCTAGCTGGGTGCATCAATGCCTACCTCCACCCTAGCAGGTGTCACTTCATGCACATGTTGTGATCAGGAAGTTAAAGAGACACATGCAAAGGGACAGGGAGGGACCTCTGCTCCAAACTCCACAGTCTTGGGCAGTGACATTTCACCGGGCTAGCAGGCCAGCTGGGTTCACAGCCAAGCGGCCCAGTTCAGAGCAGAGACATGAGCAGAGCAGTGCTCCTGCCCTGAGACTGTCCCACTTTAGACCACGCACACTGAAGCACTTAGGGTGACATGGCCAGGAAGCAAAGGAAGATCTACTTTAAAAAGACCTATTTCAAGATCCCTTGGACATGTAGGTGGCCTCAGTGCTTGAGCAGTGTTGTATGTGCTCACCAGCCAAACCTGGGTGTGCAGGACAGAAATGGGGCTGGAGAGCTGATGACATCTAGGCACAAGTAAGGTAGCAGTGTTGAGGAACTCAGTGGTTAGGCATAGGAGGCAAAAACAGATCCCAGTTATTGGCTTCAAGGCAGCTCTCTGTGAAGGCTGATAGATATTGGCAATGTACAGCGCTAGTCTGAGACAGGGGAGCTGAGGGATGCACGTGTTTATGCATTTGAGCAATTGCTGATTTCTCACACACTCTGAAAAGATTACAACTTCTCTAGCACAACAAACTTCCCGGTAATATGCCTCCTGCCAAAAGACATTTCCTTGCATCATGACTGAATATGAATCACAGGAGAAAGCCAGCATCCCAGATCAACACTCATCAACTCTCTGACTGGAAGAAGTATGGAGGAAAAATGAAGGTACATGAAGAACAGATGGGATGGAAAATTTGGTGACGATAATATGCCAGTAAAACATATTTTACCTGGAACTTCATTACTACTTGCTCTGGATCATGTTTTTCCCTGAAAATTTCTATCACAGGAAGGAAAAAAAATAGTCCTCTTGCATTTGTTTTGACCCTACACATCCACTGTATTCCACACTCTTTGCTCACTCAGTTTCAGCCTTCAATCTGGAGACAGGATGTGAGTGAGTCATGTGAAATGAAGACTGTTCTCTATATTTTCTGACTCACTGCAGATTCAAGTTTCCAAATCTGAAGTTCTTTTTGCACTGTCAGCCATCTTAGGTAATGTAGCAAATTCCTTAGCTACAGCATTCTCACTCACTCATTTATTTTCTATGGAAGCTTGGGAGATACTAAAGACCTACCAGAGGACTTTTTTCTAACTTTTACTATTTGTCGCTGTGTCTGGATGATCTGAACAATGTCTTCTTTTTAAATTCAATGACATATTAATAACATATGAAACATAAGTTCTATGAAGATCTTGGCCTGATCTGACAAAAATAAGAATATGGACAAATACATATATACACATCTACATATTCTCAATTGTAATTTAAGGGTCTGATTTGTGGTAGAAACCTTGAAAGATTACCTTTGTCTTTTTTCACTTTATTTGCCATGATTCTATACAGACACAATGACCAAGACCAGGACTTCCAGCTGCACCCAAAGGAGAGTCAAATGCAACCCTGAAGAAGAGTATTAGGAATGATTTCAACCTATTGTCATTGACTCAAAAAAAATCTGTGACCCGTTGGTCAGTCAAAGGGCTGCTGTGCAGTTTTCTGGGTTCCAAACAGGGCCTATGTCCCCTCCCAAGGTACTTGAAGGACATCCCAGTGAGACTTTTGTCTGGCAATGTCCTCCTTGGCAGGTGGTAACGAGAGAAGCGTTGCAGTGATTCAGCTGCCCCATGGGGTGATGCCTCCATAACCAACAGAGAGCCAGGCAAAGCTATCTGTATGTGGGAAAAATGTGAACCACAGATTCAGGGGTTGCTAATTGGGGATCTGAGACTCAGAGGGGACTAACTCTATCATTTTCCTCATTCTTGTTTTGTGGACTCATAATAATAGCTTAATTATGGTTTTAATTTTGGAAATACAGATTATTGTTCTTCAATGCAAAGGCCAGACAGATAATGATTTCTTTGTTGCAAGTCTGGCAGAACATAATGCTTCTTGTTTATAACAGTGACTGGATAATTTATTTGCATGCGGGAGGTGGTTTGTTCCACTGGATACCCTTTAGCCTTTATTCTTCTATTGTTCAGAAATAACACAGTATATTACAATTACAATTATATTACAATAAGCCTTCAATTATTGGGTAAACCTATTTAATCAAACAAGAGCATGGCTCATACACAGCTGCAATTACCTGCTAAGTTACGGCTACTCGCAGTTAACAATACTGTCTTTCACTGCATCTCAAGAAATGGCATTTCCTAATTTAAACACACTTAATTATCAGCAAGACTGACATTGTTAAATAATATTATGGTAATTATTCTATTATGGTGTTATTCCACCACACTACCCACAGATGGACAGTGGAAAAATGACAACTTTGGTGTTCCTTGTATATGTTGTACAGACCCCTATTGCCATCACACTGCAGGAATTTTTATGTATATCTCATTACACATGAAAAAGATCACAAGGGTAATCTCATGTGATGCAATTCTTCAACATCTGCCATCAGGGCAAAAACGCCTTTGCAGCCTTGACCAGCGCGGCAGCTATCAGCCCTGCTAGCAACAGCCTCTCCTTTGCTCACAGCTGCCCTGAAGACATTTGACTCCTCTCAGCATGTGCGTGCTTGGGCACCGGCAAGCATCATTCCCACGAAGAACACCAGTCCCAGGTGCTTACCTGAGTCGGTGGCTTGCCAGGCCGTGGCCCATCAGCCTCTCCTCATGACCTGCCTGTTCCAGTTCTGAGGTGAAGGATGAGGTCCGGTCTGAGATGAACATGCCCACTTTTCAGTGGCGTCTACACAGGTCAGGTGTCTAAACTCCTGTTACTGTTGACAGAGAATTGGTGAATACAGCCAGTGAAGCCTGAACGGTGACTCAGATGTCCAACCAGAGGTGGCCAGGGACATTTTACATTCCCTGTCATACCCGATCTAACTTCCAGACAGGGCATGGGGCTCCTGTAAGGCCCGTCTCATACCTGCAGCAATGCATAATTCTCACGTACCCTCTGAAATGTCTTTAGGTCCCACAGCAACCGTTTCCATCTTTGGTGTCCACCGTAGGGTAAGCTGATTTGCTCCAGAGACTCTTCCAACTAGGAGCTCAACGCAGCTGCCTGAAGACAGCACGGAGTGCCATTTGAGATGCCCTGGGGTAGCCTTTCTGGCGTCCAGCTACTGTAGAGGGACACAGGTATCCCAAAGGCCCTGCATCATATCTGCCAGCCCCAGGTGGGTGTCTCAGAAACCCTACAGCATCTCAGAAAGCACAAGACACCTGTACATGGGCACCTGAAGCCTACCTACACCTCCATAGACTTAAATGGGTGCTTAGGCATGTGGCATATCTATAGAAACCTAGACATAGAGGCTGAAGTGTGTTTGAGACTCAGATTGAATCTTATCCAGTGTGACCTAGCTTTGACCTGTTTCCTTCTGGTTTAACAGCTTACACAAAGACAGCTATGGGCACTCATCTGAGAGCATCAGCTTTTAAGCTGCCATAACTGAAATATGTGTATGAATGAGTCTAAAATGAGTTAAAAATTTTTAAATGAGTTTAAAATACATGTCAACCCCTCTCTGCTCTTCTCAGTCTAACCATCATCTCAGGCTCCTCTCCAACATGAGCTTCCATATTTTCCGGACAGATCTTGACTGCTACAGCATTTTAACTGGGTGATCAATTAAAGAATGTTCCTTTATAAATTCTTGCTCAGTATAAAGCTGGCTCTCTCACACCCTTGTTTTAGCTACAAGAGCTTTCTACCCCATTGCTGGGGATAATAGTACTCAAAAAACACCACCACAGAATCTGGGCTCCTAAAGAAGATTCAGCAGCTCTTCAACTAATCGAAGAGGAATGATGACAAATACCCTTCACTGTACTGAAGGATGAAGCCTGATGATAGCAGGTGAAACTATACAATAAGTAATCATACCTCTGCCAAACCTTTTAGCAGAAATATCTAGTTTCCACACTCACTCAGTAATCCCAAACTGTCCACCACATCCATCCAGATACCTTGAGTCCCAAATATTCCTCTGCAGAGTTGGAAAACTTTTCTGCTCCTCCTGCAGAATTTTGATATTCATTCCTCCTGCTGCCATTTTACAGCAAACTAGCAACTGAAATGGGAGTAATTGAGGTATAATAAGCTTGATAATGCAAAGAATTGCTCCATCAACACAATTACTCAACATCAAATCAAGCTGAACCAAACCCACCAGTGCTAATTTACCTGAACCTTCACAGAGTATCTTATCTACTTTGCCGGGCTAGAGCATCACAGAAATTTTGCCGAAGAACACAGAGCATGAAGCATCCATGACTCCATACATGAGGATGTATACAACTGCACATATTCCTTAAAAACATATGGATAGCTTTCATGCTACGGAAATGAATGTAAAAGTGCAAACCATATTCTATCAAACCAAAGCACTATGCCTCCTTAAAAATGTACTACTTAATCTTTGAAATCTCTAGACTTTCAGAGTCTGTAATATAAATCAGAAGTAAATTAACTCACTCATCCATATCTGATCACCTCTTCTAGCCTTACTGCTCACTCTTTATGGCATTACAGTCTTATTCAGCTTTGTTTCACTATCCAATTGCATTACCTCTGAGTCTTGGATGAAATCATAGGAATCAATTTGTGTAACCCAATGTCGTTTCACTGGAACTCAAGGAGTTATATGTTCTTACAACAGCAATGAATTTAACTCATGCTCAGTGGAACAACACAGTTGCGGCATACTGCTCAACATGAATTATGAGGACAGCTTCGAGCGCTCAGGTAAATAGATGTCATAAATTTAGCCCTGGTATAAATCTAGGAATTTATACTGGGGATGGATGCACCCAAGTCATCTTGCTGTTCACATGCGCGGTGGTTTAAAGGCTACACATTATTCATTGCTGACGTAAGCAGCTGAACGTCTGCTAAACTCCATGGAATTGCACTCAGCTATGCTGGCTGTGTATGTGTCCCTACGGCATTATGCAATACGCAGCTAAGTCAGCAGTGCCAAATGGTGACACAAAACTGAGACACACAAAATGAGATTTTTCAGAGCTCATTTCAATGTTAATAGAAAATCTGCAGCCTTTACCTGAATTTGAAGAACCCTGTCACAAATTCCTTGGAGAGGGAACGACAGCAGTGGCAGAAGTGATTATCACACATTTGAATGAATTAACTGAAATCAGTGAAACTAATTCTGGACGAAAGTGCTATCCAGAAGAACAAGGCCCAGAACTGAGCCCAGAGTAACATCCTATTCAAAACCAGGAGGAGTGGTGAACTGAGGCTCATCTGTTTGTAACATGAAACCCTCATGGCTTTTAACAGCACTGCTGTAAGTCAAGAAACAAGACCACCTAATTTCAGTGCTCTTTCCCCCAGCTTTCAATACTCCACGCAATTAGAACTTTTTAATATATAGCTCATGGGAGAACTTAGAAGAAAATAGCAAAATGCCTAATCTGTTTACCTGAGCAGTTTGAAAGAATACACATTCTTGTGTATTAATGATGCATTAATACATCAGAAGCTTTTCAGGATTATTAAAACAGACATAAAACCACAAACAATCTCGAAGCTAATATTCTAGATGCACCAGGAGATCTAATTCACACAAGAAGTCCTGCCATAGAACCCTTTATCTCACTTTACCTCTAGTGAGACCAATAATTATGAACTGATGTACACAAAGGCTAAGTCTCAGGTGTAGCAATCCCCAGAGTAGCATCAACCACAAACTGAACAAATGAATTTCATCTTGAGATTCCATCAACCAAACTGAAAAGAAAAAATGCAGTAAAGAGAATCCAAGCAGTTACAAACTCAAGCATACATAGTAAACCATAAATGGTAAGTAACCACAGTTGAGAAACAACTGCTTTCCTCAGAGGGTCTCCTGATGACACTTTGGAGCCTGGAGAGGATTATGGCGTCAGCAGAATACCACCATTTTGCACTTTCCATCTTCAAAGGATTTTAACTAATGAACTTTCACAAGGCCCCCGTGAGACAGGTACGTATTATAATCCATCTCACGGAAAACTAAACTGGCTACTGATTTGGTAAAGCTTATGCCAGAGCAGAGATTAGAAAGCTGTACCTCCTGAACCCTGGGTTCCAAAGGCACTGTAATGCTTCTGTGAACTTTTCTTCCCTGCATTCTACTTTCTTCCTTCTGCCCTCCTCCTTGGGGTCCAGAGAGGGAATATGGTGTTGCTGCAGCTAATTTTTCTCATTCTGTGAAATCCACAGAACTGACTCACACTCCATCACAACAGTTAGGACTACAGGAGCTAACATCATGAGCAGGAAGTGGCCGAATTTGAGGCACAAAGCATAAAACATGAAAGGGTATTGCACTCTGGGCTGCAGAAAATGCATCCCTTCGCTTGAGATTGGAAGTCATTTATCTTCTACTGGAGTACCTCTTCCTAATAAATGGTGCTAGCAGGGGAGCCTGCTCATGCCGTTTTAAAACTAGTTTGTCAGAGAATTCAACCAGGATGTGGATTTGTCCCTCTCCTCCCCATAGGGAAGATCTACGCAGGGTTTAAAAGCACTCTCTTGTTTTCAAAACCTTTCTTGTTCCCTACTATAGGAAGGAGAAGGCACAAAAACCTTCATATGTGGCTTGGAACAGTGTAAGAAAATGGCAAGGCAGCAGAGCAATGAAACACACGGATATGCACCTGGGCAGTCTATCCTGCTGGATCTAAGGAAACTATACGCAAGCATAAATATAAGGTTGTGTGTAAGTACTGGGTTGGAGCTGCGTGATGAGCCTTTAACTTTATTCTTTTTTAATATTGAAATGCTTATTTTGCAAGCTATGCTGAACATCCCATTATCAGTGCTTATGGATGCTATTTCCCTTCACCGAATTTGTTAATTAAACTCTAAATAATAACAAGCAGTGCAACACTACTGATCTATGCATGCCTCAAATCCTCAATTAAATCCCGTCAGCTGAGAGTTCATGCCACCAAGAAATGTACTTTTCTGTGCCATCCTGTCATACTCTCTGAGAACACTTTATAAAATAGGTGTGAAAGCAGGTGATACAGCATAGCTTCCATCTTCAACATCATCCTTGTGTTAAGTGTCACCTTGTGTAGCTCATAGAGGTGATAGTCACTAAAATTGCAATTATAATATTTAAGGTGGTGGGATTATTTTAAGCATTAATTGAGATTCATTTCCTTTGCAGATTTTGTCATAACAACTCTGTCTTCTCTTCCTTCTTTATGGAGAAAAGACTGGTGAAGCCACAGAAAGAAACTCCTTTTTACAGACATTTATTTAATCCACATTATTGACATTTAAAGATTCAAATAGCATTAAGAAGCATTTCTCCATGGCAGAACTATTTCAATTGCATATCTGAGAAATGCATTACAAGTCTGACCTAATCCTGTGTTTTCTGTAGTATCAGCCATCATATGCATCTCACTGGGAGATCTGAGTGTACAAAGAGAGACTAGACTTCAAACAGGAACATTTACCCCAGTTACATTCTTTGCACTGTGGTGTTGTTCTTTCCTCAAGAAACAGAGATGCTGTCACACTACATAGCTACCTGTTGTAGCCAAGAAGAACACTTCTTTTGTGTGGCATAACTACTTTCACTTTTCTGTACCATAGCTCTATATATGTCTTTAGAACATGTATTTTATTGCCGGTTTTAAGTACTACAAAGAATTGGTCTGTTCCCTGAGGCTGGAAACTGAAAGCTGCTGTCAGGGGACTCCTGTTCAACTGCAGAGATTGTAATGGAAGATGATGCTGAGACAGTGCTGGGGGATCAAACACGACACAGCATGGCCCCACTCCTCACTCCCTCCCCTCCTGTTTCCTGCCACTCTTTCTCCCCACGACTGAGTGTTTCTAGCCCCAGCACAGTTAGTCCTTCCCCAGAATGCTTAATGCTACTGTGGAAACTGGGGGCATTGTGAGAAACTGGTATGAAAGGTTCAGACGATACCACCCATCACAATGAAAGGGTCTCTCACCCAGTAAGTCACAGAGCCTAAGCACAGGAGAAAGCAAGGGAATGCAAAAACAAACAAACAAACAAAACAAAACCAACCAAACAAACAAACAAAAACAAGAACAAGAAACAAAAATAAAAACAAAACAAAACAAAACAAAAAGACCACACAGCAAAGTAGCCTCTGAAAACTAGTCTTTTATTTTTTTCCTAAAAAGCACTAAGAAAATATTGACTCCTATATGGAACAAGAGAAGCAAGATTTAACTGTGGAATATTGTCCATTAATCTTGCCCATGGGGCCCTTTTCACACATGTAAAGCCTAGAGGACAGAGTCATCCAGAGACATTTTAATTTTTAATCAAAAACTGTCAAGCTAAAATATCATTATTGTAATTAGAAATAGCTCCATTTAAGCCATTGATCTGTTCTCCAAAACAGATCTTGGTTCTTTTATAAAGTAATAGGAATACTATTTCACTTATAAATCAAAATGCTGGGGTGCTTGTTAGCTGTCATCTTATATGTTGGAACACTTTTATATCCTAAGGTTGCAGTGTTACCAGGTCCTAACATGAGCTCAGGCAAGGAAGCTTTCTTGAATCATGTTAGCCTTTTAAAGCAGTCAGAAGCTGAGTTTTTCTGAAGATTTTAAAATTCATATTCAACTTCTTATAATTTCTGGGAAAAAATATTTTTATGGAGTTTGCTTTGGCTGTTCTTTGCTTGTTTGTTCTATTATTTTCTTATTTCATCTATTTTTATATCTACTTATTTTTATTCCTTTTGTTTTCTTTTATAATTTCTATAGCAGATGCTGCTTTGATTGTGTTATTGTACCATTCAAAAATATTGCCTGCAAAAAGAATAACATATGCTGTGATGTAAAACTAGCTGTTTGCATAGCAATCCTATGATACTTCATAAAGGCATAACTAAAATTACAAGCCTATATATCCATTTATTCTGTCTTTGTAAGGCCTTTAACATCTATTGAGAGCTCACCAGCAGGTAGCTCAGAGGGTCTGATACATGCAGTTTGAAAACTTTGCTAACTTTCCAATAAAACGTGGATGTTTTCAAGCATTTCAATACAGAGTTCCTCTTTTCAAATATAACCCCGAGACAGAGACCTACCTAGCGCGCAATTTCCCAGAAAACATCTGCACAGAACCACTCAGACAGTTTTGTAACTGACTGCGATAGGACCAGGATTTCAGTGTAACTACTAGTTTGTTGTGAATATTTTTGCATGCATTTCCTCTGCAAGCCTGGAGTCTGCTCATTGCATTAGCTGGATCAGGAGAGAAAGCAGTACCTATGTTCAATCAACATTGTTTTGAAGAGCTCAACTTCCCTACAGTTACCATATACCATCTAGTGATACAAAAGGAAACTGCAATTTCTAATTCATTATTCTTTAAATGAAAGATGACAACAATGTATTTTTTGATATTTTGCTTTCCTTCCGTTAAAATAAAATGTAGTCATGATAGTGCTATCTCTATTAGTTTTTCTACCAAGAATCTTGTGACACCAGCTAGTTTTCAAGAAGATGTAATTTCTGAAGATGTATGATTATATGAGAATCTCAGCTTCAACTCAAGTTAAAATACAGTCTGTCTTACAGCTACAGAAATATATATAAATCAGATGTAAAACTCAGGAGCCAAATTTAAAAGAAACCCCAAATCTAACCTTGTTATTTTTTTAAACTTCATGATTTTGAAGATCATGTTTTTTAAATACTAATTAATATTCTCTGTTGATGGGAAGGGAGTCAAAGAGAAAGAGATTTTAGTGGTCTTGAGACTAGGACACAAGATTCTCTACTGGGAAAAGCATGTTTTAATCCTGGAAACTCTCTGCATGGAAAATTAAAGGATTTAAATACACTGTATTATAGGGCAATAGCTGTTTTGTTGTGTTTTTTTTTTTTTTCTTTTTCTGCTTGTCTGCATCACCATATGGAAAATTTCAATTCAACAGCAACATACCCTGTGATAGGATTCTGACAGTTGGGGTAATGGAAAAAGTCAATGTTTACTTATTGGTGGAAGAAAATTTTACCTTGCCTGCCAACTGGGGCAATAAAATAAATTTGTTTTGTATGCTGTGTGGAATTTTTTATTGCCATTAAATGAAAGCAAAACAATCGGGATCTCTCCCTGGGAGTTTGCAGACAGAATGGGTTCAGATCCAGCAAGAGTCACAGGTTAGGAGAATTGAGAAACAAAACGCACCCTCAGCTCCTCTTCTCCCACTTCTCCTCCCCAGCATCACGCAACTTTCTGTTTTTAAAGCAAAATGGGATTGCTCCCACGACTAAACAGCGCAATCCTTCCAAAAGTGTTAAATAACAATGTATTTGGCAGGCGTTGCTACGTATCTACATTATGTAAGCAAAATACAGAAATTATACAAGGTACAGTAGCTGGATTTTCAGACACCAATTCAGGCCTTAGCACTTTGTTCTGAATCTACAAATACTGACTAGCAACCAGTTTAGCTACAGAGCAGCAAGATCATCAAGTGCAGGCTGATAAGACAGACATGAACCTCAAGTTTTCAACTAGTCAAAATGAAAAACAACTTGTAAAACCAAGACTAGGCTTGGACACCTGCCGATCCCCTCACAGCCAGCCAGGCCCCCTTGTACACCAGCGAACAACTGCAACTGCATTTTAAGGGAGCTGAAGCGAAGGTACCTTTGTCTCTCTGACACCATCTTGGTGGTGCTGTGACAGTATTTGCCAGTGACGGCTCTAGAGAGCCAGGAATGCCAGCTGCTGGGGATGGGGATCGACAGAGGTGGTCTGGTACTGGCCGCACACCAGCGGAGGAGTCTCTGGCTAGCTGGGCTGGCTGCCACGCCATTTGGTACTGTCAGCGTGCCTAAAACACTTGCAGCACAAGGGACAAGCTTGTGTCACGGACTGTAAAAACTACAAATATGATTTTTAAAAAGAAAGTATTCTGGAGATTTTCCATATCTCAGTCAATCCTCAATGATGGTAAAAATATACCACTTTAATGGAAATGCTAGTGCAGCATGGGGATCCCACGCTCTACAACAGTTTAAAGGAAAGGAATGCAGTGAGCGATAAGCAACAGGGCTTCACAGAACAAATGTGTCCTTGAAACAAAATCAGGATTTATTTTTAATGTATTTACACTTTGGAACTCAATCCTCAGCCCCTCCTCTGGCTGCTAGCACAGAAGAGCCAAGGGTACACTGTCACTTGAGCAGTACTTTGGCGACTTCACAGCTTCTCTGTTCTGTACAGAGGGTTTGCTGAAGGTGCGGGAATGTGGAGAGGGGGGCACGATACCACACATCATCCACTCCTTACTGCTAGCGTAACTTACAGCAACTCTGAGGTGCTTCTCCATGCTAGCTCCCTCAAAATCTGCTTTGATACAAACTGACTCAACCACGGCAGAAGGAAACTGTTTCCTCCCAGCTCTCCCTAACTGTGCCAAGTCCAGCAAGGACTGAGCTCTTGGTGAATATCAGACATCGGCATATCTGCAAAGTTTTATGTAGTATCACCTACATTTGAAGAAACGGAATAAAATTCTTTATAAATAGAAAAATAAATGAAATATGGATTAATAGTTCTCCATTGTCAAAGCATCAGCAAAATATTAATGGTGGGACTGCAGACACTTACCAGGGGAAGTGGTGTCTTTTAAAATTAGTCTGGTGAATCTTTACTTTTCAAGCCACTGTATTCATTAATAATTTAGTAGCAAGCATCAGACATCAATTCCAGATTGATGACACCGTAGACAACAGTAAAAATAAAAGATGAGAAACATACGGGAGAACAGAACTGTGAAGGAAGCAGAGGTAGAAAGATAGAACTGAGGTGGTTTCGGTGTTATAACAGACAGGTATCAACTAACATGCATTAAGAAAACCATCACTGGAATAGATGGGATGTGCTCATGCCAAAAGCACTAGCACAGAAAAAGATACGTAAACAATATGCATTCTGACTGAAATAAAAGCTGGTAATAAGGATTGATAATAGTGTAGCTAATGTTTTAGAAGGTATAATCTTACTAGATCTTAAGCAGATCATTTCTCATCCCCTTATTCCAATCTGTTCAACTAGATACTTTTGTGTTCCTTATTCCTTTAGTCCAGCGAGGTGTAATGCATTTAATTTGTTGGTTACTAGCTTTGGCACATTCTGCTATTGCCTTTACCTGCCATTCATGGACTGTAAAATAAAATTGTGCATTCACTAGTGCATTTTCCGAGTTGATCTGAAGCTGCAGTACACTGTCACAAACCTCCCAAACACAGGCAGGGATTTCTTTTCTACGAAGTACAGTTTTCCAAGGTGCTGCTTCTCCTGTGAAGCTGTATGCATTGACAGACGCTGTGCTTGAAGTCCTTAGATCCCCCCAAGAACCCTGACTTGCTTTCCTTATTCAGGTCAGATTCCAGCTGAAACCAACGGGAATTTGGCCTCAATAACTTCCACAGGATCAAGGCCTGGTTCAGTACAGGATTAAGCCTATTGTTGTTGAACAAACTCACTGCCAGTAAGGGACCTGTCCTTTTTTTCTAATCTCTGTTCTTTGACCCAGCACCAAAAAGACCTTTTTAAATAGCAGGATAGTTGGCCACATGTATGTTTGTCCTTGGATGCATTCATGTCACATTTCCTAAAAACAGTATGAATTACGGGCAGGCCATTCTAGACGCTTATAAATAACTCAGCAGCTTAACCAAATGCATTTGTTTTATAATTCTTGATTAAATTTAGAATTTAGCATTAGATTTTTGGTATCTTACATTCTCTGATACCTTTGATTTCTAGGTGTTAAAACATGAAAAAGTGCAGCTGGCAATCCTTCTAGGTCTAGCAAGCTTTTGGCGAGACAATTTGCACATTTAGTCATGCTGAAACATTTAGTTTTGTATTTATGTGAAATGAGTACTCTGACACTCTCTTCCCAGTACCATTCCATCTGAAGTGATGCATGGATTATTGTTTCACACCATGCTTTATTCATTTGCAGTAGACAAGAATATGGTAGACCTTTCAATTGTTTCTTCTGGCAGGAGAAAACACGAGTCTCCTTTCTGTACCCCATCCCAAGGCAGCAGCTCTAGCTTCAGGACAGCGCAGCCCCTGCACTTACACCTGGTCACGCCCAGGTCCCACTCCACCGGCAGGAGACCACAGCAGCCAGGCCTCCGCCAGCTGCCCCAGCACGGCCGGGCAGCACGCAGCGGCACAAGCCTGGTAAAGCCGAGCTCTGGCTTTGCCGGGCTGCCAAGCCTCCGAAACCTCTGGGCAAACGAGCGGCGGGACGCGCCTCCGTGAGGGCCAGCAACCCCCCGCAGCACCTGCTGCATCCGCTCCTCGGCCTCGTCAGCGAGGGCATGCTCCGCTGCAGCCTGCTTCAGGCTAATCGCGCCTGACGGAGCGTCGCTAATTTGTTTTTCCCCCGCGTTGTCACCAGCCGGGGTCACCGAAGCCACGATATTGGAACGACGAACCCCCTCGGAGTGCCCGTGCGCTTCCCGGGCCGAGAACCGCAGCGCAGCAACGCGGAGGCCCCGCCACTGCCGGCGCTTCGCTCTCTCACGGAGGAGGCCG
>VXAA01001396.1:18449-49943 GCA_013399115.1 Anseranas semipalmata
CCGTGCGGAATGCCGGCCGGGCCCTGCGCGGGGCCGAGGTCGGGGCCTGGCCGCCCGGGCGGCCGCGGTGAGGGCTCGGGAGCGGTGCCCGCAGCTCGGTGCGCTCCGGGGCAGCGCTTTTGTTCCTTCGTGGCCGGCGGCGCGGGCTCGGGCTGCCCGATCGCGTCCTTGCCGGGCGTTAAAATGGGGCGCGAGGACGGGTCCGGCCTTTGGTGCAGTACGTACCGTCACCGCCGGCCCATTGTGCCAAAACACTTGGTAAACACGAGCTCTGCCTGCAAACAGGGTGGTCAGAATGGTGCAGTGTGGACGTTCACAATCAAAAGAAAACCGAACCAGAGCGCTTTTCTCATCTTAGTCTGACTTTCCTGTAATTCGAACTAGAAATACTGTGGCATTTGTTAGTGGCGGTGTAGTATGCAAGTACACGTTGGGTAATTACAAGGAAGAGTTGAGAACGGAGCTTTAAAAAGTTTTGCTTTTGTCGGCTTTGTGATACAAAAACATACAGTGCTGCTGCTGCTGCTCGGTGAGCTGCCGCCTCTGGGCACTGGATTGCTTAAAATAGGCCTTAAAGTACCTCCAAAATGCATCACCAAACGTGACCTGCTGTAATAGCGCTGAAGACACAGTAAAATCCTAATATTGATTTGGTCATTTTGAGTAAATCTTAGATATTGAATGTTTGCGAGAACTTGCTTTATAGTTTTGTGTGGTTAATATTGTGGTTTCTTTCTGAGTGAATCAAAGCACCAATTGTTTAAATTGCTATAGTGCAGAATCTGTACTGGGAGAAAGAAAAAGTTCTGTTCTTTTGTTTCCTTCAAAATCTACTGCATCAATTTAGATGTAATTGAATTGTCATTCACTGAGAGATGGAACTGCAGGATTTTGAAGGCTGTTGAATAATGGACTCTTGGAAATGGTGGGGAAAAAAACCTTTATTGGAATTGATTTATTTTTTTTCCTCCTTCTGCTGTGCATGTTGATCGAATCTTTATGTTTAAAGATGTTCCTGTACTTAGTTTCTGTTTCCAAAGCATTGAGAACTTCAGATGAAGCCAATCTTGCTTTGTTTTCCTACAGGAATTTTGACACTATCATTTTATTTGGGTGAGAAACTAATATTTTGCTCTCTTAAGTAAATTGAAATATATACTCCAAATTCAGTGGCCTAATGGTAGCATAGGAGAAGAAACTCATTTTGAATAAATACGTAACAGCTCAGTACTAAAATGGTCGACTGTTCTGCACTTGGCTATTTTTCTGTGGCTCAGTTCTAAACCTATGTAAGTTTACTACCACCACCGCCAAAACAAACAAACAAACAAAACACAAACCAGCACCACCTTCCTTCTTTCCTCCCCCAGTATTTGGCTCAGGGTGGCTTGTAGGGAGGGGCAGAGCTCTGTCCCCTGCTTCCACCCTCCTCCGCCCCGCCTCCCCCAGCGATCGAGGTATGAGTTAGGGAGCCTGATGGAAACAGTCAAGTATTTAATTACAGAAAAGCATTTGCCTTTTTTTTCTGTAGTGCTGCACCTGTTGATTTTTCAGCCTATGGGGATACAAAGGATAACTATTTTAAAGTAATCCGTACAGTACTGCAGAATTTGTCATTTGAGGCATTATTTAAATAAGGCTGTAGGTAACACTGAATTTACATTCAGGAGCTGGCTTCTTAAATATGTATGTTTCTGGGATTTTTTTATTATTATTATTGTTGCTGTTTTCCCTTTTGCTCTGGTCTCCAAAGTAATAGATAAGTGGAAAAAATAGTTTGGGCTCTGAGAGGTTACTGTGAATCTGATGGGCTGACAAGGAGTGGTTTCATTCCATCTTGGTCTGGTAAAAGCTTGACATTTTTCTCAAGGAAGACCTCAGGTCAGTTTTGGATGATAGGTGTGGTAGGAAGTCCACCACTTCAGAATCATAAAGTTGCGTGGAAGAAGCTGGCACAACTTCTCCCAGCAAGAGTCCTGAGAGACTTCCAAGGGAACGAAGAGCACGTATGCTGGGCCTGGGTTTGGGAGGAGCTGCTGCCCAGCCGGTGGTACCAAGTTCAAGCTCCTGCTCCTGATCAGTGGGATTGTCCTTCACCTGCTGTGTGCTGAAGGAATGTTTCAAAATCCGCGTGTGATCGGACTCATGGATGTAGCGAGTGCGCAAGGGGAAGGGACGCTTGCAGGTTGCTGCAGTTAGCGTAACTCCTCATGCTAGATGCTTTTCTAACATAGGAAGTTAATTGCTAAGTACAGAACACAGCTCTTAGCCACTTAACTTCAAAGGAGCAGAGCCCAGGAAAGGGTGTGTGTATAACCACAAGTGTCTTTTATCCCGTTTAGTAAAATTTTCAAGACTGGCTTATTAAATGAATAACAACGTAATGAAGTGTAGAGGTTACCTGAAGTCAGTTTGTGAACTAGGTCTTTTAAAGAGCTATGCAGCAATTAGAAAGTTGCCTTACCGTAATCCTATCATTATGCCCTAATTGGATTCTTCTAGGTATAATGACATATGTGGAATATGTGCATGCATTCTTTTTCCTAAGAAATCTGACAGAACTGACCCAGCATCCTTTTCCCATTTCCACATAACATTGGGTCTTGCCGTGCGCTACCTCTAATAGTGGATTGTAAGAGGTAGCGGAGAAAAAGCTTCAAGCGATACCTACAGAAGTAATAGAAAGCCAGAGCCTAAGCTGAAGGACTGGACACCACACCCACAGCATCAAGCTTGTTGCAACTGTCTCTTTGATCATAGCATCGTAGCAAGCACGGTATCTTGTCTGAGTGGATTAGTAGAGCCAAAATTTTAATGTGATTGCAGCTCTCCGTTTCAGATTAATGTGTGAAGAAAGGGGAAGTTGCTAGATTGGTGAGGGGGGAACCGTCTCCCTTTTGAAAAGGTGCTAGGACAAATGGATAGGCATGTTAATTTTTGCATTTTTCCTTAGGAACGCTTTCTAAAAATAGCTGCACTGAACACTACGTGGAGCTCAGCTATAAAGAAAATAACACGTTTGAGTAATATATCTTACACTGAAGTCATCTGAACATTTCATTCGGATATTATTAATGATAAATGTTCAATCATTTGATGGACCATAGCACAGAACACTATAATACTAAATGCTCATGTTCTTTCAGAGACTTACCACTCCTTGACTTTGCTCTAGTCTGCACGTAAGTCTGATCTGCACTGAATCTATACTGAAATGATTCTTTCCTTGAGCAAGTTGAAATCTCATACGTGACATTCTTGGGTCTGCTTCAAAGCACTCGTGTATGTAAGATTTTACAGCAACTGAAAATTGTAATTCAAAATGCCTAAGAATCATCTTGAAAGCTGCAGCCCAGAAGAGAGGAAGATAAAAGTGTATGGCTCGTCAGTCTTTTTACAGAGGATTCCCAAATACTTTCTGTAACTAAGGGTGGGTCTTTTAGGTCAAGACCTTCCAGTTTAGAGCTTGAGAATGGGACAATGAAATCTTGGTGGTCCCCCTGCTCTGTAGAGTTATTTAGGTAATTGTTAAGACACTTACTCATTTCCAGTGATTATTTTGTATTTGTGAAATAAATTAGCTCAAGTTCTGGTTGGTGACATACTGCAAAATGTACTGTGTCCGACATTAACTGGTAGCCTGAAGAGGTGCACGTTACCTCAGAGTCATGCAGGCTGAACTGCATCCTTGTCCTCTTTTTCAGTGATCACGTGCATTCATTTCAGGAACGAACCTCAGAACCGCTCGGCACTTTATAACGAAGGCCCTGAGCTGCAGACTGCTTGAAATGTGGAGAGGACCTAGGGAAAATCACCTCTTTGCATGCACTGTTTTCTCCTCAAGCATCTGATACCAGCCCCCGTTTAGAGACAAGATACAAAGCTAGATAGTCCTTTTGGAATAATATGATATGGATCTTTTCATATACAGGTTTAGGAAGCTGTTGTTGCTTTATAAACTCTCTGAATACAAGAAGCCATTTACTAGAGGTTAAATTTGCATAAATACAACATACTTCTAACTTTGGTCTTTTTTCTCCTTTGTATACATGGTTGCTTTATGGAAATGAGGTAGTAGTTTATTATATCTAAAAATAATTGTCTTTTTAAATACTTTAGAAAAAGATGATTTGCATAAGTTAGATATTTTGATCATTTGCAATTTTCAAAATAATTGACATCAAACTGTGGGCCAAAATTGGTAATCGCAAAAACCGAGACAAAGTCTGACGGTAATGTTTTTATACATTGAAAATAGCCTGCATCAGGTAAATGAAAGGATAGTAATTTCTTCTCTGTAACAGCACCGTGGCATTGTATTTTGAGTGCTCATACCTCTGTACAACACTGCTGTGATGGTGATACCATTTGCTGTCCATTAGTTTGCAGAGAAGCTGACACGCTGTAGCGTACCGTTGGGCAGGACAAACGAGGAATGAGCCAGCCTCGGGAAGGAGGACCTGCCATCCTAGCTGGAGACATCTGAAGAGAGGACGTTTTAGTCTTGTGGCATGCTTCAGTAGAAATTACTCAGAAAAAGTAAGCTGCTCTTGTTTTGTTCATGGACTTGCACGTGCCAGCTCCTTGACAAACTGCTTAGCTGCAGCTGGAATTTGACCTGGAGTCTGACAAATTACTCAGTTTTGGGGTGGTTTTATGGGAATTTACTTTCTCTTCTGACAGAGTCCCAGAAGGCCTGTGGACTTCTCATATAGTTTTTATACATCGCCAATGCCATACTTTGTGTTTTGATGAAGGCGCTCCAGGCTGTGCATCCCAAGCTTACCAAATGAAATGTAGGTTTTAATATTAATTCAAAAAAAAAAAAGAGATAATAGAGGTGAGATCTGCCAAGATTGTAGGCCAGCTCCTTCTCTGTCAGCTTTAGGCTGTACTTATGTTAAAATGCAGTGTTCAAATGCTTGTTGCTCCCTTTTTTATACCTGAACTGATGATCCAAATACTTCAAGAATTTTATTTTTAGAACTTGTCACTGATTTTGATTTAATTTATTCAATAATGTAATTTTCCCTGTTATCCAAAATGATTAAAGTATCCCAACCCTCCAAAGAACACAGCTTTAGTATTTGATAACCGAATATGGCTAATAGGCTAATGGCTAAAAGGCTAATATGAAGCCTTTTTTGATTAAATCTTGTTACAAAATAGTACTGTTAATTTCAGGGAAAATATTCAGCACTCAGTTTTGTTTAGTTACTAATACCATGAAGCTGGAATGAAAGTGCTTCCACAGCCATAACTTAGCAGAATAGCAGCCCTAGATGTTTTTCCTCTTTTCCAAAGGGCTACCTGTTCAATAAAAATCTACATATATATGTCCTAATACTAACTTATAGACAAACTCTATAAACTCGATCTGATGCTTAAAAAGGTAAACAGTAAAGGATTAATTAGGTTATTCTTTCAGAAATATAAAGTGAGAAAGCCTCAGTTTAGTTGATCTGAATCTTCAAATGCATAATTGTCCTGCATTCTGAGCACATGCAACTGCAGTTGTGCTTATCTTTTAGTACGAGTTTTATGTTGCTGGGTAGTGCTTCGTTAGAGATGAGAATTTATTCCTCTAGCTGTATTAATTTTACACATAATGTTTTCCTCTAAGTCATTAAAAATCACTTGAGACGTCCAAGATAAGGCATTTACTCCTTCTTTCTGTTCATATGCTGCATTATGGGCTTGATCTACTAAGGAATCAAAGAACCCCCAAATTAATAGGTGACCAATTGAGCACAGTTCAAATGTCAGTGAGAACTCTTACTGCTTTTAATTTACTCATAAGTTTACTCATGATACCAGAATTTGATTTGTCAAAATGAGTTGCATTTTTAATCCCAGCAGTCTCCAAATGCTTAATTATGATACACAACTTGTATTGAAGTTACTTATCTTCAGGTTGTTTTCCTCTTTTCTTTGAAGAGGATAACCTTATAAAATGTATTTAGGGAAAAGCCTTTTGTAAAACTGTAGCATGGAAATAAAAATCTCAGCTGCTGTGCCTTTTTGCACAGTAGTATGTCATTATGGGAACACTTGAAAATTCAGATCTTTTCTCCTTAGCCATGGTTGGCACAAATTAATCGATACATGGATTTCTCTTTCAGCTCTTCTGTTGTGAGATACTGATTGTGTTTGTGGGTATTCTGAAATCTGAATAGCTTTTCTTCCCTCCTTTTTCTACTAAGTTTCTCGTCATAAAAACCTAGTTTTGGTGTAAAGTTCTGTTCCCAAATACAACCTGAAAAGTGTGAGGCTGCCAGAGAGCAACTTGTTCTTCACAACACTTTTAACATGCATCCACACGTAGATGTGTATTGTACAATAAAGACAATTACCAGGTGGTAATGCTGTCTGCATCTGGCATGCTGATTGAAGAGCTAGTATGCAGATGTGTTCTTAAGCTCAGAGATAAGAAATTCAGATAGAAAACTGAAACATAGGTGGATACAGTTATGTGCTACTTCAGAAAAAGTGTATGAGCTGTAGAGCTTTTTTAAAAAAAAAGATTTGATTAAAAATTGGATTGAAGAAAGGCATTGGTCTTTTGGAGGAAATCACAGTGACATAATGGAACAGATAGCATATAGAAATACATTATTGTAAAGATAAATATAGATACAGAAGCATAAATCTTTTTTTTTCTAATCCCAGCATGCATTCATAAGATGTATTAAGCAGTGGAGGCTTTTACAGTAACACTAGGGATTTTCTCTCGAGGCCTTCTGAGGAGGTTGCGATACCACCATCCTTGCAGGTTTCAAAAAGTCAGCTAGACAAAGCCATGACTGATCAGATCTAGTATTGGTGGTAGTGCCTTGTGGAGCAGGAGACCGGACTGCGTGACCTCTGACGGTCCCTTCCGGCCCACCTTTCTCTGATTCTGTGATAATTTTGGATGAACTATTCCCAGCTGTTCATACAGAGAAGACTAGTTTTACTGGAAGGCTATTTTGCTGAGCATCAGCTTTATGCTGCCGAGTTCCTTGGAGATTTAAAATGAAAAAGGCACCTTTTTAGGCCCTATCTGCCAAAGCCCATTCTTCTCCCTCATTTGATATCTGCTGTTTTATTTTGATTGCTAATAAATAAGAACATAAAAGGAAAATAACCCCGAAACAGACTGAAAGATTACCATGGCTAAAATGTAGTTGAGCAGGCATTTGTATGTCTAGGCTAGAATATTGCACCTATTGAAATCCTACAAAATGCCACAGCAGCATTGTTCTGCATTCTTTGTTCTTTTCCCCACTCTTATTACCGTTGGTTACAAAATTTATCTTTAACAACAGAAGTAAGACCTGGCCAGAGAAGGTAGAGACAATGACTTCACAAACTAATCACATCACGGCTGTGTATTGCATCTCCTGTGATAGCTGCACTGCCCCTTCTGCTGGGCTGCAACAATTCCTTTTGAGGTACACTCAGCTGTATCAGCAAGTTTGCCAGTTTTTTAGGAAAGAGAAATCCAGGATATCATTGAAAAAGCCACCTCAGTTTTCAAATCCAGTTCTTTCTGTTAGCCCTGTGGGTTGATTTGAGCCCTGTCTGAGGGATGGTACACCGTGGTGTGTGGTGACTAAGAAACAGAGTGGGAATACTCCATCCTGGTGCTGCTGCCAGGCATATTTTGAACTATGGAAACCTAGTCTGAAGTACTGTTCTGGTACTCCCATAACCAAACTGATGAGCACCAGTACTGTGAAAATAGATTGTTTTGTGGGTAGGTCACCTCTTGAGAAAAGAATCACAGCCTCTTTAAATTTTCTGAGGAGGCTCCAAAATAACAGGCTGGCTGGACACTTTGTAGTACCCTTAGGCTGCATGAAGTTAATTAATCAACACTGCTTCAGAAGACAGACAGGAGATTCCAAAGTTTGGCATGATACTGTGTTAAAAATGAAACAAGATTAGTGATTCAGAAGAGAAATTCTCCCAAAATTCAGCTTAGTCTGACTCAGGAAACGAAATGTTAACCTGTCAATTTCTTTCCAAGTTGAGCTTCACAAATGATACCTCACCTTAACCTAAGGCAAGCATCTCGTTCTGTGGATGGTGAGGTAAGGTGCCAGTTTAGGTTGACACAGTAAACTGATTTAAATCTCTCTTTGATCTTCTGCAGGATGGCTGGCTGTGGCGAAATAGATCATTCGATCAACATGCTTCCCACAAATAGGAAGACAAATGAGTCGTGCGCTAACGCAACACCTTCCCTGACAGTCCCTGAATGTGCTATCTGTCTGCAAACGTGTGTCCATCCAGTAAGTCTGCCTTGTAAACACGTCTTCTGCTATCTGTGTGTGAAGGGAGCTTCTTGGCTTGGGAAACGATGTGCACTCTGCCGGCAGGAGATTCCAGAGGATTTTCTTGACAAGCCAACCTTATTGTCACCGGAAGAACTCAAAGCAGCAAGCAGAGGCAACGGAGAATATGCTTGGTACTATGAAGGTAGAAATGGTTGGTGGCAGTATGATGAACGTACCAGCAGAGAGCTGGAAGATGCCTTTTCTAAGGGTAAAAAGAGCACTGAAATGCTAATTGCTGGGTTTTTATACGTAGCAGATCTTGAAAACATGGTTCAGTATAGGAGAAATGAGCATGGACGCCGCAGAAAAATAAAACGGGACATAATAGATATACCAAAGAAGGGAGTGGCTGGGCTTAGGTTGGACTGTGACGCTAACACTGTCAACCTGGCAAGAGAGAGCTCTGCTGACGGTGCAGACAGCACACCGACCCCGGGGGCTGCAGCTGTACAGCCTCTGGCATCCGTTTCTGCTAGGCCCCTGCCGTCACTAGATGGCCAGCTGATGAGTCCTTCAACGCCATCACCTGATGCAAGCGCTTCTCTAGAAAACTCTTTTGCCCACTTACACATCAATGGAGACAGTATGGCTGAAAGGAGTCACAGGGGAGAGGGAGAGGAAGACCACGAATCGTCATCTTCCGGTAGGGTGCCAGCCCCTGACACCTCTGTGGAGGAGACCGAATCGGATGCTAGCAGCGATAGTGAGGATGCGTCTGCTCACCTCCAGCAACACCCGTCCTCTGCCCAGCAGAGACACTCAAGTGCAAACGCGAACCAGTCAGGAGCGGATAGACCAGTGGCAGGGGGAGGGGTGGTAAACGCAAGTGTCAGGTCTAGAAGGCCAGATGGACAGTGCACAGTCACTGAAGTTTAAATCTGGAGCCATGAGATTTAAAAACTCAGTCCTGTATCTGTAAATTTTCTGTCCACATTGACATTGCACTCAAACCTAGCAGTGTGTTTGGTGGGAGGGTGGGGTGAAGGGGAGAAACAGATTTGGCCTAACTTAAGTCTCTTAACATGTCTCAGCTGGAAGACTAACTGTAAGAAACTGGGTTGTCCTGTTAATGGTTTGAAAGCTGCTTAGCAATACCCAGTTTTCTTGAAAATGTCTTGTGTTTATTTTGTAGCATTTTCCCCTTGAAGATACTCAATCCCTTTTTGGCCAATGTATATCTACTGTACAACTTGAATCGTCTTCATTATCTGACTGTTGCATTAAGTGTCTTACTACTTTCTGCATGGATTGATGTATGAAAAGAACACTAAAGCAATGTGGGAGCAGACAAGATGTTGGGTGTGAGCAGGATGCTTAATTTAATGTGAGAAAATAGATGTGAGTTTGGAGTTAAAATGTGTTTTTACTAGAAAAAAAGCAATCATTTACCTTCCTCAATGGAAATGTAAAAATGCTGTTAACTTTTGTTGCAAATTCTTACCTATACACTTCATGGCATTTTCACTGGCTTTGCCATCTAGTCCTTGTAGTTCTGTTTTTTGAGGTCTTTCTTGATCTGTCTCGTTTTTGTTACGGAATTTATAATTTAATAAAACTACATTTTATCAGTAACAATCTTAGATATGTCTCCAGTTTAATTGAACTTCACTGGAGGAACTTTAAAGAAAACTATCATAAAACAGCTTCCTGTGTTTGCCAAAACAAAGGGTTGGTTTTGAGTGGTATCTAAGTTCTTACATCCCAGACTGGCTGTATCTCAAATAGAACACTGTAGGAGCGTGCCTTTCGAATGAAAAGTGATGAGTTACAGGCTTAATATTTACACAGACTTAACACTTCTCAGCTGAAGAGCTGATCAACTCACTTTACTGTCATGGTAGGCAAAAGTATCACAGTCTTGTTAACAGCGGAAACATTGAAATAAAAGAGCGTAAGTAATCAGACGACCTTTAAAGAACATGTGTTAAGGACTATATTGCTGTTTATCTGTTCTTTATAGCAAAACTAGTAGCAGCCCAGAAAAGATCATTTGGGGCTTGCATTAGAAATGCATCTCCTGGATTGGCCCCAGTTACTACAAACTGACTTCTGAGTATTACAGAAGTTTAGAAGCCAGATCTCGAAAAGTACAACTTGTTTTTTTCTATAGCAGTGGTTTTTTTGTTTGTTTTTTACAAAATGAGAAACAGCATCTGTTGATGAGGCTTAATCTTTAAAGATTCTTAGAGCATGTATCCCTGAATAGAAAGGGCCCATAGCTGATACCTAAGTATTTCAAATCTTGAAACAAAAAGAGCTGTAGGTGTACAAGCATTTGAAGAGAACTAAATGGGCTGATTTTTAAAAATGGTAGATTTAAGCTTCTAAGATGTTCTCCTTACTGTAACAATGGCTGAAATGCCTGTTCATGGACAAAGCTGTGCACAGCCTCCATTTCTGGTTTCTTTGCCCACAGCTGAGACAGTTGGGTCAGTGACCAAAGGAAATTGCACAGGAGACTAAGATGGAATAAGGAATACTACTTTCTTCCTCAGCTAGGAATGGATATTACCTAACAGTTCCATACGGAAATAAGCCAGTAATGTGAACTTTGGAAGGAAAGAGCTTGGAATGTTTTTCTTCCATTTGTTAGTTGTCACCCGTCTTCTTTCTTTCTGAGTTAGCATACAATGGTTCTAATCAAAGTCTTACTGAGCATTTCTACAGCACAAAGTTAGAATGCTTCTGGTATTTGCAGGCATTTCACTTAATGCAAGGTTATGCACTGTTAAAGCAAGATACAAAATACAATACTTGCTATATATACTTAATTTGAGGACTTTCAGCATAAATAATCTACAATGAATTTTTATCAGTGATTAACCACAGAGGTTCTTTACCAAAGTAGAGGCAGACCTCCATTCAGGCCAAACACCCATTATACTGCCTTTGGCTCCTGCTGGCTGACTGCAGCTGCAAATTACTAAAATTAGTTAAAGTAAGGCTGATGAGCACTTAACAGCTAATCATCAGAGTGGCAAATACACACCCCAGTTCAAGCTAGGAAGACATAGTAACCAGTAATTCCCATCTTATATTTAAACCATTACCTTCAGTAAGATACTTGTTCTCTATTTTAGCCAAGCTACAGCCACACTGCATTATACGTTTTTCTGTAACTCCATGCATTACATGATTTTTCAACTTGTACAGAATAGCTAGAGAAATGTAGAGTGGAGCAGAATGGAGAGGAAAGAGGATATCAAAATACTATAAAATCTATACTGTATCTCTTCAGTGCCAGAACAGATACTTACAGATACAGGACCCCTACATCATAGTTAAAAAAAAAAAAAATTACATAGGGAACCAGGCATTCAGCAAGAACACTTAGCTCACTAGGCTGCCCATTTGGTAAGTATATTCCTGCCACAGGCTGGGCAGCAGCAAATATGGGAAAGTATCAATATTGCTAAAAGTGATCCCCAGTGTGACCATATCAAATCTTCGAACGCACGGCTCAGAATCCACACCCCCATTAAGTACTCAGGGTGTCCCAATACACAGAGGCAAGGAACAAGACAGGCATTTCACAATGTAATGTGAAACCTCATTTGCTGAGGAGGGAGCCGGCAAACTAGCCCCTAGGAAATAGAAAAGCTAGCACTCCATTTAATTAGGAGACTGGGAGGATCAATTTTGAACATGGGTTTCTAATTCATTTTGTACATTTACTGCTTGTTTGGTTTTAGGTCATTTCTAAAGAGGAACAAAAAAGTGAAGCTTGTAGTCTTTAATAATTGTAAATATATATATATATATATAAATGCCTATTAGCTGCTGGTTACAGGTATTCATCACTTTAGGATGACAAGCAAGTGCTCTATGAAATTAAGCATTTAGGTTTGCAATTGCTAAAATGGGATTCCATTTAATCTCAGTCTGGAGCCCCTGTGATATCACTCATTGTAATTTAGTTAGACTGGTTTTCATAATAAGGGCTGCACTTGTTTTTAAAACAGAAAAAAAATATATACAGAATACAGTATTAGGCTGTGCACAAAACCCTTGATCAAAACAAACACCTATAATTGCCTTGAGAATCTCCTATAGCAATGTTTGGTATATTTGTGATTCTAATAGACCGGAAGACAGAATGAGTTTCTATAACCTTTTCTGAAAGTGTCTTAGCCATTCCTAACACTAGTTAATTATTTGTCCTGTCATTAGAAACAAACATTGGCTTTGATACAAATCAGAGAGGGTAGCTGGAGAAATGCATTTGCTGAAATGAAAAGTAAGCCCATTGTCTACAAATCAAACTGGCAAGAGGTCCCCAGTAGATGTACATACTGAGTTTCACTTACTGCCAGCACAGGTCTAGTTCAAAATGTGCAAGTAAAACAGATGCTGCTTTTCTGCTAATTTCCTCCCTTTCAGACTTATATCACCCAGTTCGCAGAATGTACTAACGGGCCTTATAGCCTGACACCTGAAAAATAAAAATAATATTCAAGGGTTTCCTCAGGTTCTAAGTAATATTCACACCCATTTAAAAAAAAAACATAATCACAATATTAGTAATGGCAAATTTATTCTTGTTGCTAGCAAAGACCTAACTAGCTGCCATTGAAAGCACAATTTTTTTTTGACTAATGATAATGTGATGTGCTATTGCTTCAAAAAGTTGGGTAGGACTTGGGTGAGTATTGACTGGAACCCACGCTGAAAGTTCAGTGATGTTGGCAGACTGGAATCCCTCGTGAATCTTGAGGAACTTCATGAAAAGCAGATCAGCTTCATTACTAAACAGTAAAGTTTTGCCTTACTACATTAAAACATCTTTACTTCCTAAGTCATGGGTTTGAAATCCCTTAGAGTACAGGAAAGAATCCAGGAGCACTGAACTAACAATGAGCAGTTGGATAAAAAAAGAAGGGGGGGGGGCACAAAACAGACCACTACCTGCTCCCCCTGCTCCCCTTCCTGTCTCTTCTCTAACTTAGAAGTAAACATTAAGCATTATTTTGGGGGAAGAGAGGTTTGAAATCTTCTTCCAACAGTAGTTTCAGGTGCAAAGACAAAAAGGAAGGATCAACAGGGCACAGTAAGTTGCTTATCTTCTGTAAGATGCCAGCTTACAGAATCCATCCCTTCTTCTCACAGAAGATTCTTACAGAATCACATCCCTTTCTTCAGCATTGCTTCAGGCTATACACACTCCCCACCGTGAAAGCCATATAATAAAATACCCAGCAGAGAACAGCATATGCTCAAAAGCTTCAGAATCTCAGCAGGCAATCCAAGCCTAATTCCCACCATTAACCTGCCCCCAGCAACTCAAGCCTAAACACAGTTACCTCGCCATCTCAAACTCAGTAATTCTGCCACGCTGTAGAAATCATAACATGGATTTCCCTGCAAGGAATCACCTCATTTTCCTAAGGGAGCTTGTACCACATACCTAGTTAGTTATGCCTGGTCAGAGCAGGAATGCATGTCAATGCCAAACAGCCCAGAGTTTCTTCCTTAACATGCTCCCCTGGGGTACACGGGTCCCGGGCTCAGATCTCGGCCCTGCTTCATTTAGAGGCAAATACCTTCATGGATATGTCTGTATGTTTTTGTTCTCAAAGACATTTCATTTTAAACCAAGAATCATCTGCCAAAGCATGGACTCATCCTCAGTTTCTAATTTCTAAAGGGGAAACTCTCCCCATTGAGTTATCTAGTTATTCACACAGTCACTGGCATGGATATTGAGTTCCAAGTTGTCTGGTCTTTCACAGCCCAAATATGCCCTTCCAGTAAAAGTACTATAAAAGGAAGACAAGTCTTTCCAGAATGCTGAAGTACTGAGACCATCCAGCCAACCAAATGCCATTTGGTGGTATTATACATCATGGCCTTCTAAGATTTCAACTAAATTCCAAGTGAAGAATCAGGTCAGCAGCTTTGCACGTGCTCAGCAGCACAGATCCAGGCTGTGGGAACGTGTGGATGCATATGGAGTTAGTTGGATCCTAAAGCAGTGAGTAGACACCTACATGCAGTTAAAGATCTGGATCTATATCAGTGAACAAGGGCTACAAGCTCTTCAGTGAGTTAGAGCTGCTTCCATAAAAATCACCATTAAAAATGACATATCCATGGATACTTTCTCAGCAATTATACCAAGAACTGACTGAAGATGAAAAAAGAAAAACTATCATGTCACCAGTTATCATCCCTGCAAAGTTGCTTTAAGACACTGGCCACATGTTGGGGAACGCAGTTTTTACAGCTTTACATGCACCTGTTCTGTAAATACATAAACCTCTCATCTCTCAAGCAATTCATTTCCATACCAGTTAGAAAAACAAAATTAACTCCAAAGAAAATAATCTTCAGCCTCATTCCAAAAGAATTATAGTTCTATTCTCAGCACAGTATTTACCTTTACATACTAATTTCACTAATCTCCATTCAGCGGGTGATTAGAACATTAAATTTTCTGGTGATTTCTCTGTGGTTGCACAGCAAATATGGCTGCCAGACCTGAACGATGGGAATGTTAAGAACTTGTTCATTTAAACTGGCATTAAATGATTCACTTTAACATCTGCTTTAGTGAAAGCTTGGTTTGCAAAATATCAAGAACATTCCTTATGCACTGAACGTCATTTATGTTTTGGTCTTCTAACCAATGCCTGCAAATTGGCAGGCCCACCCCATACAGTTCCAAAAACATCCTTCTCTGTCCTCAAGGCAGCTTCCAGTGGTAGCTCTCTTCCTGCTGTGACCACCTTTTTCACAGCCCGAATCACGCTAGCTGGACCCTCTGTGTACTGACTCAGCCAGGCTCGAGCTTCTTCTAACGATCCGCTTTCATCTGAAGACAGCAAAGTCTCCTCTGACAGCCCAAGGTGCAATGCTTTTTCGGGGTTCACCCTGACAGCACCGCTCAGCAGCCGGAGGGCAGCCCCACTGCCAACGATTCGCACCAGCCTGGCAGCTCCTCCCCAGCCTGGAACCAGACCCATGTGCTTGTGGACAAATCGAATTTCACTGCCAGGTGTCATCAACCTGTCAACGAAAAACAAACATTCAGAGGTCAATCTGTGCACTGACTTCAGTTTTCAGCTCTCCGGCATTCACTTTTCTATTTCCTCCTCCCCTCCACTTCCAAAGGATAATGCAACTTGACAGCATGCTAATTAGAGCCAGAGCTGTGATATCTTAATTTTTACATCATCCAGTGACTTAAGCTGCAGCTCTTGGCCCTTCTCAAAATGAGATATGTAGGCTGCCACAAGTAAAGATGCTCAGTGCCCACACCGATCCCTGTAGTCAGAAGTCAGTTCTAAAAAGTGTTTGAAAGCAGAATTGCAAAGATGGAGGGTGCATTACACTTATTCACAGTGCTAGCACTGCCCCTTTAATTCATGCCTAAAGCAACAGGGTTTTGGCTAAACTAACGCACAAAGCTTATTTCTTGAGAGGACGGATCATGCTCTTAGCACTGATATGCACTAGGGGAGTTCTGTCAACACCATTATGTTTGATTATAGTTTTTCTTTGTTGTTGTTGTTCTATTTTAGAGAGTCCACCTGAGTTTGATTTTCTAACTGCTTGCTACAGTAAGGGAAGTCAGGATGGATGTTCTATTTATGACTCACAATGTATAATAGAACTGCTTTCTATCTATGCCTTACAGTGTGTAATAGAATTGCTTCTCCCCAGAAGGTAGAGTCACTTTCCTGTTTTCAAAGATTTCACATCTTTGCTTCATTTCTACAGTCTAAGAACTCACCCTAGGGTTGATTAAGCTATCTCCCTGGAGGAGCTCTGCTGCAGTGGATTGTAGTCTCTCCACATAGCGTTCACATTGACATGTTAAGATAGTGGAAAAAGCCTCTCAAAATAGAAACATATAAAACAGATGTATAGAAGCAGACCAGCACTTGCTCTTTGTTAAGATGTTGTTCTGTGGCATGGTTGCCTGCTGCTACTTTTAAGACAAGGAACGTAAATTGTACTTGTGAAGTAGATTAGCTTCCACCCAAGCACTAATTGGCTTTCCAAAGATAAATCATGTAATACTAAGATCTACACTCAAGTCTGTTTCCTAACAATGCAGTTTTCTGTAATGAAAATACCAAGGTGAACAGCTTTAAAAGGGAAAGAAAAAGAAAACCTTTAAAAATGCAACTACTTCTGGGAACACACAGTTCCCAAATCTGCTTAGTTATTGTTAATCGTAAGTTTGTTTGGTTGCTTTTTTCTTAACCAGAGCGCTATCAGCATTCGTGACGTAATATAAAGCACCAGGGCTGAAGAGCTTACGCTTTATCCCAGTCCCAACACAATGCACAAAGGCAACAGCTGACATGCCAGATTGCATGAAAGCCATTTTGTAGAGATAGTGGAGGAAGGTTATGTGACAAAAGGAAGAGAACAGAGTATTGCAGGGAGGGAAACATTTTTAGCTAACACGAGCAACTGCTTCCCAAATGCAGCAAATCCCAGGGAGTTCAGGTCTCTCCTCTTCAAAAGGAAGATTCTGCAAGTATCCCGAAATTCCTTTATTGGTTCAGCTTACTTTGCAATTTGCTGATACCCAATGTCCCACTGGGAAAGCAATAATGAAAACATCATTAAGGGTTTAATTCTAGCTGTGCTGAGCAACGTGAAGCATTAAAAGAAGAGTGGTCATATGCAGCTAGTCACATGATGCTAGACAATTTGTAGGCAGTCTCAGAAGACAGCCATAATAGATCAGTAAGACAGTGTTGTGCTTGTTGAATCTGAGATTGTCCCAGGCACTTGCGTTCAGGCCTTAAGGACAGATATCTCGGTGAACATCCCGTGGAAAGTGCGTGCATTCATCTGGGAAGTTCTATCAACACAGTTGGAAGTTCACACGTGATGTCAAATTGTACATTTGAAACACTGCCAATCTCTCAGTTCCAACAAGAACAGAACTTGAAAGAATTTACTGTGTGGGAAAGGATATGTTACCCTGCTCAGTTGTCTCTTACTTCAGAGAAAATGGAACCAAACATGCTGAAAGGAAATAAATGATTGACAACGAAATCCACAGAGAGACTTGTCAGGCTGCAACTTCCAGGATCTCATAGGAAGTCACCTTTCCCTATAACGCACCTTTCAACAAGCTCCTCAGAGAGTAAGTGGTGGTCAGTAGAAGGTACAAAGGTAGTCTCTGGCTGTCTTACAACTTAAGAAAGATGTCTGTCATTTTTCAGGCTTTTCAACTACGAATCCTCTCCTAAGTTATGCCACTTCTTACAGAAACCACCCATCACACTCTCCATTAGTTACACTGCACACTTCCAGTCCCTATGCCCAGGGAAGCAAAGGAGAGCTGAGCTCAGATTTTGCACATTCCAAGAGGCCTATGCTGCTGCTAAGCTAGCCTGGGACCAGCCTCAGAACATCACCAGCCGCAGCCTGGCATAAATATTTCCCTTTTTATTTTATGAAAGGGATTGAGTCTTATCTTCTGAGACATGACAGATCTGATCTACCATTAAACGAATTTATGTAAGAAAAGTACATCAAACACTACTAAACACGCACGCATCAAAAAGCTGAAAAGACAGAAGCACCATTCTATTCTTGAGCTGTTTATAGCTTGTTCATCTAGTACTGGCCCTGTCTGAGACAGAATAGTAGATAAATACAAAATGAGCCTCTGATTTGACTCAGTATGCCTGTACTTGTCTTCCAGGTCAAGAGAATTAAAATCTGGGTCTCCTATAACCCAGGGGAAGGTTGTACCACGAGGCTCCTGGACACATGCCCTCCCTGTCCTAAGGAAAATGCAGATCTGTTGCATGGCACTACTGAAAGAAGATTTATCAAATGTAATTCATACACAATGTAACTGAAGACCTTACCAGCAGAGAAACATCCTTCAGAAATGTGAAGGGTACTGAAATCCTCGCATCTTAAAATGGAGAAAAAAAGGTTAAGGTAATATAAGCACTAAAGTGCAGCAGAAACCTTCTTTAAGAACATTATAATTCCTTGTTACAAACACTACAACACCCCTAGGAAGAAAGCACAGCCACCATGGGAAGCATCCAATTTTGGATTAGTCATCTGAAGCAAACAAGAGCTACAGCAAATGTTCCTGCTGTATATTTTAAAATGATCTCAGATTCACTAAATGTTCTAAGCCTTTCACCTTTGATCGCAGGATTCCTTCACTCTGACACCTCCATGCGCCCACAAACTACCGACTGTCACATCACTTCACTGACAATGCATGTGAAAAGAAAACCTTGCTTGCCATTAACAACACAACCTAACAAGTCCCATACTTAAACAGGCACGCTTGCTTCCTCAAAGGCAGCACTCCTTGTGAGCTAACAGTGATGCCTCCCTGTGCTAAAGTACCTTCCAGCTACTTGAAGCTGGAGCATATCCAAGGAAGGTTGAAAATATAATGCAAACAGAAATGTATTTTCTCAGTTTTTCAAATCTGCTTTTTATAGTAGTCCTGTTACTGAACTGTTCCAACAGGTATCATCAGCCCCTTGGGCAGAACAAAGATTGTACTAAGGTCTGTGCTGGCCCTCACTTCCTCATTTCCTAGACTTCTGGGGTTTGAATTAAATTCCTGAGAAGGCAAAGGCACTAATGACAAATGCCATCTTTTTTTTTTTAATGCGTTTTAAAAGGTCCTACCACTATGCTTCTGAAAGCCATGATGGAAAAAAGGATGCCTAAAACATTCACTGTGTTGCCAGCAACCTGGATTTTGTTCCCATCCCTGTTTGACTCCCAGTGTCATGTAAGGACACAGCTCCTTACTTCCAATCTTCTCCTGTGATCTGGCATGACACTGACACATCATGCAGGGGGGCAGCCAGTATCACACAGTGCTGTAGCACCTGGTTCTCAGCTACAGTTCTACTGGAGAAGGCAGCCCGAACTGCAGGAGATGACTTTCATCTCTCCCACAAATACTTCGGCCTCCTGTGGCCTCCCACCGCTTGCTCTCAAACCACCAACCAACACAAATAATAGGCAAAGCTTATGCCTTTGGGTCATATAAGTTCTCTCACTAAATCTGCTACCTTCTTCTATACATTTTGGTAACTCTATGGAATAACTATAAATTTTGGTAAATCTATAAGGTGATTGAACCAACACTGTGTTGGTTCTCTCTAAAAACAGAGTCAAAAGCCTCAGGATGCAATTAAAAGACATCCATAATTTCAGCATGCTGTAGAGCAAGAGGCATATAAAATATAACAACATATACAACATGAAGAAATCTTCAAATAGAACTGGACATTTTTGCAAGAGGCAGATGCAAGACATCCAGACACATGAAAAGCAACAGTCATGGACAGCCACACGTGCATTGTGGCTGACTGTCATTAGTGAAACCAGCACGAATACAGTATTGATATCAAAGGCTTTCAACCAACCATCCAAACCACACATGAGTATTTTAAGTACAGCAAAAGAGACACATTAAAAAAAAGAAAACCACCAAGAAAATGGTAACAGAAAGAAGGTAATCAAGGGCCAAACATTTGTTTTAACCAGCAAACAACAGAAGAACGAAGTTGATATACAATTTAGTCATAAACTTTCCCAATGTCTATGTTTTCCTAATATACTCATCAATATGCCATCAGCTTAAT
The DNA here is from genome assembly GCA_013399115.1 of Anseranas semipalmata. Taxonomy (NCBI): domain Eukaryota; kingdom Metazoa; phylum Chordata; class Aves; order Anseriformes; family Anseranatidae; genus Anseranas; species Anseranas semipalmata. The sequence goes on from VXAA01001396.1 coordinate 38,371, forward strand.
TAACTCTTGTTAAATTAAGCAACAGTTGTGCTATGCAGACAGGTGGCCAAAACAGCTTTTTAAAATAAACACTGCTGAGGAGTGTAAGTTATAGACTTTGTTAGAGGTCAGATATTACATTATCTGTGGCTGGTGTTAATCATGCAAATGGAAGTTGTTTTGCCAGGTGGGCATGAAAATATGATGACCTTTCTTCCAAGTGACAAAAGCTCACGTGCAACTAGTTTAGGATTTTCTAACTCTGCTTGGCGAGTACTAACAGGACCATCAGCAGATGCAGCAGCTCTCAAATCCATGTTGAGCAAGAAAGCTCGAGTCTATTGTCCACTTCTTCCCTATTCTATTGTATCTTCTCAACACTCAAAATACAATCCCTGTCCCATCACTTCACCTGCACATTGCACCTCACAGTCTCACTCTACCTTCCTTATACTTCTTCATCATCCCAAGTGGCACAGGAGATCCCAGTATTGGTGGTGGGTCCTTGCAGCAAGTGACTGTGACTCAAGCAGCAGACAGAGATACACAGGTGATATCTGTAATCTGACTTCCCTTCTCCTCTTGCTGATGCATGCAACACCCCCCCATCCCCCCCCCAAAAAAAAGCGTGCTGCTCTTACGCACAAAGTGCTGCTGAGCACAAGCAATAGGCATAGATAGGACATTTTTAGTCAACTAAGGTGTTATTTGTAACAGTAAGCTAAAACAAAGCAAGAGAATTGTGTCTGTTGAATTTATAGCATCAGAGTAAGAAATAAACTACCAGTTCCTTTATCTGTACAACAAAAGCCGTGATTTGCGAATAGAAACCCTTTATTTCAGCTTGGTCCAGCACGCAACATAAATCAAGTAATACCTTCTGGGCAGCGTACTACCTCTCTGGCTAAAAAAAAAGCTTTAAAGTAGATGACAGAGAAACAGTAACTGTTCAGATGAGGTAAAAGTGGGCAGCCAGATGCAAGAGTATTTTCTTAAACGAAAGAAGCCACACCTGCCATAGGTCTCTAGAGTTCAGGACAACTGCAGGATCCGAGTAGCTGGGATCTCCCATACTGTCCATAATGGCACGTGAAAACCAAGGTCCATCTGTGCCTGAGGAGATGCAAGTGTGTGAAAGGGCCTTCAGCCAACAGCAGGATAAAGCTCTTCCTATGGCTACAAAAGGACCAAGCACATCTATGCTCAGTGGTTGCGGCTGGTGCTGGGAACACCTGCCCTGCCCTGCCCAAAAACCCAAGTCCTGGTGGTCTCTGAAGAATCCTGCCCTGTGCTGCAAATACAGCCAGCCAATTCTGGAGCTTCAATTCCTTGGTTCAGGCAGGGCTGCCAAGGGGTCTTGCTGCTGCAAGCTGGACTGTAAGGAGCAATTACTTTGGAATTCAGGTGCAGCTGGCCTGAAGCTTGGGCAAGGGCCATCACACAAGCAGTCAAGCACTGCCGGCACTGCACGCTACCTTGAATGGTTCACGTAGCGCACACTGCAGTTTGGAAACCTCCAGACTAGCTGCCTTCCCTTTTTCTTTAGCAAGGCAGATGGCCCTGCAAGTTTGAACATGTATTGAGTGCTCAATCCTCCTCTGATATCTGCGTTCCAAACCTTAGAGTCAGAAAGATACACTAGATATCGTGTACCTTCCCATTTGATGCATCTAAACTCTGCCCTCCCCACCACGCACATACAGATGCTAATGCATGTAAGAAACTGCAGAACTTTCTCAGCATTAAGATAGCTCAAATTCTAATTCTTGAGGCCTTGTATATGAATTCTCTGCAGTAATTCGCTGCAGAACTCATCCCTACCTTCTCCAGAATCTTTTAACACCACAAGCAATTTCTGAGTAAAGCCTTGAAAACAAGACCTGAATATGAACCACTGCCTTTACATCTTCACAGAGCCACAGAAAGCTTGAAATAAGAGTACTGACTAAATTTAAGGCTGCAGTTCACGCCAATGGAGACCTAACCCAGAAACCTAAATATTGACACTTAATTACATTACAACATTGTGTTCTATTAGTGAAAACTTGTCTTGTATAAATATTTAGTCTCTCAAAATATTCTTAGGACAATAAATCTTATCAGAAAGACTAGGAATAATTTCATCAGTATTTAACTGCAGAGTGTATGGGCTCTTAATTAAAAAAACAAAAAACGGTTTTAGCCTTGTTCAATGTTCCAACACACAAGCCTTCCATGGTTATTACAGAAACTCACCTTAAAACAACAAATGAATTAAACAGTCATTTTTGCAATCAAAAATGCATTTTGAAGCAGCAAGGTACTGTGTGGAGAACATTCTGCAGAAGAAATATGCAGTACTACACTAAAACAATTTAGATAGTCAGCAAAGCTGCTGATGAGCAGTTTCCTGTCCTTACTTCGGTCTTCCTGACAGATGCTGTTAGAATTAAGACCCTCAAGAAGAAGACAGTCTCCTCTAAAAAGCAAGTTGGGACTAATCAATCCATCTCTGCCTCTACAGTGCAGTCTGTTTATCACTATATCATCAAATAATTACCCAGGTGCTCTGTAAAGTGACTATCTACATAAAATAGCTGAAGATTTTTCTGAAATTCAGCTATTTTACTACATCCTCTATCACCAAAAAACACCTTAATTCTCTGAAAATAGTAACAAGCGGATTCATCCTGAGAATAGTTCGTCATAATTTCACCTGTCTTTCAATCTCACTTAATTGGATAGGCTTTAAAGGGATCAAAAAGCCTTGATTATGCACTTAATCAGTGACACCACGCTAATTATATTTAGCAGATTTTCAAATTGTAACAATGCAGTGAATATCTGCCAGCCATAACTGCTCGGTGCTCTCCCAGCACAGCTTGCTAGTATTAATTCCCCCTGCTCCTCTCCGGTATCTTCTGTCTCATGGAGAGCCTCTGGTGTTCTTGACCAATGCAGAGAAAGATTAAGACATTCATCTTAAGCCATCAGGCTTTACAGCAATTGCTGCTTCAAGCTGTGGCAACATGAAGTTAGACTTCCAAAGTGAAAATACTGTAAAACTGACAAAACGAAGGAATTGTCCATGATAGTCCATGCAGATGGACACCATAAAAACAAACTCCCTAATCTTTGCTCTTTCTGAAAATCCTTTAGTCACAAATATCCACTTGATGGATACCTAAATGGTAACCACGACAGAATATAAAAATAAAGAGAAAATGGTTTAAGAGAGTTTGGGGAAACTATGCCCCTTATCCATATCTTAGATACAATTCCACAAAGCTGCTCTGCAATCCCAAATTTCAATAGGGTAAGAGGAGACTGTGCACATTAATCATCTCTCCTGCTTATAAAGTTTAATCTGTACTCTTTGCTACAGGATTGCAATGGAAAGAAGTAGGTCCAGCCACTATTTTCATAAGCCCATCACATAGTCAGCCCTCTCAAATCCTTTCAGTGATTTAAAAAAAAATAAAAAGGAAAAAAGAAAAAACACACCTTCTTTACTTGAGATTTAAATAAATTAAAATGATATCCAAGAACCAAAATTTAAAAATTCCTTCCAAGTCTCCCAAGTACAGAGCGTTCTAGGCACTTTCTGAAACTCAGTGTCAAAGGAGTAGGCTTAATGCCAGCGTAAGAATTCTCACCAACACAAGAGCTCACTTTTCTCACAGCTCTTTTCAAACCGCGTTACAGATTATATGGAATTTTATTTATAGTTACTGAATTATCTTGTAATACTCTTAATGCACACACACCCCACCTCGGTTTACATAAAATAGCCTAGGAGAAAATATCTCACTTCTCCCTAGCATGCATTGCCTTTACCTTTCGTTGCTGCTCTCCAGACAGATGTCCCAATGCATTTTATGGAACCTTAAGAATTAGGGTCAAAACCTGGACCTAGAAATAGACTCCTAATTGTTCTGGGTTGGCTGGGAAATCCAAGTCCACTTCCCAGAGGGGAACAGATGGACCTAAACAATGAGATGCACGTTTGAGGGGAAACCTTAAAATAACCATTTATAACCATGACTCTGGAGAGGCGTCTCGCATCAATCCAGAGTCAAATAAAATGTGGAAAAAAGAACAAAGTCATATTTTCATCTAAGTGCACAGAACATTTGGTAGATGCTAAAATCCTGAAAAGTGGAGTTGTAGATCAAAAAAAAGGAGAGGCGTAATAATGAAGGAAGAGTTGGAGGTAACAAAAAATTCAGGCAGAGATGGAACACAGAGATGTCGAACTACAGACTGCTAAATAGACATAAGCCATTTTAGGAGGAATATAGTCTCTCTATTGCCCAAACTTTGAGGCATTGGGAGGAAGGGGAGCCTGCAAAAGGAACAGAGTCAACTCAGAGATACTGTGAGATTTCTAATTTTGAATGAAGCCACTCCACGGAAGAAGCACAAAAATAACAGTTACTAGAAAAAGATCCACCAGACAACAGGATTTAAATTCTAATAAACAGATTACAGAAATCTGAAAAACCATCATCGCCTCAGTAACAAAGCCTGCACTCAGACAAACTATGAAAATTCCTATCAGCAGCAAAAATGCACACATTAAAGCAGCAGAACGCACTTTGCGTGATCTGACAAGAACCTGACTAAAACTGGTCCAGAATGTGACTGTGCAAGAATGCCCAGAGCACTGAAGAAGGTTTATTTCTCAAGCACTTCCCTGATCAGAGGACAGTGGCTAAAACAGTGCCAGAAAGACTGTTAACTTCAGAGATTATGGAAGGAAAAGAACACAGGGAAAGAAGTTGCCTCAGCCAAGAAAAAGTAGAAATGGCCGCCTAAAAGTCTCCTGCAGGTGATGCTCATTGTAACACTGGCTGCAATCCATGCCAATGGCTCTTCTAATCTCTTTCTGTACCAGAATCTCCCAAAAAGTCAGCTAAGGATGAAGGTTCACCTAGCGGTTCTGGATTAGGGGGTTTTAAATCCAATTCTTTACCTCAGGCTGACACTTTCTTGCCTGCAGCTTCACAGAAGAGAGAGAGAAAAATGTGCTATAAAAATTTACACTTCTTCTAAAAGGGAAGAATGAAGCTGAATGTTGGAAATTACAGAAAGATTTTTTTCTATAGCAGGAATAAAAGACTGAGTTAGATGACAGATCACAGGGCAAGAAATAGGTGCCCAAAAAAGCACGACTGATTAAAACTCCACAAGCAGTATTAAAGGAAGTAAGATGGACCTTTTTTGTTTGTTTCTTTTATCATTTTTCAAAAAACTGACAGGAAGGAAAATGTTTTGGCCCAACTGCAAAGGAATCCCGGCCATTTCCCAGGCGGATGCATCTTGCGGCCCACACATGATGCTCAGGCGTGGCTCCCCGGGGATCCCCCAGGATGCTCAGCCCCGGGGCCGCGGTAGCGCTGCCTCCCAGCGCCGCGCAGTCCAGCACGCGCTACACGTGCGCATCGTGATGGAAGCTGTACGAGCCACGGAACCGGTCCCCCATCTCCACCCTCATGCCTGTGCACTCAAGGTAGCTGCAAAGACTGAGAAAACAGCAGAAAAAGTAAATTAAAAGGCCCTTCCCATGTGGGGGAAGAGAGACTTTCTACGGTTAGGCAGTTAGCATGAAGAGTCCCTGCTCACCGGTGCTGCCTCAGAGCCGGCTGACAACACCCCTGGCGCGCACAGCGGGAGGGAGCAGCGTGACTTTGCAAAGGCTCGTGAAAACGTGCAAGGCTCATACCACGATTTAAAGAATACAGGAGAGAGAGAATAAAACAGACAGCTACACCAGGGGCTGTACCTCCACTGAAGTGTGCAGTACGAACTCTGAAAACCTAACGCAAATCACCAGAACCACAACGTGGGGCTGAAGCCCCATCGTTCAAAATGTGGTGCCGGGTTCCTGCTTTCCTCCCTACAGTTGTGCTACAGGAACCAACCCGTGGAGCACCACCGCATCCCTCCTTCCTTCCTAAGTACCCATGCCCTTCTTACTAACGCTCTCCACCGCTTCTAACTCCCAGCTATGACTTTGTTTCGCTTACCCTGCTGTCAATGGGTCCTGGTCACAGACAGACTGCAACCTCCGTTACCACACGATTATTTTCGGAGTAGCTTCCATCTTGACATAGCACTTTGGTCTTACCCATGGAGCAGGATTTAGCTGTTCTTTATAGGTTGCTGAAGTCTAAATACACAAATGAGTGAAAGCCAAAATAAGGCTCACATAAGAATTACTCGTGCTGAAAATCTAAAATGTTACATGAGTCTTTCCTTCCAAAAAAGGAACTAGAGCTATTTGGATTTCATTCAAATAAACGTTTTCAACAACAGATATGCCTTTTAGACTTAAGCAAAAATTTCCATTAGAAAGGGTGATATTTTACCACATTTTTGACAAAAAATGACCATTCATGGGGTAGCATTTTTTTCTTGCAGCATATATACCCGTGTTTTTAACTCCAGTTTAAATCTTTATTTCTGTCATATGTTTATCAAGACCAAAGAAAGCAGAACAAAATTCTCCTGGACCAAATTCAAGAGCTTCTTAAAGCAGGAACATTTCAGAGTCATATTCTTTGCTTGTCTCCACTGCTGATACAGAAAGGAGTGGGGGAGTTTTCCAAAAATCTGGCTCAGAGATTGGTATCCAAAATGTCAAATAGGCAAAGATCACTTCGCTCCACCGAACTCAGCTGACTGGAAAGTAACAAATTTTCTTAACATCAATCTTAAGAGTTGCAAGGTCCAACCTGCTCTAATACTTTAAGATGTATTTGATATATCACATTTCTGCAACCCACAGCATTAAAGGATTTAAAAACAGTCATAGCATCACACTAATAAACCTTTGCAAGACCTAGGATAACGAGACACACTTTGAATTCAACTATCTCTGTGTGCAGTGTTACTGATGCTGAATTTGCACATCCTACACAACAGTTTCTGACTACAGCAAAAAGATCATTTGAAATCACTGGTGATGAAATTATGACACGTTGCCATTTTGTCAGGATACCAGGTTAATGAACCCATGCCAATTATTTTTTTTANTTTTTTTTTTTTCGCCTTTTTTTTTTTTTTTTTTTTTTTGAGTGGGGCGAGTGGTGTCACAATGGCATATCTCAAAAGGCTTAAATAGGAAGGAGAATTTAACATTAAAATTCTACATTACAAACAGTAACCCAGCTTCCTCACCTTTTTACTTTTCAATATAGCACATTAGCTATACTGATGAGGAACTACAGACAGTTTCAGATTACTAACTGTTGGTATGTTCAAAACTAGCTGAACAAGGAACAGGCACTTTTTCAGCAAGCTGTCATGAAACCTCCATGAATACACCTAAGAGTGTGACAATTTCTCTTGGCACCAAAAGTATAACTTCCCCTGGTATCTTTTTATTTCCGATTTTTTTCTCTCTCACACACAGACACAAATCCATACTAACTGAATTTATCATTTTTTCCCCCTCAGTCTATATATTTGCTTTTTGTTTATGAATATGAATGCATCAACATATACAACAAAACTGGGGGATAACACCTAGTAACTGACCATGGATACACCAGAAGTTCTTAAACATACAACAGTTTAAACAAAATAGGAATTTATTTAATGTAAGAATTTACAATTTTATTTATTCTTATTGTGACTGCTGAGTTACAGCAGCAGCAACTCATTTCTTACTAATCATAAAGTCCAGGAAGAAGTGGGAAGCTGAAGCCACCCAGGTTAACAGGTTCAAAGAGTCTGCAGTCTTGTTTTACACAATTTTGGAGAAGTCTGGAAGGAACAGAAACACAGAGGTTCAGCCAGTAGGGCTCCAAATCTTCACTAAAATATTGGGTTGCTTTGGAATAGAGGGGAAAAGAGAAGCAAAGGGTAAAGGGGAAGACTGGAAGTTGCAATTGTGAGGGCAGTGTTTATAAAGAAATAGATTAAGATCAATTTAGCAATGCCCACTTGCAAAAAAAAACAAAAAAACAAAAAAACAAAAAAACAAACCAACAACCAACCAAACAAAAACAAAAAAGGAGATCAAGTCATTTGGGGACCATTTGGTAACTTCAATGAACAGGAACTGACATGTGGACAATCACCCTTCAGGTATCTACAATGTTAACTATATTGCTCCCCAGAGTGTTAAAGAGGAAGAGTGCTTCTTTTCACAGTCCTTCAACAGGGGGAAGGAGACTGAAGCTATCTAACAGCTCCCTAGAGCCAAAAGAAAATTGTATTCCCATCGCCTTCTGTTCTTTGTCATCATCTCCTAGACACTGAATTCCTCCTATATGTTGGTTCTAGCCATTACTAGCCTTCTGCAAATCTCTTTAACTCACTACAGGAACAAAAAACATCTAGTCTTTCTGTTGCTTTTAGGTTTGATAACTGACTCATACAGGAATTTTCACTGGTGCTTTGCAAACCAGTAAGTAGTGAGCTGGGAAGGACAGCAGGGACATCCTCTTCCAACATCAAGGTGAGCTGTTCAGCCAGTTTGCCCTTCTCATGAAATCACAGCTCAGTATAATCCCACCTCAGAATCAGCAGACTACATAAGTGCTTCTCAGGCTTTGCATTAACTAGCTTGTGGAACTATCTGATATTTTTATAAAAAAAAAGGAAAAATTATTTTGGTAGTGAAGAACAGCACTGGAGTGTTAAACTCAAATACCTGGAAGCAGTTTAGATAAACTGGGGAGCGTAACTTCACAGATGCACTCGTAACAGATATTTCAGTGTATTTGTACTCTTCCTAAACTATTCTCCTTGAACCTCAAATGCTTCCCTACAGTGGAACAACAGCCTGGTGTCTCAGCAGGAGTCAGCATGAATCCAGCTAAAAGGCAGATACATGCTAATGACAAAAATTTCATTCATCCACGATAAGATGTTTTGGCCTCCCCAAGGAAAAATTCTAATCCCTACAAAAAAAAGACTACCTCAAAAAGAAAAATCCAACTCAAATTCATGTTTTGTTGCTGTTATTTACATTTCCAGTAAAATCAAACAGTGGTAAATCTGAACTGTAGACTGTATGTAAAAAAATCCTTTGCGTGGAAGACTGTAAACACATGAACTTCAAAAGCCAATAAAAACTGGTAATAAAGAAAAAGCAATACAAGTCCATAAGCATAATTCCAAAAATATAGGCTCTCAAGTCCATTTCTAGCAGTGCTGTTATTGCTTAACCAGACATCAAGTGTGCCAGGTCAAAAATAAGAACGGCCTTCTTAGAGGCAGGCATTGTGAAACTTTTAACACCATAATCCATCCCCCTTCTGATTTTCATCAGAAAATTATATGAACAAACCTCCCAGGGCTCTAAAAATGTGAAGTGATGCTTTACTGCAATGAAATTCTAAAATTTCCATCTGATTTGAAGGAAATTTGATGTGTGGATATATACACACACACATATATATATGTATATATATGAGAGGGAAAGTTAATATAGTTACACAAGTGATCTGTGGCATACAGCAAGCACCTGAAGTTGTTAGAACCCAGTCTTAGATTGAGCTACTGATTCCTTTCCTGACAATGCGCAGCAACATTATGGAGTCACTTCTGATGAAAAGTGCTTTGTCAGCCTGGACTTTGCAAGAACTCATGAATATGTGAATTCCATCCCGTAACATTCATATCATGCTCTGCCCAGTGAAAAGAGCTACTATGTACTGAGGCCCTCTTTTTTCAAACAGCAACATCCTGTGTACCTTCTGATAAAAATGAAAGCTGAAATCCTTGCATACAGCAAAATATTTACAAAGAAGCTAGTGTGTTGTGCTCTGACATTCTGAAACCTATTCTTAGAAAAGCTTATTGTAGAATACTAACATTTTACAGCCTTTTTTTTTTTTTTTTTTTTAAAGGACCAACAAATGAACTGTAGCCTAATAAAAGGGTGAGTGTCTACAACCGAGAAGTCAGTCATAGTGGGCCAACATCTACGTAGTGGTTGTACTTTCTTCTGCTCCTGTCATTTTGTACAAATTACATTTAATGCACTAAATGAATGCTTGTAAAAGTACATACACAAATCGCCACAAGCAAACAACAAAAGCATCTCACGTGTTTGATGGAACACATCTATCACTTTAAAATAATAAGAAGCATGCCTACATGTTTCACAAAAATACAGAAAACATCCATTAAAATGCAGCAAGGCCGATTTGATATCAAGGCAGTACTACTAGTAGAAGCTTCTTCCCTTGTTAAAAGCTTCATCCTGCCATTCCTACAGACAGAAGACGACTGCTCAGAAAGCAAATGCCTCTTTAAATCAATGGTGCTTTTTACAAGGTAAGAAGATACTGCTCGGCACAAACAAGAGTAATGAAATTGGCCCTTTGTGATTTAACTGTGCAACATCAGTTCCACCTGAAGAAATCACAGTTGATTAATTTATTTTCTAAAAAAAAGAAAATAATACTTCTGCCTCTACTGATGAGTCCATTTTGAGGTCAATATTACGAGAAGTGTGTAGCTTTCTAACTTTGTACTCTTGTCCCCTGCCTGGAGACACCACCTTTTAAATTGGATTCACAACTGACTATTTTGACTGCAGAAACATTAGAGAAGAAAAAGAGGGGTGCTGGGGAAGAGACCATGTTTTTTGAAAGCACCAGGTACAATGAAAGTCCGTTTGCCAAGTGATGTAGGGCCAGATTTGCAAAGCTGTAGAGGTGTCTAAAAGACCTACACAGATTGCCCCAGTGAGATTTCTCAAAGGCATCAATGTGAAATAGAAGACAAGACTGTTCAGAATTCAAAGACAGTTGTTCTGGCTATTGGCTGGTAGCCCACTGACGCTAATATGCTCAGAGATCATTGTGTTCTGCTAATTGCACAGACAGATTCATTATCAAACTGTTTCTGTCCCATATCTAATTGTTAGCTTATTGCCCAGCAACCCACTATAAATAATTCTTGTCCAAATTCCTTAACCAACCCTGTAAACTCAGCTCTCCTTAACTTCATGCCCTCTGCATACAAGATACGCTTCAGGTTTCTGCACACAGAGAACTCAGAATGGGTATTTCATTTCATTTTTTTGTAAAATTGCATCACTGAATCAGGTGAAAGCCTCAACATCACAGTCATTTGTGCACTTCACTGAAACGTCTGCAGTGTCATGCAGAACTGCTACGTACACTGACATTTGGCAGCAGAATCCCCCAGTCGTCTTTGCAGGCTCAGAGAATATACAGCAGCGGCACGCTGAAAAAAAAGTCTAGATTTGTTGAAACTACTGAAAAGCTCTGCTGCCCAAACAAGTTTCATACATAGATGGTTTTATGTTACTCAAATTTACAGAAATAATTGAGATCACAGAATCACAGAATCATTTAGGTTGGAAAAGACCTCTAAGATCATCCAGTCCAACCTATGACCCCAGCTCCCTCAGCCGCTCCTCGTAGGACTTGTTCTCCAGACCCCTCACCAGCTTCGTTGCCCTTCTTTGGACCCGCTCCAGCACCTCGATGTCCTTCCTGTAGTGAGGGGCCCAAAACTGAACACAGGACTCGAGGTGCGGCCTCACCAGAGCCGAGTACAGGGGGACAATCACTTCCCTAGTCCTGCTGGCTGCACTGTTCCTGATACAAGCAATAACAACAATGACA
>VXAA01001396.1:50136-72221 GCA_013399115.1 Anseranas semipalmata
TTTTTTTTAAATCATTCATTTATGATCTTATAAGGACCTTGCTTCTTATGGAGAGACATATTGCAACAGTCCATAAAGATAAGTTTGAAGAAGATGTCTTGAGAAGACATCCTCTTCCAGACCAAAGGTGGAATGACCTAAGATGCTTTTGCTTTTCATCACCACCCTTATGTCAGCAATAAATGTGCCAAAGTTCATGCAAGATCTCCCTAATCCAATTTTAAATGAGCTGGCTGAAAACAGAGTAAGGGACAACCACAAGAACTGCCACTGGAAGAACAGTGTACATACTACATCAATAGTATCTTAAACCACATCAGGTATTTTAAAATTGAATTTGTCCACACCTCTACTTCAGAAAAGATGTACATCATGCTGCCAGAGTGCATTTCTGAGAAGGTACATAAGCCATTTTGGTTCAAGTGAATCACTACAACAGCATCAGTATAGTTAATGCAATACTAACTGGCATAGATAAAAATAAGAGAGTTTTTCAGGCCAGGCCCAAGCACTTTAGTAGTGTAACACGATAACTGTGAAAAATAGAAGTGGATTTGAAAAATTAGAATCAAAAGCAGCCACAATTCACTCTCACACTTTCTCTCTCTCTCTTAAAAAAAACCACACAACTGAGTAGTTTATTCAAGGAAGAAAACAAACCTCTGATCTCTGTTCTCAAGTTCCTCTTGCGGTACCTAGTGATTCAGGACAGAATTTCTGTTCCACTAATATCTGCTCATAGCCCTCAGAAGAACTAGGATTTTGTTGCCCAGTACTAAAATCCTCAAATTCAGGAGCAATAGAAGCATAGAGTATGTTTCTCTATCTTGTTTCTGTTATTAATTAAGTCCCATTTGCTGCTCCCGAATTGCTATTATTTAGTTGCACTGGATGGGTGTGTTAGAAAGCATTGGAAGATGGATCAACAGCTGTAGTTATTGCGAAAATTATGGCAGCACATCAGAGGAATTGCAGCTGCTCACTTCATGCAAATAAGAGCTACTTGACAATGATTATAATTATACAGTATGTCAAACAACATAGCTGGAGCAAGAGTAGAGAGTGTATATTTTAGAAAGGCAAAAGATTTCTATTTCATTATGCTCACATTCCTTAAACTCCTCTTTAGGGATAACAGGATCCACCTTCTGTCAGTGGACTCACAAATACAGAAGGATCTACTAGGGCTCCCAGGTGCATTCTGCAGTCAACACTACTACAGCTGTCAAACATGGCACCTCTTACCAGGTATTTATAATACAGCACTGTTCAGAGGCCACAGGCAGAGCTGGGGTTCCAGTACACTAAATGCTCTGTAGATATGAAGAAAGAACCGGCTGAATCTAGTTTCAAAGCACGGGAAGACTGCTTCTGAGCTGCTCAGACAACGTGGATACCATCTCCTCTATACAAAGCTTGTTTCTGATACCTGGAACAGCACTGTAATATTCTGATTTACTTTGCTTAGTAATACTTTCGAAGGCAAGTACTTCCAGCTTGTTTTGGCCCATTCCTTTCTCACTTCAACCACTAAGGCCCTCTTAAAGAGCACATTTCCTTCTCTCAGATAAAAACTTCACTAAAAGCTCCTCATTTTCAGAGAGGCTGCGTGCGGTGCTTATCCTGCTGCATCTGTATGCTGTTTGCACATTAGCAACAGTTTAAATAAAGTGACATTTTATTATTTCAGTTTCTTCCAGTTCCTGTTCTGCATTCAGCCTCTTTAATTAAAGCCCTCTATTTTTTGCTAGTTGTTTCACGCTGGCAAATCCCTGCACCTGCATGGGAAAAACAGGAACAGAACCTCATTTGCTCTCCTCTGCTTCTCAAACTTGTTTCAAAAACTGTACGGCAGTGATGTTGCAAATACTAAATCCACAACGCTAAATACAAGCCTAACAACCATTTTAAGTTTATTTAATTTACAATAGCAACATAAAGAGACATAAGGGAATATACAGTGTTGCAGTCCTCTTGCCTCTCACTCAGAGGTGAGAAGTTGGAACCATTTTTTCTGTGACAGACAGCTGCTAGAGTACCTCACCTCTCTAGTTTTACACAGTGATTCAAACTGTGTAACTTGGCAATATATAATCTTTCCTCTGTACTATCACAGGAAAAAGAAAAAAGGAGTTTCTTGAAGTCTGCTGACCAAGCATACAGGCCCAATTCCAAATGCCTTGGAATTCAGGGTCTTGACTCTGGATAAAAGTGGTACCTAAAGCTTCCTACGTTTCATAGGTAGTCGTTAAACCACTGACGCAACACGGTGGCTACGCAAATTGTTAATCTCACCTGAAATCACATGCTGTGGTAAGTTCTGCTCCTCCTCCAACAGCTTTTCCTTGGACTAGTGCAACACTGATCAATGGCAATCTACGCAAGAGAGTTTTGTAAACAAAATTTGTTCTCAGTCTTAGAAATGACAAAAGGATTCAGGCAAACTATCTCTATAGTAAAAGCTCAGAAAAAAAACATACTGTTCCAACTCAAATAACTACATCTTTACAGGTAAGCAGCATGATACCAATTCAACTTACACGAAACCAGTTATTCCATAATTGATATGGGATCCCATGATGTAACAGCAAGACAGAAATATCTAATGGAATCACAGTAAAGCAGATTATGTACTATGTTATGAAAAAAATACACACTACAGATTACACCTGAGAAGACCATCTGCAAGAAGGAATGACAGGACAGTGATGCAAGACTCTACGCTAAGCCAGAACAATACAGACAGTAGCAGAAAGGGACCCTAAGAACTGCACAGCTGGGTTATCTAAAAATAATGAGATTCAGCATGACAACTTCAGCAACTTCTTCAAACAGCAGTGCTACCATCTCAAATATCAACAAAACTTTTTTTGGAGGACAAAACTATCCTTTGGGGATAGCAACAATCTGCTACCTTTGATGGTGTTGTATTTAATCATGTTCAAGGTAATTCAAAGGGCAGAGGGAAGGAAGAGTATGTAGGGAGAAACTCCTTCCCTATTGCCATTGTAAAATCAATACTAATAAACAGTGATTGGCTTAGGTTTAGCCAAGTACCCTAAGAAATGAAGATAACTGGTCAGTCCCAGATTTTGCATGGTGATACAGCTGTCTTATATTTTACTATGAAAAAGCATTTAACTCTTTGAGCAGTGTTAAAACTACATTCAGAAATCAGCCTCCCAGTCACAATCATATACATGGTTTTACTACTACTTTAACAGAAGCACCAATAATTTCTTATAGCCCAAGTCCACTTACCAGCTGCAGCATACTTCACACAATAAATTGCGCAAGGCAACCCACTGGAAGAAGGTAACCTTATTATTCCTATGGTCCTATATCTTCTACGGTCCTCTCTTCTGTTCCCTAATGGGGAACCAGAAGATATGGGTCCAAGCACCCTACATCCACACTCATCTCATCTGTTTGAGGCATCTCCTTCAGGATCACAGTTCGCCTCAGCTCCATCTGAGGGAGATTGATCCCATCTAAGATAGATCTCGCCAGACAGCGATTTAGTGCTCCACCTGAACCACAACCGGAATATAGTGCAATATACTTTAAGTCAAGACACCTGAGATGAGAGTTTAATCTTCATACATCTTCCTCTTTGCTTTGCCATATCACTTTTGATTATACCAAGGCCAACTTATACAAATGGATTCTAATTCTGATCCTGAGGATTCCTTACAATACCATACTCCTGTGAATAAGTTTCCAAGTTTTACAGAATAATGTTAGCTCATAACATTTTCTCATATATAGTATTTGAAAACACAAAATATTTTTTTCCCCAGAGTCCTGAGCAGACAAAAAATGGAACCTACCATACATGCATTTAATAGAAATGTGGTTTCTTAAGGGAAGCTAAATCTAAAGGAAATGGAAAAAAAAAAAATAAAAAAAATCAGAAGTACCAGATGGTAGAGCTGAATACATTCCTCTTATGAAGTGGGAAGATTAAATAAATATATTAAATAAATGTTACCTGCGTGGGCTGCATAAGCTGGCCCCACTTGTTTGTTAAGAGCAACTGATTTCTACTGAGTTACAGAAGCCAACTTCAGAAACATTAAAGGCCTAGACTTCCTTAACTATAATTATCTCCTGGCCCTCCACACACACACACAAAAAAAAAACTGTAGTTTTTTTCTCCTGTTCCAATCTCTAGAAAGTCCAATAGTTGCAAAATGTCAAGGCCTAGTTCAAATTCACAAATACTTACCTGTATAACATATGCAAATACAAGGTCTGGGATTCAAACTTGCATACTTAAACATCCTATTAAGGAGTTAGCCTAAACATACTTCAATCATTATAATTACTTCATAAAGAAGGGTAAAGAAAATATATTACCTCATAAGTCTGGTTAAGGTGTTTTGCATAAACATGCACATATTCATCCCATCCTATAAAGAATGAAAATTCAAAAATGTTAAATAATTCTCATGTGAAGCAATTACACAGAGTGGATATGAGTATTCATTATATTTGCTGTGGCAGGGATTTTGTCATTGGTTAATCTTGCCTGAATTCCAGCCCAACCCCCCTATGCACCAGAAGAAAACCTAGTATAGATTGAGCTAAAAAAACAAACAAAAACACCACCCTCAATCATTTATTAGAATTTCAGTTATAATTAAGCCATTATAAAAATAACTGCAATACCAAGCTTCTGTGACATGAAATTTTACGTCCTTTCCTTTGAATTTCCTCTTCTCACTCCTCCCAGGTAAACACCCATAAAGATGAGCTTTCTGTATAGGACCATGGATGGCTGCAAACTTCATACTGTTCCAAATCCACAAAATTTAGGTAAGTTAAAATTTACCAACTAATTTTTTTTAATGGTTTGGATTAAAAGCATTTCAGCAAAAACAAACAAACAAACAAACAGGAAAGAAGATTGGAAAAGAAGATTGTAAAACAAAAAGGAAGAGAGAGGTAACATCAGCTTGCAAACAATAGTGACTAGGGAACAATTGTTCCCTTCTCTTCCAGTACAAGAACTAAGGGGCTTTAAACAAAATCAGTTGCTGCCAGGTTCAGAACAAATATTTCTTCCTACAACATACAGTTAAACTGCAGAACACTTTGCAGCAGGGTACTGCAACCTCTAAAGACTACATGAATTCAAGAACAACTAGATAAACTCACAAGAGAAAAATCTGCAAAAGGTTATTAAATACAAGGTAACACCTTTAGCTCCAGTCTTAAGTCATAAATTGCTGGAGACTAAGAAAATCTACTGAATCAAAATTGTTATCCATCTGCCTTTCCTCTTCTTACATTCTTTTCCAGGCATCCAGTGTTGACCAGGAACAGACACACATGACTAAGCCAAATGATACACTATGACCATGGTCATACAAGTACCTTAACTGAACTGCACACATACCATTTAATCCAGGTTAAAAGGAAAAAAAAAATCACTATAGCCACATATTTTAAAAAAATAAAAAAATAAAAAAATAAAAAAAAAAGAGGTAACAATTTCAGCTTGTCTTTCAAAAAATGGCAGGAAGAAAGAACAAATAACATGTCTGTATTGGTATTTACTGATTTCTAATAAACAGTTTTACCGGGGTTTTCAAGTTAAAGAATCTACCTTAATAAAAGAACTTCTGACTCATACCTCAGGGAAAGAAAAGATGCAGTAAATCTTCAGAAACTCTTGGAATACAACCTTGCAACAAGAATAGGCCAATTACAGCCAATTTATTGTTAATTTATTCATGTATTCCCAAGACCTACTCTGCCCATAGCCAACCAGCATTATGGTATTCAGGGACAGATTTTTGGCAGACAGAAGCTGCCATGACAGTGGCTTCACAGGAAACAGTTAATTCTGCTTCACTACATTAAAGGCTTGTTTGAAATTTTCAGTACATGTTGGTTCACAAAGAGAGGCTTTTATTCAGCACTGTAGCCACCTCCCACATCAATTAAGGCCTGTAGCAATATTTCCACACCAAATTAAAGAACAATCAAATCTTCCATGATAGCTGCTTTAATATTTCCGATCGGGAAGTTCAAAACCCCCACAAATAAGCAAGGTACCAGTTGTCAGACACAGACTTGCACAATTCCAATACTATAATCATCAGGATGCAGCTGCAGAAGAAGGTCTTCAGAGAAAGTAAGTTTTCACTTCATTGCAGCTGAGTTCTTGCATTCAAATTGGTCATTTCAATTCATACCAAAATTCAAGATGGCAATTAAAGATTAATGCCAGAACAGGCTGGCTTGATGAATGCAGTTATGACTGAGCAGACAAAAATAAAGGTCTTCATGTTCTCTGGTGGTAGAGAGATTGCTGTGTATCACATGGAAAAATGTCTGAACAGAAAACACCCCCCAAAAAAATCAGTTACTTGAGTCCTGGCCTTTAAGCCTTCCTGATAAGAAAAATAAGGCTACTAGTCAGAGTATTTTTATCTGAGTAAGAGAGGTGTTCACTGGAGTCTAGTGGAATAATCACATTTTCAGCCCTAATACTGTTCTCAAAGGCAGAAGAAAACTAGCAAAAAGAAAGTCAGGTAAAATACAGTATGCACTACATATGGAGAAAAAAAGGATTAATAGCTTGGGGTGCAGCTAGGAGATATAGGGAAAAAGAAAGTCACCTTCATAAAGTAGGAAACTGTACAACTGGTTCTTCTTGCTGCAAGAGCTTACAGTCATAGAAAAACAGAATCGTAGAATCATCTAGGTTTGAAAAGACCTTCAAGATCATCAAGTCCAACCACCAGCCTGAGCTACTGAGTCCCATCACTAAACTATGTTCCTTGGTGCCATGTCCACTCGTCCCTTAAATAAGCCCAGGGACTGGGAACTCCACCACTTCCCTGGGAAACCCATTCCAATGTCTAACCACTCTGTCTGTCAAGAAAGTCTTCCTAACGTCCAATCTAAACCTTCCCTGGCACAACTTGAGACCATTGCCTCGTGTTCTATCACTTGTCACCTGAGAAAAGAGACCAACACCATCCTCACTGCAACCTCCTTTCAGATAGCTGTAGAGAATGATGAGGTCTCCCCAAAGCCGCCTCCTCTCCAGACTACACAACCTCAATTCCCTCAGCCACTCCTCAGCAGTCTCGTTTTCTAGTCCCTTCACCAGCTTCACTGCTCTTCTCTGCACACACTCAAGCAACTCAACATCCTTCCTGTAGTGAGGGGCCCAAAACTGAACACAGTACTCGAGGTGCGGTCTCACCAGTGCCATGTACAAGGGGACAATTGCTTCCCTAGTCTGCTGGCCACGTTATTTCAGAGGCAGGCCACTTTCACTGACAGAACAGGATCTCCACAAACTATTTCCAGTTGCTCAAAAGTCCTCTGCTGCTTTCTGCTTAGGAACCTCCGTTGTAGGGCTTCTAGACAGAGACCAAGGAAAGTGAAAATCTCCTTCATGCCTCCTTCCTCTTAGCTGTCCTTTCAAGAGCCTCTCCTGCTCTTCAGTTAGCCAGCTTTTCAAGTTTCACTCCAGAATGAGGTTATTGTTCTTGGGAACCAGGTTTACACAGAAGGAAAACATTTTTCTTTAGAAACACCACTATCAATTTGCCTTCTGTGATTTGGTCACCGTACCATTAGCACTCACTAAAGAAGAACAGGCAGGGGATCTGGTGTTTTTTTTTTTTTTTTTGTGGTTAGGAAAAACTGAACATGATAGGAAGAGGAGGAAGAAGAAGAGGAGGAGGAGGAGCCACTAGGTGGCCCAAAAATCCTTCTGCATTCTTGGCCATTATTCTGCCTTTTCTGCACCACAAGGAAAGGCACACTGTATGATCAATTATGACAAACACCACCTCCCCAACCAATAGGTTAGTAAAATAAGTTTTTTCTGTCATTACTAAAAGCTATCGGCTAAAGCAGTCTTGCAAAAGAAACAAACAAAAGGAAACAACAACAAACCACCATAACAGTTCAGGCACAAAGCTGTTCACTTTTTTTTTTTTTTTTTTTGCCTTAGGGATGCATGTGGATAGAAAAGCTAACCTAACGTGATTTTAACCTGAAACCAAACAAATCTCTCCCATCTGAACTGAGGTAGAGAGCAGAGTTCTGCAAGACTAAGGAGCAGCAAATGCTATTCCTTATTCTATTAAAGTTTATTAAATAAAGATTATTAAATCCCATCTAACAGATGGTTTAGGAGCTGGCTATTGTAAAGAAACTCTCACTTCAGAATAAACAATTTGAACTCTCCAAAAGAAATATAAAGCAACCATTAACTATTCTTGGATCATTTCTGGTGACTCTTGCGTTTATATTTCAGTCCTAGTATGATATCTACATTCTCACAGAGAATTTTCAACAAAGTTATAATTAATACCTACGCATTTCATTCTGCCCAGCATCTTTGCTAGGGATCCTAATCTTTACGTGAGTCCTATCTCCCACTGCAGTGGCTCCAGGTAATTTGTATAAACATATAGACAGAATACTAAACATCAAAAGAGAGTACAGAAGCAGAATCACTGAGAATTACTGAATACAGAACTCTGAAGGAAAGCACAGACTGCAGATAAGAAAAAAAATGGCCCATGCTTGGTTTCAGCTCCTTTTCTGTTGCTATAATGCTAAACCAAACTGAAAAAAAATCTAGATTAAAACAAGATCAATTAAAAAAATAAAAAGCAAACAAAAACCACAGATGTCTATGTTTTAAAAATGACCAATGTCTATGAACATTGAAAATGAAAACTCCTCAAAAAATATATCTATAGTGTACTCACATCAGGAAAAGCACACCTGTCAGGGTGTTCCACAAAGGAAACAAAGCCTCCTGTACCTTTTGAAAGTTGGACCGTCCAACTTACTTTACCAGGCCAGAAATACTTAAGACATAGGATTTTTTATGATGCTTAATTTCATCAACAAAAACAATTAATCTCTAAGGATAAATACCAGAGAAATTAGTTTTTGAGTTGGTGAACTGAAATTTTCAATTAAAATTAAATGGTATGGTCAAATCCTGAAACTTGAAATGGGCACAGAAAAGCACCAGGATGCCAGTTACCACAATTTCAAATAACAATGCAAGAGTACCACAGAGGCCCCCTTCCCTTGCTGCCCATGAAGTCACACACTGCCAAGAATCATATATGAACCCATAAAAAGAATGACAGCACATGCAAAAGTTATCAAAGAGGGTGGCACAAGTGAAAACCTGCCATCAAGCCTTCACCTCTTCAACCGCCAAATTAGACGTGACTCCTCTAACTGGACTACAAGATCATTGCCAAAGCTCCAACTGGACAAGAATTGCAACTGTTCTTCCATTTTATTCAGGTCCAGGCACAGCACTGACAAAACTGAAATCTCCTTGTAACAGCAGCCATGCTGCTTACATTTGTTTTTGACTTGAGAATATATAAGAAATGATTACTTGCCTCTGCTTTTAAAGGTCAAACTACTGAAGCACAAGTTATTTTATGTGTAAATTCACCATATATTGTTCTGAGAAACTGAAATGACATTTGTAAAAGAAAAAGCTAAAAAGAATAAGTAATGTAGGAATTCAGAGTTATGAATCAATTACAATAACGCTTAAACCATGGCTTAAAGTGGCCACTAGCATTTTTTCAGCCACGAAAAGCTCCATCCTGTGACTTGCATGTAAAATTGCAGCGTAACCACGGTGAAACACCTCTGTCTAACAGGGATCTCCGAATATCAGAAAGCTCATTTTTCTCCAAAAGCTTTATATCACTACTTGCCTGGCAGTTGGATATTGCTTTGACAGCATTCAAATCAGATCCTGAACAAAAAGTGTTTCCTGCACCACAGATGATAAGGCCTTTGCCATCCTTCCAGTTTTCCAGTTCAGTTACCTTCTCCTGGAGTTCTAGCATCATAGTGCCTGTTACAAGAGGTGACAAGCAACACTTTTAAAAAAAAGTGATTATGATCAGCATGTTTTACATTACATTTTTCATTACCAATACCAAGTTATCATTAATATGTGATAGGCTTAAAAACACAAGGGAAAGCATCACCTTACCCCCTGTCACCACTGACATATGTTTTTAACTCTAAGATGCACTTCCTGAAAATTCTGAAGAGTATTCTGCAATTTGCGTTACACTCACCAAAACAAAACAAAGAAGCACAAGGAGGGCAAGCATAAACTCTAGCCAATTTTTTCTTGTTTGTAATTGCATGCATTCAGGACACATGAACTTCTATGCGTCTATCCAGATTGCTCCATCTAGTCACTTTCATGTCACTGCCATTTCACTCTGCATATTCAAATGAAAATATACCAAAAAAAGCTGAAAAGCAAACTGTGTTGAAGGCCAATGACATTTAGAAGTGCCCATCCAAAAGAAAATAGATTTCAAAACGGAAGCAAGAAAAAAAAAAAAAAAAAACCTTTCATTTTTGTTAAAAAGAACAATAGGAAGAGATCTTTCTGAAACATCTTTGATTCCGTCCCTGGTACCTGTCTGGAAAAGCTGTCTTTACAAAGTACATCCTAGGCTCCAAATGTATGGATTAAATGGCACCAGCTTTTTACTTCTAGCTTAAACATAATATTCTCATACTTTCGCTTAAGGGCTTTCTCATATTATAGACAGTTATAACTATGCCAACCCCCAGCGTTACACAACAGCCTTTTTTGGGTTACTTAATTTCTGCTCTAAAGAAACTGGAAAAAAGGATGAAAGGAAGAAAATTATCAGTGCTATGAGACACCTAGGTAAACCTCACGTTTAAAACGTGGAATTGAGAGGCTTGGACACTTCAGATGTTTCAGCATGAGTTGCTGAGGGTAGCATCTAGTTTGTTCAGTGAAAATACATTGTATGTACTGCTCAAAGCAATTGCCTGAACTTGCATTGGCAGGCTCTACTTCCAGAGACTTTTGACTGCACCTGCCTCTCTTCATCAACTATATATGGAATTTGAGCAGTTACTGCCACAGTCCATGCCTCTGATTCTTTTCATCGTTTATTGCATAACACCAAGGTGTGCATTAATATCTGACATCCAAAAGTATTCATTCCTCAGCAAGAAAAAAACCTCTCTCTTCCATTTACAGATCTTTGTTTTTAATCTGCTTCACATTAACATGATTAAAACCTGTTCAATAGTTGCTGACTGACCACCTAGTGAGGACAACTTTCCTAATCCCCAACACAAAGCTAGCTATACTTTTATTCTCTCACTGGTTTTCCTGACTACAAGCCAAGAGGGTTTTCATCCACGAGCCACGACCCTTCCTTACATGGATTTCTATAAACTCCTGTTTCCAGAGCTAGTCCTAGATAGCAGCATCATAGAATCACAGAATGGTTTGGGTTGGGTTGGACTGGACCCCAAAGACCATCCAGTTCCAACCCCCCTGCCATAGGCAGGGGGACCTCCCACTAGATCAGGTTGCCCAGGGCCCCACCCAACCTGGCCTTGAGCACTTCCAGGGATGGGGCATCCACAGCTTCTCTGGGCAGCCTGTTCCAGTGCCTCACCACCCTCATAGTAAAGAATTTCTTCCTAATGTCTCACCTAAATCTACTCTCCTGTAGTTTAAAACCTATCCTATCTTCCACACCCAATACTAACTTAAAACTCTTCCTCTCTGAATGCCTACGATTCTCATATGTTCTTAAGACAAAATATTTATAGCAATTAATTTCAAAAAACAGCCTGCATATAGGCTGATAATACTCTCAGCTCTACCCTCCTTAGACAAGGACAGGCCTACCTTTTTCAGATATAAATGTGCTTTAGATGATTACTTCAAGGAATCTTTCCTTTTCTTCCAATACTCTTGCTTTTTTGACCCTTTACCTGCACACACTGAACTTCTCCTGTCCTAAAATTGCCTTTTAGCAGCCATCCTGATGTGGGAGATTTTTTTATTCCTGCTTCTTTTCCTTGCAGTTCTTTATGAAGTAAGCATCCCAGCACCAGGTCAAGAATGAATGCTCTGTAAAGGACCTCCACCTTAGTCTTGGTCTCAGCTACTGAAATAGCTGAGACAATGTTCCTAAGGAGGGCAAGAATTAAGTGGATATTAAATATTATATACCAGAATGATTCTGGGTTTTTATGACACATTATATACCAGAACGATACTTTTTGGGGGGTGAGGGGGACACTGACAGGTTCACGCTATGATTCCTTAACAAATCCCAGCACTTTTACCAGTTCCTTTCCATTTTGCTTTTATAATTTGGTCATGGTTTTTGTGTATTGCACATCACATCTGTTTTTATTGTATTTCACCTTGTCGATCTTGAGCTCTTTGTAGCAGTTAAACAAGATCACTTTGAATTCCAATCCTCTGCTCCAAGTAATAACCTTCTTGCAAGTTCTCCCAATCTGGGCTCACCTGACAATTTCAGCCATTCACTTTCTATTCATCACTCAAGCCATGAATGAAAATACTGAGCAGAACTAGGCCTAGAAGAGACTTCCATGGATCTTCACTTGAAATGCTTTCCCAGCCTGACAGTATACTCAACAATGACTTTCCTGCAAATGCTGTTCTTCAAATAGGTGTGCATCAACCCTGTGGATTTTACTTTTTGCATGTTTCTCAAGTTTTCTTACAAGAAAGGTATTTGGACTGACATCAAAGCTACGCTAGAGTCAAGATACAGCACGACTACTGTTTGTGGTGCTTTTAATAGTCAAAACAGTGAGGTACTGAAGAGTCTTTCCACAGAGTATTATGAACCAAAAATCTAGTTAACTGAAAATTTGAGTTTACAAAAAGGAAGCGTATGAGCCAGTTGCATGCAGTAGCAGGTGGGACAAGAGAAGGAGGCCAGTACCTGTCCCCTCCCCCTGGCAGAGGATCTTACTGTCATTACTGACATTACTGTGTACACTGTAATACTGTCATGATATACAATGACATACGACTGTCATACTGTCATTACTTACATGCCATTACTGTGTACACTGACAACACTGAACTATTATTTCACCAAGAGACACAGCGCAGGATGTCTGATACAATGATGAGTACACAACAGTAAAGCAAATCCTCATTCTGCCAGTCTTGGTCCTCTGGTATACAATACCAGTAAGTTCATGCTCCTCACAGCACTAAATCTACTTGGAATAATTCATTTGTTTGCATCTTAATTATAATCTAAGAATAAATACTTTAAAGTTAATTCTAGAAAATAAATTTATCACCGTTATCATGTAGTTCCTGCAGGCTGGATTCCTTCTCTTTTAAATAAAGTTCAACTTTAGTTCAGCAAGACGTTGGGTTGCTGAAATTGGTTCCACCAGGTTTAAACTGACATTATTAGCACTTGTTTCCAAAGAGACCATTTCAAACAGGTGGCTATCAGATTCCAATTAAGAAGAGAAAAAAGGCATAACAACCTCCACATTGCCCATTAGCAATTTGCCAACAATTTTGTTCTGCTTTCAGTTCCATGAGTTGCTCAAGCTTAGAATAAACATAATTCCTTTGAGATAAAAAGCTGCTGTGTAAAGTAAATGCCTGGCAAATAGAATTTCGCTCAGCAGTTTAATGATGTTTTGCAGCTTTCTAAAGGAAGCATACATGTATATATAAATTCATATCTGACACCATCAAGAAGCTCTGAGACACAGTATCAACAGAATTTCTTTGAGGTAGGGTATTTTACAGGCTTTGGCAAATGGAATTGCCCCAGCAAGACCTGGTTAACTTAAGGGCTACACATCCTATTCCTTTTTGATACTTCTCCTGAAGTGTATTACTCAATACACAGCAAATGGAAAAGGATCAACTGCTCACTAGTTCCTCAGCACCTATGGTTTACAGACAGTGATGTTAAACTGAAATGAAGAGCAGTATAAATTAATATGCCATACCATCACTTGCAGTGGCCAAAGGGCCAGCATGACTTTGCTTCTACTATTCCTGCTGTAACAACAAAAATCTCTGGCAGAGGTGCACAGTAGAAAGAAGCAGTAATCTCCTACGCTGCCACAGCAAGATTTTCCAGAGCAAATTTCTGTGGCTATTACCCAGCAAAATGGAGTACTGCTCTCTAGAGAGCTCTACAGACTAACATAAAACCGAACTGTCTGGTCCCATGGCTCATTTGCTGTATGCTAATCAGGGTCTGCAACAAAGAAAACTATTAATTTCCTCCTAGCTTTTTGTAGCTTCTGTTTGCTACTAGAACATTTAAGTCATTCACATACACTAATAATTTATTTTCACAACAGTCATATTAAGATAGAAGTTATATTACAGACCACTAAACGAGCCAGAAAGAAAATACCTGCTAATTTTGGGTGTCCAATTTGAGATGTCTGATACGATTTCAATACATTAACATTATACGGCACTCAGTATAGTCAAAGCACAGTTACCAGTGGTCTAAATAGCAGTTGTGACTGCTCAGCAGGTCTTCAAATCAGTTCTGAGACCCTCATGTCAAGCACCCAGAAAACAAGGAACACAGTTGTACGTTCAAAGTTTAGAATCACAGAATCCCCTGAGTTGTAAGGGACCCACAAGGATCATGCAGTCCAACTCCTGGCACCGCACAGGACCANTGACCCTCCCCTGTCACAGCTCCATGCCGTTCCCTCGGGTCCTGTCGCTGTCACCAGAGAGCAGAGATCAGCGCCTGCCCCTCCACTCCCCTCGTGAGGAAGCTGCAGGCCGCCATGAGGCCTCCCCTCAGTCTCCTCTGCTCTGGGCTTAGTTTAAGTAACTTGACTTACATTACATCTGATCTCCATAGCAGACTGGGCTTTATCTGTCCTTTCTCTTCCTGCTATTACCTCTCATTTCTCATGACCCTTTCAACTACCACAGCAAATAAGCTATGAACACAGAGCCTACAAGCTGTACCTTGCACAGCTCTATTTTGAGACAAAAATGGAAAAAAAAAAAAAAAAAGCAAAACACAAAAACAACCCATAGAAAAAGAGCAAACAGTGTTATTATGATTGTATAATAACACGTATACCGACAGGAAGGTATTCAGAAAGAATCTCCATGCTAATGTCTTTTAACTACAACTTCTGAAGTTAGGCAATGATTTTATACATGAGCTTTTAAGAAGAAACAAAAGAGCAACTGCAGAGACATCTAGGTGAATTACCACAAATTCTGTTGTTCTGTTAGGTTTTCTTCCTTTCAGCTAACAGTCATTAGCAGAAGGAGTAGATTGACATTCTCCATGTAAACAGCTCTATACTTTGCTAGTGAGTTGCAAACTTATTTGCTGACAGCAAAGGAACAGTGGGAACTGGGCAGGAAAACAGAGCAGCAAAAAAGAAATCAACAAGATGACACAAATGTATCCATTTCAAAATATTAAGAGATAATTCTTACAGTAAAGGCTTATGAACAGCTCAAGTTCAGGCAGATGCAGACCCTGAACTTGTGCCACTTATGTCTGAAGAGAATAGAATGAAATGGAATATTCTTAGACCGTTAAAGAGAGACCACAAATATACTTATCTTGGAGATCAAAAGCTTCTCATAATACAAGACTAATAAAATATAGCACTTGGTTTTGATAGCTAAGTATTGTCCAGTGTAAAATCATATAATTAAGAAGATTCCTCATGTGCAACACTTGACAATACCCAACTCATCTGATCTTTCATAAAGAAGTCATAGGTATTAAGACACAAGGCAAATGAAGAAGAAATGGAAGCCAGCTTGGGTGACTAGAAAAGACCAAATTGCAGAAGCTTAAGTGAGAGGGAAGATTTTAGATAAAGAACAACATAATAAACTGGTCCTTTCTACACCATCTACAAAACAAAGATCATATCTTCCCAACCCCATAAAAATAGCCTATGTATCCAGAGCAGTAGAGGCAAAATTAAAGGAAAAATAAGAAAGAGCACAGTAGCAGAATCATCCTCATTGAAAAAAAAGAGGAGAGGTATATTCTGCCAGACATTCCTTGTGTCACTGGGAACTTCTTGTATTTATTATGTTTAGGGCAAAGCTACCATGCAGAACAGCGGACATTTACTACACCTCTGGTTAAAAATCAAACTCTTCTTCTTTTAACTAAGGAATGGCAAGGCACAGTTTTTCCACTTTGTTTATGCAAAATACTAAAAGGCCTAACTGAAGGGGGACAAAACAACGATAACAACATCCCATCCCCATCAACTAGTTAATACCTGTGAAGGCATTCATTAACCGTGGGTTGTTCAAGGTAAGTATTCCAATGCCATTGTCTTCTTTGGAAAGGTTGATGGATCCACCAGCAAACTGCTCAAGTTTCTTCTTTATCAATTCTTCCTCATAGCCATGAGCACCATTATACAGTGATACCCTTCTATACTGTAGTATCCTTTCCTTTGTAGTCCGAAATAAATTTTTCCATATAGAAACTGCCATTTCTGGAAAGAAACAGGAAAAAGAAAAAAAAAAGGGAATTTTCCTTTGAGATCCAACTCAGTCCTCGGAGAGAAAGAAGCAGGACAGCAGAAACTAATACCAAGGTGATGGCATCACAGAAGTCTACAAAAATTTGCTCATTACAGACAGTATTCACAAGACTCTTGGTTTGAACCTACTCCCACAAAGTTAACAGGTTGAGTTTTATTCTGTGATTTTAGCAGTTAAGACAGAAGAGAGCATCTTTTAAAATCTTTTCTTGTAAAAATTACCCAAAAGTATTTGGGTGCAGAACACGGAAGAGGCTCAAGAAACGTAGTAAAATACTTGTATATTCCATTAGCCCAACCTACTCTGTACTAATCTTCCAACCCCCTCCCCCTCCAAAACAATCAAACAAACAAATAAAAAAAACACAGAAAACCACATCTGTGTTGGAGGATAAATCTTACCGAAACCTCTAGTTTTCAGGAAGAGGATTTCCTGCTTCTCTGTCAGCAACTATTATGGCAATACTTTCCTGGGAGGTAGGAACTCGAGGAACACAAAAATTAAGAACCAGAGACCTTTCCCATCTTGAGGTCAGTTCCCTGTCATCTAATTCCATAAACACATTTATCATGTTCCATCTTAGCGCTGGTTAGACTGCCTAGCCCCTGGAAGCCATCCATACGTTTTTCCCAGTCATTCCAGTAACTCTTGTTCCATTTTGAATTGATCTCACCTGGACACAGAGCACTAGAACCTATGTAGTATCCCAAAGGAGGAAAACTGTACAACAGTATTATAAATTGAGCATTGCCCTTGCTTTCTATACAGCTATATAATATTGGTAGTCTACTTCTATGTACCAGAACACCCATGGCTTATTCCTCCACTACTTCCACTCTAGAAAGTATCCATGTACATCACAACATGACAAGGAAGTCATTACAAAAATATTATTTTATCTTTTTAAATTAAAATTTAATCAAGTTAAAATCTGACTGAATACAAGATCAGTTAGTTCATAAATAATATCATCCTACTGCTCTGTACCTATGCACATTCTAATAGTACCTGCCACACCTCAGCCATCACCTGTCAGAGCTTTTAAAATTGCTTCTTTTAAAATTTTATTTAACAATGAAAACACATTTCCAAAGCCAGTTTCTTAGCCAAATTCTTCTTTTTATATTCAGGCTCTCAGAAGAAAAACAGCCTTCCATTTTCTCATGTCATCTAATACAGCAAGGTGCCAGAATACTACATAAATAAATAAATAAAAGTGCATAAGGGAATAGAGTGACAAACTCACTTAATTCACCCAACTTCAATTTACGGCAATCCACACAAAGCACTGAAAATAAGCTATTGCTCCAAAAAATTTTTCCCCAACATACATTCATGCAATAAAACCTCCCACCCAGCTACTAATTTTTGGTCAAGAGAGAACAAACACTAAAAACATGGATAGGTGCAGGCTCTTGTTGCAAAATGTAGCTTGTACTATGTTTGATTCAACACAGAGCAATTAGTTTCCAATTTTTAATGAATACAAAGCCTCCCCAGTCTGCATAAGAAGACAGACAAGATTTAATTCTCCAGGAAACCACGATTGGCTTGAAAGCAAAAAAAAAAAAAAAAAAAAAAAAAAAAAAAAAAGGTCTGTTCTTAACCTAGCTCCCTGCCAAATTATACATGTTTGATCACTTTTATATTCCCTAGGTTTTACTTGTCAAAAAATGTACAGAGCAAAACAGACTTAAGATATGGAAATTTCATTCCACCAAAAAAAGAGTCTGTCATTTTTAACTGCGTGGTTATATGCATTAACAGCCCTTTAATATTATCACTATGGTAATAA
The DNA here is from genome assembly GCA_013399115.1 of Anseranas semipalmata. Classification (NCBI taxonomy): domain Eukaryota; kingdom Metazoa; phylum Chordata; class Aves; order Anseriformes; family Anseranatidae; genus Anseranas; species Anseranas semipalmata. The sequence continues at coordinate 68,328 of VXAA01001396.1, forward strand.
AGAGCATCAGCAAGTGCCGGATTAGAAAACAAATTGGACATCACTGCCTGCTGATCATGACTCATGATTAATGACTCATGCAAGGTATTATCATTGAATTACTTTCCTAAACCCATCTCTTACAGTACTGGTCAGTACCCACTACTTTTTTAATAAATACAAGATTATCTTAACAGCTCAGTTCGAGAAAGCTAACCATTCAGGAAAAGCATGGTATTTAAGCTTCAGCGCTCTCAGACTAAAGGAATTTCTGCTGATCTCTGACAAACAACATTCAAAATTTCAGCAAGTATGGAGCACTCGCAATGCACAGCATGACTGAGATTGACTTTTTGTACTGCAAGTGAAAGGAGTGCAAGAGAAAGGTGGTGTAGTAACCTGCACAATGTTGTAGGACAAGCCAAGGGATATTGTACTAAAATTTTCAAATTTTCAGTTTAACATAAAAGAGTTGTCTATTTAGATACATTTACAGAAATGAAGTCTTAGTCTAATTTTAAAAAGTCAGACATGCTATATCCATTAACATCGGTAGCACACACAACTTATGCGTGGTTTTTACAATGACCAAATTTCTGACAGTACAGGAACAACGAACATTGTGGACAATCTGCATCTTTCAAAGTTTGCAAACTGCTAGAGCTTTAACGTATCACTGGTAACAACGAACAGATAAACCAACAGTACGGATATCAAGAGTTGTACATTCCACAACCTTCAGTTACATCAGTAACCAGTTTTTGGATCTCTTACATAAAGCAATGGCTTAAATCCCATATGGTACTCAAACAATTTTTTAATGCACTTACCCATGGGCTAGAAGATCATGGGTTAACACAAACACATGCTGAAAGTCAACAATTCAGTATCAAAGGCACGATACACGACGTGCAGGAGCAATAGATACATGTATACACAGACGCATGTTATATATTTTTTGTGTATGATATATATATATATATATGTGCATTTGAGCTGCATGCAGAAACAGGAAAAAGCTGCGCTACAGAGCAGCTACACAGAAATAATCTGCAAGTTAAAAGACACAAGCAGGGAAAACTCCAACTCAAAGACAGAGCCTGAATTACTGACACAAGTCAGGTAAAAAGAAAATGGGGAGAAAGGATGCAGGGATGTGTTATCACCAAGCAGAGCTTACAATGACTGGCCAGGCACCTGTGATACCTGAGAGAAATAAGGATGCCCTCTCCTTTGGGGCAGGAAGTGACAGGTGTGAAGTGCAGATACAGACCTGTGCATCACCTGCAGACAGACATCAGCTGAGTTTCTGGTCTGGATAAAGGCATCATGAGATAAAGTGTAGCAGGAAAAAAGGGATACAATGTATAAAATCCTGAAAAGAAATCTCAGGGAGAAGAAAATATTCAAATGGCATAACAAAAGACCAATTAGAAAGGCACTTATATGACACTTCCAAATGCATTAAAGGCAGCTGACAGGTCAAGAAGCACAGGAGAACTTGACTTGACAAGGACTTCCAGCAGCTGTAATTTCAATGACAAGCACAGAAGTGTGAAGACGGCATAGAGAAAGGGAGAGAAGATGTAAAGTGAAGATGATCATGAGATGATTCATGGCTCAACCGTGTGTGTGTCACCAGTTGCTGTTGAAGGCATCCACCTGTACTAGGGTGCAGTGAGCGTGCTTCGCTGGGTTCCCACAGTGACTACCGAAAGGAAAGCAAGCGGTGACCCAATGCTGAGGACCAGCACAACTGCCTCTACAGCCTGAAAGCAGACAAAACTGCAGAGAGTGAAGGAGAAATACAACCAAAGCATGAAAATAGTCCATCTGTACAAAAAAAGGTAGGTTGAAATTGAGTGATAACCATTAACACCAACTGACTGAAACAGGGACAGCAGGCTGGTGAGTGTCGGGGGAAAAAGAAAGGAAGAAAATCCAGTGTTGGAGGGAGGAACGGAATTCAGAAACTGCAGAGAGGGCCAGCCTCAATGAAAAATCAACACAAGGGCATGGGCCTCGTAGTGAAGAGGAGTCACTGGACCTTGGCTTCAGATACCAGAAAGGTGAAGGCAGGAGGCATGGCCCCAGCACTGGCTGAACAGACCACTGCTGCCAGCTGCTTGTCACCACCCCTCACCTGTAGGTTACACAGCCCTCCATCTACCTCATCTGCTTATGCATCACTCTTCTTTCCTTCAGTGATGCATGGCTAGATTAACGTAAACACCTTACCTGACGGGTTCTTCCCATTGCAACAACTACCAGCTGAGGCAAGCTGACGGCAGATGCCTCTCCAGCTGGCTTTACTTCAGCTGGGAGAAAGCAGTGAGCAGATTTTAAACATGCTAACTGATTGGAAGCACAAAACCTACCAACAAGACATAACTTACAAACACAGAAACAAAGCCTGGGAAATTCTACTGCCCCAAGAAGGAACATACACCTGATCTATGGCATCTCTAGACAAAGCAGGAACTCCCACCGAGTTCAACAGGAGCTGCCTAAGGCTCATGCCTTTCTCAAGGCACTGTGGCTCTCAAACTTGCTGAACCTTGTTCAAATTTTTAGTACATTGTCTCTGGCACCTACATTGTAGGCAAATTAGGCGGGATCAATAATCCCTGCAGTTCAGTGTGCAGATCCCTAAAGAGCTTTGCAATTCCTCTACAATCAGACTTCAGAAGTAGCTAGTACTATAGAGGACATCTTTTTAGCCATTATAGTACTGCGGAGAAGAGAACAAACAGCTTGGGCCTCCCCATTTCCAGACGTCAGCATTAGAAACAACGTTCACCTGTTCAGAAGCTGAAAAAACAAGCGAGACATCCAAATTAACTAACTTAAGTTGCTTCAAATCATGCCCACAAGAAACAAGTTTTGGAAAAAAGACTTTTAACATTGTAAGTTACAAAAAAAAAAAAAGTGTGTGGTTTCAGTTTTATTCTAGTTTATTCTAGTTTTTATTCTACCCTTTCCACCTCTTTTCTTTTACACTTGCTTTTACCCTTTTTCTCTTTTCTGCTTCTACACCTCTTTTTTTCCCTTTTTTCATTGCTTCTAAACAATTCAATTTTGGGGATGGCGTGTGGTTTCCTAATTATTTGTGCTCTGTTTAGTATTGCATTTTTGACAGTCCCTGCATGTTAAGTTTTAGATTTGAATTGTCTCTCTGTTCCTAACCAATTATATTCCCCTTTAATCATGTTTCAATTATTTTTAAGATTTAGTCAACAAATCACACAGAAACTTACTCAAGACCAGTGAAAAATAATGGCTTTCAAGGATGCAAAACAGCTGACAAAAGAAGTCCTTCCATAAATACACATGACACTACCTAATAACATTGGCTTCTGGTCACACAGTAAGGACAAGAACTGAGTTTTGCCACAGAGGGTGAGAGCAACAATCTGTTATCTTCTGCAAAAAGCACACAGACACCTTATTGTTAATGCATTGATCTAAAGAGGTTCTATTTGCCTCCATATAGCAGAGAAAGAAAACACATTTTACGTTCACATAAAGCTAATTGTCCGCTGGGTATATTTTGGACACCTTTAAAAGGAACAGATGCACTACTTCACAGGATCAGAAATGACCACAACCAGCTCATCGTTTGTTTTTTTTAGTCACCAAATCCTAAACCATAAAAAGCGTAAAACTGAATTCATTCTAGCTGTAACCTCTTGTGACATGTTCCCGAACTGCCCTGAAAAGAATAAATAAAATAAATAAATAAGAAGCACGCCTGGCTCCGCGGCCTGCAGAGCCCAGGCACCCTGCGCGGTGTCGCCCTGGGGAGAGAGGGGAGACTCGAGGGGTATGGGGGGGGGACACACCTTCCCCAGCAGCACAGGCTTCTCGCCGCTCCCCGTGTGGAAGCGCACTGTGGCACTTCGTCTGATCTGGGCA
>VXAA01001396.1:72586-115399 GCA_013399115.1 Anseranas semipalmata
CTACGGGGAAAGCGGCCCCGCCGGGAACCGCCGCCGCGCCCCAAGGGCCCGCCGCGGCCCTGCCGTAGTGCTGCGGGGGGCAGCGGGTGCCGGGGCAGCCCCCGGCCGGCAGTGAGGGCGATTTAAACGAGGGCCGCCAGCAGGCAGGGCTCGGGCCGGCGGCACGGAGCGCGGTGCCGCTGCCTCCGCCTCACGCCCCGGGTGACATCGCTGAGGGGTGGCCCCAGCGCGGTGCGGTGCAGGCAGGGTTTGTGGCTGAAGATGTGTGTGAGCTCCGGGGTTACCACATACCCAGCCTATTTTTTTCCTGCACTAGTAGTCTGCATTGCTGAAAGCCAAACCCCGAGTGTCTGCCCAAGCCAGTGTAATTAAAGAAGTTAATTTCCCTGTCCTTCCGGAACAACACCCCGCACCGCCACACGTGCTGCTGCTCCAGGAGCCCGGCCCATGGCGAGGCAGCGGTGCCTCAACCCCTGCGGCCGCAGGCCCCTGGCCGCGCCAGGCCCGCTTGCCGCCCCTGTGCAGCTTATTGCCACGGGCCCTGTGCTGCCAGGGGGAGAGGCCTGGTGCCGGCCATCGTGAGGAGCGACTCCAGCTTTCCAGGCTGGTGTGTCTCTGGTTTACCTGCACCAGCACTCTGGAAGCTGTCCCTGCATGGAAAGTAATTCATCCTGAAGCTGTGATTTGGTGTAAACTTAGAGACGGCATGAAATGGCATTGCCACTTACAGTCCCGCCTTCCCCTGGCCGTTGGTTTCCCTCCCTGGAAGGATGTGTGCTGCCCCACCATGAGCCAGTTTGAGGAGAATAAAAGCTTGTTTCAATCCAGATCACTTTGAATACACATCTGCTTTGTATATTCAAAGCAATATGCAAATGCCAGCCGCTCTTTATTACTATGTCTTTGTTAATATACATATGTAAGATGACTCACTTTTAAGTATTTGTAGCATGGATGAAAAATATGTTTGGAAATACTTCACCTTTATTAAAGCTGTTTTTCAAAACAACTGTCAATACAAATGTCTTAAAGTTGGTCTAGTTGATTAAATATTATGATTGAAGATGTAAAGGATTTCAATTAATCGTACATTTGGAAAAACAAAATCTTTGCACTCTGAAAAGATATTTTTAATTTTCTATTGTTAAGAGATCCTGTACGAATATGAAATATTCTAGTCCCAAGTGGCAATATCTTCATACAACAGAAGGATTCATTCCCTTTTTATGACATTCCCAGTATACACAGAAATATTGCAGCAGGTGAACTTGCCTCTTATTTCAGAGTAAAGATTTTTTTCTCTCCTGTTTGCAGAAGAGAGATTTTTCCAGCAGGATTCAGTCATGTATTTGTTTCTGGAAAACCTCAGTCCCAGGCCAGAAATCTGTGTGAGTGAAGCAGCTCTCAGCACGTCCTGCTCCAAGGCCTTATCCCCCTCTGAGTGAAGCAATGCCCGGGCATGTCCTAGCCGGACTAAGCAGGGGAGAGTGATGGTGTTTGGAAGCTCGTGGTTTTCCAGGGAACATATTGCCACCTAGCAGCGCTCGGCGAAAGTAGCACCAACCTGACCTTAAGTTTCATAGTTTGTCTCACTTGTTGTCATTGTGTTGTATCATGTATAACACGATGATTGGAAAAGGATATATTTAGACTGCGGAATGAGGACTGTAGGAAAACAGACTAATAGTATCCTCTTTTGATTACTTATGTGTTGAAAATTCCACCATCAGGACAGTGACACTAGTTCCTGCATGCTTTATTGTACAATAAGAAAAGAGAGAGAGAGAGAGAGAGAGAGAGAAAGGCACTCAATCCTGCAAACAGTTTCTTATTCTTTTTCATGCAAATGATCCCACTGACCTCAATAACACTTTCTCCTTGTATTGCTAAGCCAGTAATGCCATAGGAGAGTCAGGTCATCACCTGAATTATTGAGTATGTTCCTGTTCCCATCACTGACCCCAAAGCAAGTTCGTTATAGCTGACGACTGTGTACTAGCTAAAAGAACAAAGCCTCGCTCTGAGATCCAAGGCTGCCAGACTGAAATATTGAATTCCAATAAATACAGAGCTCCATGGTACTATTTTTACAAACTCCTTTCAGAGTCATTGAACAAACCAATGACAGATCCAGGCTTACATCTTAGGAATTATTAGATACTAACTGACATATAACCCTATGGTCAATTCATAAAGAGTCCCTTAACTGTAATTTTTAGGATGAAAATGTCATCAACTCTGTTTGGAAGAATAACAGGCCAATGGTCTAACGTATACTACAGAGACTAGATCCACAAAAATTGACTTGATACCTGCATTCTATTTCTAAAATCTTTCTCAAATTTAAATTTCTAAATCCAAAATCATGATACTCAGTTTCTCCTCACCGAGCAGCTGCCTAACCCTGGAGGATCTCCGATCCCATTGGTGCCTGACAGCCCCAGTTCATGAGAAGAGACTGTTTATATCAGGCTGGCTAACAAGACTACCACCCCAGCTGTCTCTCCTGTCCCCACTGCAGATATTTGAAATACCCCTGAGCTGCTGCAGCTTTCTAAACACAGCCCCACATGCCAAGTTAAATTTGGTTTGATTTCGTTGGGCTGGGGCTGGTTGGGGACAGTGCAGTCACTGTGCATACCTCAAGACTGTAACCTTATCAGTCACTTGTGTGTCAGCCTGTCCCTCTCATGAACCAAAGCCATCAGCACTCAAGACTAGGGTTGCTTCTCACCTAAGATTCTGTCACTGAACATGTCCACAACGGGCTCAGCTCTTTCTGGGTAGCTCCATACCTGTCCCACCATGGTACGTTGATTCAATATTGTCTACCTGTGCCATTTAAGGGTCTCCATCCTGTGGGCAGAGCTGACCTGGCTCCACCAAGACACAGCTGGAAGAAGAAGTGAGGAAACACCCGCCTGTTATAGCATGGCATGGGAACCATCACCCAGCAGGGCCGAGTGCTACCAAAAAACAAGCTTGCTTATCTGATCACCAGGCTCTGGTGTGTTCTGGGGAAGCTGAGGGAGAGCAACCCAGGCCTTCGTGCCAAAAGCTATTTCACTTGCTGTAGCATAATTAAATATTCATCAGACCAGAGAGAAGGAGAGAGGTTCAGCATGGCCACAGCTTGGTGTGTGCTTAGTCTCTTGGTGACCCAGCAAATATTGATGTGTTTAAACATTAATACCTTCTTTAAGTTATTGCATGCAATATAGAGCAGTTTGAACAGGCAGGATGAAGTTCTTGCTCTCCAAAGACCTCTGTTTGGTTACAGCTCAGCACTGGAAGAGAGGGCTTGGTGTGGCTGCTGCCAAAAGGCCAGCAAGACCCTTCCATGTGGTCCCACCTTTCGCTGTTAACAGCACCATCATTTGGTTGGACATTCATTTTCTGGCATAAAATGTATACCATACAAAAATATGCCTATGTCTGGTTTACCTTCCTACGCAAGATCTTATTTCACAATACCGCTCAATTTACAGTAGAGCTTAAATTAGCAGCTCACCCCAGTGGAGAGCTGGTGGTACCATGCTTCTTTCTCCTCCTTCCTTGGAATGAGGGTGACTGCACAACGAGACAGTTAGCTCACCCAATGGGCAGGAAACAGTTTTAGCACAACAAGTAGTTTTTGGTTTTGTTTCCAGGGCTAATGAATTGAACCAGACTGGCTTGCTGCCAGGTGAGCCTCAGGGACACAAAAAGGGGAAAGAAGATGGAGGAAACCTTAGGCAGAAGGCTGTCCTGTTTTAGCAGCACTGAGCTATCAAATGGGCTCAGCCATGATATTATTCCTGTCCTCCATGGCGGACAGGGCATTGCCAATTTGAGGAGAGGGAGTGGGTTAGAAAATATGTGCCCCAAGACAAAGCTGAGAGATGTGTGAGCATCTTTGAGGGGCAGCTAGTCACTGGCTCAGGTTAATTGTACTTGAAAAGTTCACCCTAAATCTCTCTGAAGATCCAGCTCTATTTCCTCCCTCTTTCTCAGTTGTCTCTTGCCACTGTGTTCTATAAAATTTCATTAAAAAAAGGCATTGTACCTTTTTCTCCAAGAGCGTTTGAATCACACAGAAGTAGGCCAGGTGATAATTGCACGGCACATTGTAGTGCTGCTTAAATGTCAGCTGTTAATTAAAAGCCTCTCCTGAAAATGGGCCATTAATTAGGACAAATGCAGCCATTCTTTACGGGTTCTGACTAATCAGTGAGAAAAAAACATTATTTCAATATTGATATTGGAATTGTTAACTTTTATTTGTCTGAGGTTTATTTACTATTTAAAGAAAAAAAGAAAAAGAATTTATAACTTGCTGAACTTATTGTTCTTTCTTTTAAAGGGAGTTTAAAATAAATATTCTAGCACAAGAATATTCACACGTACACAGATTGTGATAGAGAACATTTCAAAGTTAGGTCTGGATGTCTCTAGCACTTCTATAACCTTAGTAGGAATGCTTAAATGCTGTAGATATTAAAATACAGCTCTAACCTGCAAAACAGCTCATTGTGGCACTTCACTCATGTCTTCCTGTTCATAAACAAATGGCGCTATTTGTATGAATAGCGTTACACAGGCTCCACAATGTTTGCTAAATTGGGGCCAGAAAGTAAGGCACATGCTTCTTTGAAGCTTTTCTAAACCACCCTGAATTATTAGGGAGAGTCATCATAACGATAAAGGGTCCAAATTTTCCAGGCTAGAGAGTCATGCAGCTTAACCATCTCACTTTTTTTCCTCTTTGGCCCAGATTCAGCAAGGCAATTAAGACCCTAAGTAGTCCCATTGATGTCACACAAGCACTTTGCTGAATCAGGCCCATCCTGCCTGCCAAACCTCATGCTTTCTATCCTTGCAGTGCGTTAGAGATTTCCAAAGAGCAGCTACAGTGGTTAAAAGTGTGAAATGGTTACAGTGGTTACAGTGTGAAATCACAGTAGGTGTTGGCAGTTTCATGCCTAGATGCCTACGCAGGAGGTCCATCCACCAGAAACCATGGAGAGAGCTGGTTAAAGATTTCGGTCTTTTGCAGCGGTGCTGTGGCATTTGCATGAAGTACATTTAGGCACATCACTGGAGATGCATAATAGTAGTAAATAATCTCATTTCTGACAAAAGCTTTACCCACATAGCAGCCAAATCTCGTAGCTTTATCTCACGTAGCAGCTAGAGCGAAGGCAAGCCCTCAGATCTGGGCTGATCTGAAATCTGCCCGCTCCGGAGGAGCCCCTGTGGGGCTGTGCCGGAGCTGCCGGGGCCGGGAGGCGGAGGCTGCTGTGAACCCAGGCACCCATGGCCAGCTCCCAGCTGCATGCTGGCTTCGTGCTGTTCACAGAATGGCTCCATCGGCCTCCCTTTTTCTTTAGTAAATGGTTACGATTCCTCTTTTTTATGGAAAGGGGTATTAAGGAGTTCCGTGCGAGAGGAAAAACGCTGTCATGTGATGCTAGGGTTGCTGCTAAATGAGCAGAATTGGATGTTGTTTTAAGGTAGCATTATTCCCTGCTTTCATTTGCTTTTTCATTGGTTTTCATCCTTCTTGCCTGGCCATCATTCTTTTTGCTTTTAGAGTTCACGCTTTATGATAAAGAACAAATTGTAACAGTGAGAATTAAGCAGCAGCAGGAGCTGCAGAGCATTTCCCTTTAAAAGTAGAGGTGTTTTTATTTGTCTGAAGTGCGTGTTATGTAAGCGTATCACTTCTGCAGCTGAAATATTTCAAAAGATGGATAACGAGGTTCTCAGCTGGGCTGAGGCAGAGCAGCCTGCCTGCTCCTACGACCCCGACTTCACAGGGGCTGCTAGGCTTTACACTGAGATGCTGACCAGCTTACAGCTTGCCTAGTAATAGACCACATTAAATAGGAACACAAGGCATTTAAAAATACTACAGTGGTAAAAGAGGAAGTTGATAAAAAGAAACTTCTGACTGTCTTCAGAGATTTCATGGTATTAAGTCTAGATTTTTTAAATAGTCTTGAAGAACTGTTACTGGCTGTGATCAAGCCTCTGAAGAAGTTAATTTAGGAATAAACTCATTTATACCTAACTACATGTTAGGGGGTTTTTATTCTGGGTTTGTATATAGTTTTTGTTTTTCACAAAAAATAAACAAACAAACACACAAAAACCACCTTGAATATCTACTGTTCTTAAAGCCTTTAAAGAATAACCAGAACCTGCATTTTTTCTCCATTGAAAGCATAATCCTGTACGTGAGCAATATTCTAGCCCATCCCTCTTTTTACATTGTTAAGATTCACTGCTTTTGTGGTTTAATTCAAAGCTAAAACCAAAGGCAGAGAGATTTGGAGGCAAAATAGACTTCTCACAATTCCCATTCTGTCTCTGACACTTCCTGCGCTGACCCATTTCTCCATGTTGACAGATAACAACTGGACAAACAACATACAAAATCTCCATTAACTGACTTTTTGGAAGTAGATAATTTAAGCCCAAAATAACATCTATCCCGAATAACACAGGGATGTGAGTATCTTTGAGTTACCTTGTACTTTTTGCTATGTTTTCACTATCAGTGCAGTCCATCCGTATTTTACTTAAGTTGATCCAGATAGGTACACGGTGCCAGCTGGCCTAAAGTAGCAGGGGTACAAAATCACTGGATTACCAGTGGTAATTAGGGGAACCAGTGGTAACTAGAAGTCTGGAGTCAGCCTGAGCTTTAATTAATATGATCTGTGTCACTGAGGCAGGGCTGTGCGTGCTTGCATTGGTTGCACATCATCTGGTTGTACCTTCAGACAGCTTTATTTCAGGATGCTACTGAGTACCTTTGAAGATATGTCCAGCCCACCCTGACAAGAAATGGCATAAGAAATGAAAAGATCATTTCATCACTTTTATCATCTATCTCTATTGCCTTCCAAATACATGTGAATAAAATTGGATTTGAAATATTAACAAAAAGTCTGAATCTTCATAGAATGCCCTTCTGTCATTCTGACACTTAAATAACATTTACTTCCCAGGGATATAGCAAGAGAACGAATTTTACAAGCTTTTAACAGCTGAATCAAGAAATAAATCATAATTTATAATACATTTAATGCAGACAGCTAATTTTTCTATTCCTACAGAGGTGGTGATGAGGGACCGTGCCGCCATTTCAAAAGGTGGTTAGGATTTGTGTTGTTTTTCCCCCTACACTTGTTAGCCAGGCATTACTGGGTTGGTCCGCTCAGATGGGAGCTGATGTGTGCGTGCATGCACACTCACAGTGCTGAGCACGGATCTGGGAGCAGCTTCGCAGGAAGCCAGAGGAGCTACGTGAGCTGACAGCAGGGATGCTCTGCCGGGGGTCAGGCTAACATCTCTGCTGAGAGCAAGCAAGCATTCCCCATTAATGAAGACAGCAGGCTGGCAAGAGGAGCCTCCTGCCTTTCCATTCACCTCCCTTCCCCTTCTGCATCATGAGAGAGGCACAGCTGAGCAGATATCCTCTATAAAGTGTTTTGTAAGACTAGATACTGGTATTATTATTTATTAAATGTGATCAGACATTTGCGGCCATATATATTTTAGCAGCTTCTAATCTGGCATGCTGTGCAGTATGCCTTTGTTGTTTCCTCATCAATGCAGGAAGAGATAGGTATGGAGCATCATCAAATCTTTAAAAAAAAATCAACAACTGGAAACTAAAATAACAGAAATGAATCTTTATATAGACCATGCATGAATGTGCTGTGAAGGGAATTAGCTTCAACTCAAGCCCAGGTGGTGAAAAGCCTGCCTGGGACCTGGCACCCAACCTGCCTGCAGCCATTTGGGAGCTTCAGAGCAGCTGCCGTGCTCCTAATAAGGTTGAGGGTGGATGGGGCACAGAGCAAAAAGGTGAACCGGGAAATGTGTCAGGTTCCTGCTTTCCAGTGCATGAGACCAGCTCTGTTTTTCCCTTGCCAGGTCACACGGAAAGGGCAGAGACCCCCATAAGTAGCATGAGCACTCACTACTTACGGGGGGCCACGTATACCTCTCCCATAGCATTTCTGTCTCTTCCTCTATTGCTGAACGGTGCAGAACAGCAGTTTGACAAAGAGCTACAACTACCACATCCTTACAAAGTAGAAGAGAGTCCAAAGTACTGCCTTAAATGCATGAGATGCAGGTTTTTGAGAAGGTGGAAAAAGGGGGTCGAGGCACAGGACAAGCCTGTAGGATGTCTTTACAGCAGAGGCCAACAGCTCTGCAAGAGTGACAGGCCAGGCGAGATTTTTGTTTCCCCAAAATGTTCCACCAGACATTCAGAGGTAGCTGGCAGGCGCTGTCTCTCAGTGAGCGATGGGGCTGCTGGCTGCTGGGTCCTCTGGCAGCGGCGCCCAGCTCCCACTGCAGCCCAGACTCAGAGCCAGGAACTGAGAGCCTGCTGCTTACAGGTGTTTCCCAGAAGAGATGAAGGCTTTTTGCATGGGGTTGTTAAAAATCTGTCCTGCTATGGCATTTCAATAGCTTTTACTACTTCTGTGGTGCTGTGGGTTCAGGGAAATCCTGGTGGTCAAGCACCTTCTTCCCCACCTTTACAGGGAAGGGTTTTCACTGGGAGAGGTTGGTTTGGGGCTGGCATCCCCACTGACAGCCATTGCTGCAGCTGTCCTGCAGCCTGGCAGAGGAACAAATGCTCGCAGCCTCCAGGGCTCCCTGCTCGCCATGGCTGGTGCCGCAAGAGGAGGTCAGCAGCAAGGATGGAGCTGGCAGCCCATAGCAAAGGGGAAATCTTGGAGAGAGACAGATCATCTGGAGTAGAAATTTACTTTATGCCTTTTTGCCACACCTCTACCCTTTCTCTTCATGATAACCGATTTGGTTATGGCATCAGTTTTTCTGCTGGCTCTTGCAGTAAGGGCGGTTTGTCGGTCTTTGCTTTGATTTTGAGCTTAGGTGCACAAAGATGCTTTTGTAAGACCCCACCTGGCCAGATGGCTGCTGCTGCTGCTGGTCTTAATGCTTCAGCAAGTGAATGCAAATTGTCAGATTACATCACCCTCTGAACATACATGAATTTGCATACATTACTTGTTTATGGCATAATAATTTCAGAGATAATCAGCAATGCAGTGAGAGAAGCAAGGCCCAGGGATGGGACCACTAACATCTCTCAGTGTGACCACTAACCGTGGTTACGGGGATTAGAGACATTGCGCTAATGTTTCCCTGCATTTCAGGGCAGTGCTGCTGAAATGTATGTAGCACTCCTCTGGGAGCTCATTCCTAACCCAATGCATCTTCCATCGTGTTGGCACTAGGGTTTGTGTGTCCAGATCATGAACCAAGCCAACGTTCTGGTTTGGCTGAAAAGTAACATATACAGGTAAATAACAGCTGACTTTCAGACGGATAAGCTCTCTGATCTAGTCCATCACATGACTATACAGTTGTGCCAGACACAGCAAAGGAGGGAAGTGCGGTGTAGGAATGAGACACCAAGGTGTGAAGAAAGAAGGGGCCACTTCAGCAAACACTGCAGCAGAATAAAGGTCCATGGAGCTATAACCCAGGCTGCTTTAGCAGAAACTAGTATTTCTGATGATTCCTGCACCAAGTATTATCTCCAGCTTTGGTAAGTTACAGAGACATTAGCCCTTCTCGGCATCTTTTCAGTCTCAACAATAATGTAATGTCTGTTACAATGACACATCATTGCCTAGGCGTACATCTGAGCTATCCTAACAGATTTTTCAACAGAATAAATATAAAACTTCCTGCTTTCTCAGTTCCCCAGTATGTTGATATCTTTTTGACATTTTATCTGCATTGCCCTGTGCTCCGAGATTCCTTTCTGGACTCAGTCCGTCCAATACATGGAGCCGTATGTACTTCACAGCAGTTCACACCAGGGAAACCTCTGTTTTTTCCTACACAGGCAATCAGATACAACAGCCATTAGCACTGTTTCTGGCACATATAGCTGTTCTCTGGCACAAGGCTTACACACATATGCACTAAATCATAAGACTGTATCCATATCTGTCACCTACAAGCAGAATGAGCTCAGAGAAGGATTTTATTGTGGTAACATGGTCATCTGCCTTACATATTCAGGGCTCCCTGACACACTTTCCCAGGTTTTACAGCTCATGTGATGTGGGTAGTCTAAGGACTTTGACTGCCTTGTCTGATTCTCCCAGGAACATGACAGCGACGTGGGGAGTGCAGCAAATCTATACAGACTGCAACCCACGAGCAGCGGAGCTTTCATCCCCTCATAGTAATAACATTTATTTCTTTTCAAGGGGGCTGCTCCTCTCTTCTTTCCTTATAAAGTAAAGCCAGGAAGGAGCAAGGACCAAGACATTAATAACAATGGCAAGTTTATACAGTGAAGACAGAAGGTAAGTGTCAGAGGAGTAACAAAAAGGAGGAGGAGGGGAAGAAGACTGGTGAGGTGTTGTGCACAGAGAGCTTACTTGGCCTGACCAAGACAGGAGACAATCAAATCTATTTGCAAAAATGGTATTGGCAGGTCAACACTTCTGACACGGAGCTGGAGTCCTTTCTGTGGCCGTGCTTTTTGAGCTTTGCAGCTGCGGAGCTTGTGCTGACAGGTGAGCACTGTCTGTGTGGCATATCAGCGCCCAGGTACCATCCTGTCTGGGGTGGCTGTATGACACAGGTCAGAATCCATGTACTGAGGACTGCGTGAGAAAAGCAAGATGAATTTCTCTAGCGTTTCTTCATGGTGACCCGCCTGGAGAAGAAACCAGGAAGCAATCTTTGTTTTATCTTTATAGATGGATAGGACTGTGTGTATATGAATTATATTGGTCCAGTTTGACGTCACCATGCTGTTTGAAAGAGTGATGTATTTTGATAATCCTGAGGTATCTACTCTACATAGCCTTGCCTTGGCATAAAAACAAAATGGCAGCTTTAGTGGCAGGATCACCCTGGTCCGAAAACTCTCTTTTGAGGTAAGGGTGGATGCGGGGAACAGACAGAATTATTGTCCATTTATACAATTCAGCAGGGGCTTCAATGAGTTTCCAGAGGAAAACATGATGAGGGGCTTGGTTTAGTCCCAGGGACTGGAAGGTCATATAAACAGCATGATTCATGGCAAAATGCACCATGCAGCCTGGTCTCATCCTCTGTCTGCCCCAGCATGGGGACTGGATCGCTGCGTCCATTGCAGACCGGGGAGAGATTCCAGTGCTGCCGCCGGAGGCAGAGGCTGCCAGCCCTGGTGCTGCTGCTGCTGCCTGCAGGCTGGGGCAGCAAATGGGGGTGCTGTGCTTTAAAACAAATAGCGGGGGAGCTGCTGGGTGTCTCAGCACTTCTTGCAGATTAAACAATAACAATTATTATTAATCAGTAATAGTAGTTGTATGCATTCCTGAAGTAACTGAGCAGTATCTTAACAAAACAAAACTGAAATACATTTTTCCTACCATAACAAGACAATTCAGATTCCCTGTAGGGTGAGACAAATGGGAGAAAGAACCTCATGACTACAGCAGGACAGAGGAACAAATGACATTATAGCTGGCACTTTGGCGATGTTAATGATATAACTCCAGGAAAGGCATCACAGCAATCAATATGCATTTTGGCTTGGCATGGCATTCATGAAGCAAGCTTGACTTTAAGAAGGAGATACTGAAGCCTTGCATCTTGGGCTTACCCCAGACTGGAGACTTCAGGAGTTACAGCTTCTTGATAGGAGAATGCTTCAGCTCCTCATGTACTGCCGTCTTCAACTTGTTGTGCGGGATGCCAAGCTTCCCGCAGTGGAGATGCCAGAGGAATGACACCAACAGGCAGGCCTTCAGGCTCTGGCAAGGATGAGGAGGTGAGGAAGGCAGCCCCAGTCTGCAGCATTGTGCTTCACCATGAAGGCTCACATGAGCCTATTGCATTACATGTGCCTTGGCTCAGTTTCATCTACCTGGTGCCCTTGCAAGGAGAAGCTACCAGCTTCCACAGGGTGCTTCACGCTGGCAGAGGAATATTGTGATGGGAACCAAGGGATGAGAGTTAGTGCCAGAGAAATCTTCTGTGCTCTCAAGTGAGAAAATAGATGCTCGTATTTTAAGCGCATGGGTGGAGCGAGGAATCAACCACAGCAACAAATGCCAAGAGAATGAGTGGATTTTTTAGCTCTTGGTGTGCATTTGACTCACATGTTTTCCAATCAAATTCCCAAGTAATTGTGCTCAGTGTAGGAATAAATGGGTGAAATGCAATGGTCTGTTTTGTTCAGGCGGTCAGACTGTGCTGGCCTCAGAGTTTATAAATTAGAGTCACGTGCTATCAAGTGCCATCCCGAGTCAGTGTGTTACAGAAGGTCAAACACTCCCTGGCGATAAAAACAAGCATTTTAAATAATGTCAGTGTGGGCAGGGCATGTATTATGATACAACCTAAACTTCAGTCAGTGGTGTCACAAATTACAAAATGTTGTGGCTGTCCTACAAAGCCCATCTCCAGCTGTAGCTGCCAGGGTGGGAGCTGCCAGCTGTTCCTCTGCAATCCAATAGCCCAGCATCGCGTCCTCCCACTGCCCTGGCTCCGCTCCTGCAGCCAGACACAGGCAGCAGAAGTTGAATTGCTGTAATTATAAAATGGCCTTGACACACTCAGCAGACAGAGACAGATACGTGTCCATCTCGCTGTGATATAATCCAACACGTGCTCTGTTAAATGTGTTTTCAACTGTGTATCAGGAGATGGTTTCCCATTCCTGCTCAGTGAAGAAATCAGCTGCCTGACAGCCACAAGCTGCTTGTTGAACGTGGTATGGAGAAGAGGTGAGTGGGTCTCATCAACTGCAAGGAGACGTGTGCTGTATGACCTGGTTGAAGTTGGATTTTGCTAGAGATTTGCAAAGTAACTGTGGTCTGAGCAGCTGGTCCCTCCAAACTAGGCTGAAGTGCCTCCAGCCCAGTCTTGTTCTTCTTCCTTATTGATCCAGCTGCTCATAATGCCTAAGTTATTTGACCACAGCAGGTGCACAAAAAGCCAATTTTCTGCCATTGTGTGCAGAACACACCTACCTGTCATTTTAAGATGAGATTTTTCAAGCTGCCACATCAGGACTATATCCCTGTCCGTCTGTGTCCACAGCCATACTCTGCTAATGGCCCGAGCCTTCTGCTAACACACAGCAGCTATAAAGCAAGTTTCAGGTCGCAGTGTACTGGTGGTGTTACAAAACAGCTGCAGCAGACTGATGGATCTGACCAGCGTGGTAATCAAACATTCAGGAACCTTTGTGGGAACAAATGGGAGAGTGTAAAAACGGTTGACTGTGGGCAGGGTTTTGTGGGAGAACTCAGGAAAAAATATCCTGTGGTGGCAAAGAGTGATGATATTTTGAAATTGCTCATCATGAAGTTCAGTTATTGCTCTGCATATCTACGCCAGGGAATACTCTATTCCCTTCCATACAGTTACCAGGGAAATTAAATAGGAGGTTGCTACTATTTCAAGGCTCAGAATGAAAAATAAAAGTGCTGTTTTGCTGCAGCAGAGTGAATTTACAGGGAATTTCTGGGACAGGCTGTTGAACCAGACTGAAAAGTGCCCAAGGGACTTTATTTTTCTTGTCAAAAGCAGACCAAGGCTCTGATTCTCCAAGCAGGACAAATTGCAGTGGAGGTGTGCACCTCTCACCTTGCCTTCAGTACAGCGGGACAGAAGTTAGATGTGCAGATGATATTCAACAAAGCACAGCTCTGCCTCAGTTAAAGGTGTTGCAAAGCACTCCTCAATGGGCGGAGTGTTTTGCTGCTGTTAAACTGCTGCTGTGCCTCACATATAATCCCTGGTCGTTACTCTGACAGCCACACGCAGATACAAGGAGGTTGCTAAGAGAGGCTGAGCACTGCTAATGGGGCTCAAAGAAGCGCTGGGGCTGAAATAGCGACCCGAGCTCCACGCAGGAATTTCTGCAGCATGGCACAAGGGTATGCCCTCCCTTCGCCAGGCTGTCTGCTTTATTTTCCACCATGAATCTAAAATAGCTCAAATATATATTGGTGCAGGGATCTGGCATTAACAATGAAGATAATGTGAAGAAGCAGAGTTATTTGCTATACTGATCATTTATTTATTTATTTATTTATACAACTTCCTGAGGAGGAGAAGTGGAGAGGGAGATGCCAATCTTCTCTCCTTGGTAACTGACGGCAGGACACGTGGGAACAGCACAAAGCTGCTCGAGGCGAGGTTCTGACTGGACATTAAGAAAAATGTCTTTACCATAAGGGTGGTCAGACACTGGGACAGGCTTCCTAGAGAGGCAGTTGATGCCCCGTGCCTGTCAGTGTTCAAGAGGCATTTGGATAATGCCCTCAATAACATGCTTTAACTTTTGGTTAGCCCTGAAGTGGTCAGGCAGTTGGACTGGATGATCTTTGTAGGTACCATCCAACTGAACTATTCTATTCTATTCTATTCTATTCTATTCTATTCTATTCTATTCTATTCCATTCCATTCCATTCCATTCCATTCCATTCCATTCCATTCCATTCCATCAGGTCACTACAGGAAGAGCAGTGGCAAGCAAAATCCTCCCTTAAGTTATACTTTGATAACTTTGTAAAATAATGACATGGTACAACAGTCTGGAATTTCCTCACAGTTCCTCCAAAATGCACTTATCTTCCTCTGTGCTCTGCAACAGCACATACAGGGGATCAGGGCAAAGAAGAACGGGATGTTAAACAGATATTGCTGAGCAGTGCCTCTTTGCTACTGGGACAAGCTACACTGGCTGACTCCCATGATTGCTGAGGCAGCATGAGGTGAAGTGGAAGATCTCAAGACCCCTGAAAGCAGAGCAGGCCAGCCAATATTACACCCCAAAGTATGGCACTGCTGTACCCCTCAATCATGCCCAAAGTCATTTTCAAACTCTGCTTCAGACCTCTGCCCTCCTCCTTGCTCTCCCTGCCTGTGGCTACAGACATCTCAGTTCTCCCCTCAGTGACATGCAAAAAACTGGCCATGTCTGTCAGATTTGTGAAATATTTACCAAAAATATCACGACTTGTGATTTTGCTAGAAATGCCACAAGGGGGAAGAATCGTATTATTTACAGGGCAGCATTCCTACCAAAATTTTGGTTTGTGCAGGCAAGTAAGATTGCTCTACATACCCGTTATTGGGTGAGGCAGGGAGGGAAAGAGAAGGAAGGACAAGACCCAAGGTATACTCAGTCAGACTCTTCAAACAGCTCTGGTTCTCTATCCAGTTTTGTCAAACGGACAAGTTCTGCATCATGCTGGGGCAAAATAAATAAATAAATAAATAAATAAATAAATAAATTCTGGCCTAAAAATCGATTTATTTCAGAAGCAGTCATAGCTTTGCTCCTGGACAAACTGCCATTGCTTAAATTTTTCATTAATCTGTTCAATGAAAGAAGATTATAAGGGCTCAGTTTAACAGAATGTTCAGGCCAACAACTGACTAATTCCTCTTGTTTTAGCAATATCTCACAGAAAACAGCATGAATAAGGTTGACAGAGGTATCATGGGGCAGCGTGGTTAGCCAAAGTGCCTGTAGGCTCACTGGATATGATTCTCATTTTAAAAAGTTTTTTGTTTGTTTGTTTGTTTTTTGTTGTTTTGTTTTGTTTTGTTGGTGGTGGTGGTTTTTTTTGTTTTGTTTGTTTTTTTGTTTTTAATCTTTCTAACAATGTCTAAGCACCTTGGTGAGCAATGAAAATCCCAGCCATGTTTCAGGTTTGTTTCAAAGCAGCAGTGCTTGCTTAGCATGCAGAGCTGCACTTTGCGCT
Source organism: Anseranas semipalmata (assembly GCA_013399115.1). Classification (NCBI taxonomy): domain Eukaryota; kingdom Metazoa; phylum Chordata; class Aves; order Anseriformes; family Anseranatidae; genus Anseranas; species Anseranas semipalmata. Next base: position 88,349 of record VXAA01001396.1, read on the forward strand.
AACACTGAGCTCCAGAGCACGTCCATATGATGATGGGGTGGTGCGTTTTACAGGAAAGAAGTGGAGGCCAAATCAACCTGCTGCTTCAGATCAGCACATCAGCTTTGCAACCTATGAAATGTAACTGCTGTAAATGTACACATGTATGAGCATCATTATATTCATGGACTGACATAATAAAGACATGCTTGCATGATGTTGTCATTTGGATGCTCTTAGATAGCTGAGCAATGAGACAGTGTAATGAAATACGAAGTGTGAATTGCTTTAAAATATTCTGGGATGTTCCCAAACCTTCGCATGAGTGGTTTGACTATAAGAACAGAAAGAAGAGAGGCACTGAATTAACATTCCTAGGAAAGGAATAAACTGTTGCAGCCTGACCAGGAAGACAGACACAACGTTTTCTCTTCTCAGGAAGTAACAAAAGCTGAGTTAATACCACAAAATATAACAAGGAGCGTTTGTCATAAGTTAAAAAACAATGAACTCCAGCTGTTCTCATAGTCCTGGAAGGTTCATTTTCAATGATAAAATATTTCTTCTTGCAGAAGCATTCCAAAAAAGAGATTTCATCCTCAGTGGCAGTGCTGAATGTCAGATGGTATAGGACATAGGTTTACGAGCTAGTAGAGAAGCTCTCTGATGCCCCATTAAAAGCAAAAATTAAACATGCCAAATGAGGATTTTAGCCCAATGTGTATAATTAGAAGATCAGTAGAATGAGACTTGCCTGTTCTTTTGACTAGAGGTTCAGCCTCTATTTTGAAAGCTGTATCCTGACTTGCCAAGTAGCACTTTCTATTACCAATCCATCATGCTGAAGCATCCCGGGGACAAAGCAACTTCTGGCACAAACCAGGCTAGCTTTAGGGTGTCCATCTAGTAGAACATTGGATTGTCTTACCAAGGAAGTATCTAACTAACCAGAACAGAAGGATCATATGGCATTTGGGCTTTTCTGTCTTCCAGTCCAGATCTGCTTCCTCTTTATTGTTCAAGAAAGTCTTCTGTTTAATGCCTTGCCTCTGTGCGGGAGTTAAAGATGCTTTAAGTCCCCTTTGGGAGGGAGGAGTTGCCTCAGTGGTAGAAGTCATATTAAGGATCTGGATCCCCAGTTCTGCTGTGATCATAGATTATTCCTTATGGACATGGAAATAAACCTGTGTGATGGTGAGGAGAGAAAATTAAATGTAAACTGTGCACCCAGGCAATAAATCTGACAGAACCCTCTTTCCTCTTGGAAACATGTCCCACATAAAGTCTGTTTGGGTGGAGAAGAAATGATTTCATAGTTTCTGGAGTTCCTCACTACTGTTTATGTCAGTTCTCCCAGGAAAAATAAATAAATAAATAAAAATAAAAATAAAAATAAAAATAAAAGAAAACAAAATTGTAGTGAAATTTTAAAGCCTGCTTTCACCTGCATTACAGCCAGCCAGCCAGCCAGCCATCAGAAGTAATCATGTCACTTCTGAGAGCAAGCACAGCGAGAAGCAGTGTCAGGGTGAATGGCTTTTGTGTCCCCTTCACAAGCTCTAATAATGCCAGCACATGAGTGAATTTAAGCAAAAAAAAAAAAAAAAAAAAAACCACCAACCCACGTATAATATTGANAAAAAACACTGGAAGAATGTCACTTGCACTGCAGGCAAATAAAGATCATATTCACAGAGCTGTTTGCTTGCTAGAAGTTATCCACACATATTGAGTAAATAACTCAATGTATATAACTTTCCTGTGTTAACAGGAAAGAGAAGATAAGGGAAGTTACAGTGAAATCTTTGTTTCATATCTTTCTTTTAAGACATGTAAAAACAGAATAATTTCTTAGGGAAAGCAGTAATATGTGGAAACTGATGAAATTTCCTTCTATCCAAAGTTCATTCAAAGTATCCCCAACTAAAATGGTTAGTGTAAGGCAATGCTGATTTCACCCATTGAAGAATTCAGTTGATAAAAGTAGCTTGCACACACATGTAACTTTTAATGATTTTTGAAATTCTAACGAGAGGTATGACCTTAAGTTAAAACCTCATTAGTTTTGGGTCAGAGAGAAATCATTGCACTCGGTACAGGAATGGCTAGATGAAGTGTAATGGTCTGCTGTTTTGCAGGGAGTCAGACTGGATGATCTAATGGTTCCTTTAAATCACTGACTCACAAGCTAGATCTCAGCACCATTACCAGAAGTGCTAGCAACAATTATTGAAAAAGCCAGTCCCAAGCAAAACATTCAGTCAGCACAAACGTTTGTGTTTTGTACTTACAGTGGTGGTGCCCTGAGTTTATCCTCTGGCAACACCATGATATGGGAGACTGTGGCCATGTGTTGAAAGACCCCTAGTTCCTCTGTGCCCAGCGAGGGATTAGCTCAGAGAACTGACACACTTTTCTTTGGAGGTCAATCTTTTCTGCTGGGAATTATGAAGTGGCAGTGCATCCTGAATGACCAAGAGACTGCCCTTTGCATGGCAGGAGGGCTGCATGCAGCTTTTTACGAGAATTTGTTTTACATGGATTTTATTCATATATATTGATTCAATAAAGGAAAGTTACATGTGAAAAGCAGATCCCCAAAGTGTTTTGTAGAATCTAAATTGTGGCACTAAGGGACATGATTTAGTCATGGGACTCGGTAGGGCGTGTTGATGGTTGGACTTGGTGGTCCTGAAAGTCTTTTAAAACCTAGATGATTCTATGGTTCCAAATAGGTTTCCCCTTTAGATGGTTGAGGTGCAGAGATATGTAGAGAAAGACAAAAGATAAAAATTGAAGGAAATAGATATATTTTAAGCTGTATCATCCTCATTATGTTAAAAATTTCTGCTGGGGTTCTTCATGGCCATTACCTTCATGACTGGCAATAGCAACATTAGCCTTTAAGAATAAAAATCTTTATCATACCTAGTTAAAGGCTGGTAATGGACCTTCTAGATTGATATTGATTTTTAGCATGCATGTTTTAGGAGCAAAATAATATATCCTAGGCCAGTGTGTTTAACCCTTTTTTGTCTTGCTGACTCTTAATTTCTCTTTTTATATTTTTTTGAAGGATCCATCCTGCTACTGAATTTAAACCTAGTGCCAATAGGTCTGTTTTCCTTCGTTTCTTCTCCCAGACCTTTTAGAAGTACTCTACAAACCCAAGGTAAAACTCACTGCTTAAGGTAGTATAGGCACTGTGAGTGGTTAGGGCTAGGTCTTTGCAGTATATAATGCCAGTCACAGCACAGTAGGAGCACCCAAAAATGCTTTTAACTGTTGCAACTGGGGAGCTTGCCTGCATTAAGCAGAGCTCTTGCTCCTACCACCACACCCAGTTGCAAGTGGCAAATACTTCCTGATGGCAATTTGCAGCTCTGTTAGCAGGAGGCTAGGATGGCATCCTGAAGAGGGGCACACAGAGACAGTGGCCTCAAGAAGTGCTAGGAAAATCCTGGATGCAGAAAGAGACCAGAGCAGTAAGCAATCGTGCAGCACATAAATAAGTGTAGCAGCCGGCATCATCTAGAAGTCCAAGCCACTCCAACACCTGTCTTCAAGTGTCTTCAGGTTCTGGCTTAGCACTGCTTTGGAGTTGGTGATGCTAGAGGGGCCTGGTTTGATGGGAATGCACAGTGCAGGACACCAGCATTTGAAAGAAGAGTTTATCAGGGCAGGAAATGACTGTGTGGTGAAAGCCCAGGGTTGAGGCAGGAGTTCAGAGGCAGACAGCAAAAGCCAGCAGCCTGGAGACAGAGCAAATTCAGGGCCTGCTTCCACATGCCCTCAATTTTCCTGGCTGCTGGCTGCAACAGAAATGCTAGTGAGGAAACTTATCTGGCCCTTAAAATGAGGAAGGCGCAATTTGGGGTGTGACAAAACGCAGATACATAGTAAAACTGTCAAAGTTTGCTTGAGCTATTCCACCTTAATCCGGTCCCACCTATTTTTGTATTTTACTGCAAAGAATGCACAAGTCCACAGTCATTTTCCACGCTTGACACATCAGGGGCCCTCTCTCCTTTGAGGCCATCTTCTCCAGAGGGCGTGAATGTCAGCTGCTGGTCGCAAGTGTGACTGTCTGCACGGAGCTGTCAGGGAGTGAGGGGCAGGATGCAGGCAGCTCACCTCTGCCTTGTTGGCTCTGGGGCAAGGTGGGCAGAGCCCTTCAAATAGGAGATGCTGTCAAAGCCAAACTGTCTTCCAAAACCCGCTCTCCAGAAGCAACGCAAGAGAGCACGTGTTTTAAAGCCAGCCAGGGTAGCGCTGGCAGTTTTGTCCTGTCTCCGAAAAGCTGTGTTATCAATTGCTTGTGCTGCAAGAGCCCAGCGTGACCAGAGGATGGACAGAGCTTGCCCTAGTGATTGCATCCAGCTGCATTGGTTTGCTTTGGAGACTATTTTTTTTTAGCCTTCTGTTCAAATGTGGCCTGACCTAACTTACATCTGAGCACATTTCACGCTCTGGGGCTGCAAGTGCCCTAGTTGCTTCTGCACCCCGCCGCACTGATGGCAGCAGGGGAAGGCCCTGCTGCCCATGCAGCAGCACGTTTCCTACCCAGCTGCACAGCTGGTGGCTCTCACATCTAGGGCAGAGTTTGTGCCTGCAGACTCAGCAAAGGAATACAGGACGTGTCGCTGACAACAGAGAGATTCGGGGCAGATTATGGCATTCAGCCATGGATAGACTGACCAGAAACTTTGTAAGCACAAAAAGAAGTTCTCCTCATGGGGACTTGTCTCAAAACCCCCAAATACTTAGGTCCTAAGAAAAGCAACAGCAAATAGCTAAATGTCCTGTTAGATAAAAGAAGCAGAAAGAAATGACTTTACCTCTGCTTTCAGAATTGCTGTATTACCAAGATGCAACTCTGAAAATCTCACCAACAGGGACAAGATTAAAGGAGGAAAGGCAAATTCCAGATGAATGCTGTGAACAGCTTCTTGACATCCAGAGGTCATCTCCCGGGAGCATCCCACCTCAGAATTGTTCTGGAATAGTTTGAAGGATGTTGGGTTTCAGGCTATTAAATTCACCTTCCAGGTTTTGGCTGCAACTGATTCACAAAAATCACAAAACTGTCATATTTGCCTCACCATTGCTGCTACATAATAGTATAGTTAAAAAAAAAAAANAAATATTTACTGCTCTGCCTCCTCCTTCACCAGATATATGTTGGGATCTTCCCCCATCAGGACACGGTGAAGCAGCATAGGAAGAGCAAGTTCCTCCCTCTCTCAGTTTTCTGAGCTGAAGGCAATGCCAAGCCTGACCGCATGATTCCAGAACCTTGCCCCCTCAGGGGGCTACCATTTCTATTCTTATTTTACTGATGTGCTCAGAGGTTCTCTTTGCCCTTGGCCCACCCCATGCTCGGGTCTCAGCTGCTGAGCCCTGCCTACGGAATCCTTAGGCAGCAAGCTCTGAGGCAGAGAAGCATTAAAATGAGAGGTAGCTTCATGGGCACTTTAGTCTTACTGTAAGGCCAAGTCCTTCAGGAGAATACTGCAGCTTACAAGGCAGAGACCAAGGAACTGATTTGCACTTCAGTTTCTAATTCTGCCATAGGAAGTCTTGAGGAGCAGAAACAAGTGAAGGAAGGCCAAAGTCTGCCCCCAGAACCATGAGGTTATCATGGCTTAACAAATGTAATGCTTGTTTACCCATGGGGGTGTTTTCCCTTCAACACAGAGCTTGTCTCTGCTAGTGGATACTGAAAGCACCTGGGAGCACTGGGAAGACTTGCTGTAAGTTGTGCCCACAAGGGAGAAGAAGATGTAGAGTCTTTGGTTCCTCCAGTCCTTTGCACTCCACTGTGCTCACCCCAGCAAGCCTGATGCCTTCCCCTGCTGCTGGGGCTCAGCAGAGCCGCCTTGGGTTCACCACAGGCACCACTTTCCTCCAGGCAGACCTACCACCCACATATCCCCCTCATCACCTTCCTGCCGGCAAAACAGGAGGAGTATTTACCCGTCTCATGCACTTTTGCCTCTTTTTCGCTCAGCAATGACTAGGAAGTGCTTTGGATGAAGGGTTTGTCAAAATATCAGGCCTTATCCTTTCCCATTACCATGCCAATTTTGGCTACTTATCCCCAGATAATTTTACCTGGAGTTTATTATTGTTCCTCTTTTACTTATTCCCTGAAGGTCAACATCTTTTCCCCCATCTCTGTTTTACACCCTCATTGTCTCTTTTAATAATCCTGTTCTCCAGTCACTTGCTGTGCCTTCTCTCAGGGCTGCGCCTTCATGACAATTAGTACCAGACCTGAGCACTGCCTGTCCTAACAAGACAAATGAGATTAAACAGGCCCATTCCTCCCAAATTAACCCAAGCCCATAGCAGCTGTCTGTGGCAACCTGAAGCTGTCCATGGAGCAGCAGGAGAACAGATGATATCTGATGTGGTATGGAATTAAAACATCAACACAAAGCTGATAAAAGCTGAGTCCATCGATGGTTGTTGAACACATGGGAGCTGGCAGAGTGTATTGGTGTTGGACTGGCTTCAGGTGAAGGGTGAGGACTCTCAACAGATCAACACCCCCATTGTCCCTTTGGAAACTCTGGTGTTTGAAAGCCTGTTACTTCTGTGCATAAAAAAGCATTTCATCTTCTCTGATGGCAGCAGAGCTCTGGGACTAATATTGTTAATCAACTGTTGCAGAAGGAGGATTCATACACACTGCCATTTTCTGAGTCCTGAAAACCTAGTTGTACTTAAAAGGAAAAACAAAAATGTTAAACCACACAGCTCAGCTGTATTGTAAAGATGGATTTTTAGAATGAAAAAAAAAAAAAAAAAGATAGAATTTAGGGGAAAGAGCTGTTACCAAGAGAATAATTTTCATATAGATTAGCTCTGTGGACAGCTTTGTAGGTTTGTGTAAGAAATGAAATTAATCTGTTCAAGATGTGTACTCAGCCCTTTCCCACAAATAAAATAAGGCACCCAATCACATTTTGACAATAGGAAACAATATGTGTGTTGCAAGCTGGTCTGGCTGGGACTGAGTTAAATTTTAAATTATTCCCATCTGTTTCAGATATCCTGATACATTTATCACAGTTAAAATACTTAAGAGCACAATTTCATGATAACCCAAGAGAATAAGCCTCCACTGTACCTGGTTCTATATGCTCTCTCTCCCCACCTCCCTAACCCATGAAACTCACTGTACAATTTTTATGCAAAGAAGCCAAAAGTCAGCAAAAATGTGGGTTGGCTTTGTAGAGGAGCTGCAGTGTGCTGGGGGATGTGTGCAGACAGTTTTCCACATCCCTCTGGCCCTGCTTGTGCACTGATAGCTTAAATGCAGTACATAAGCTTGAGCAAAGGTCTTGTCTTAAGATTGTGCAGGACCATGTTCAGCCTCTCTACAGCAGGGAGCCTTTTGGCAACCATTTTCTGGCACTGTTCAGATGCAGAGGGAACAGCAACATGGATAGGACTGCCCGAGAGTAGGATCCTTGGTATAAAGATCTGGGGGACAAGAAAGCAAATGCTGCAAGGAGAAAGGGGAAACCAATTCCCCATAGCGATGGTGAGTAAGACAAGAAGGAAGGGAATCAAATTAAGTGCAGCATTGGAAGTCCTGTTTAGCTTTTAAAGAAAGCTCTCCAATGGCAGGGATAGCAAGACACAGGGAAGGAGCTCTCTCAGGGACTTCAAGTCTAGCTGATCTTGCCTTTGAGACTCTTCCTGAAGCTGCTTTCATCCCTATTTCCCATCATTTTTTGAGCTCTTCCCGAAAGGGGCCATCTTTTCCTGGGATTAAACTAGCCTGACCAGTGAAATTTTCTTCACTTTCAGGCCTTGCATCACAAAAATATAACTTTTCTTTTATTAAACCTCTGGGCATCTGGGAGTTTCCCAGGCTATTCCAGGTCCTAATGTTTTTAATGATGTTTGCTTACGTGCAGAAATGCCTGTAATTCCCTGAGAATTCCTGCATTAGCAGGTAGTCCTGCATCAGCCAGTGAAAGAAAGTCCATAAGAAATATAGCTAATGGCCATATCACATATATATGGCCATATAGTTAATGTATATATATAAAAAAAAAGTGTTTGTGTAGGGGTGGGGGTGGGAGTGGGTAACAACAGTGGCAGCCCTATAGCACACTGGCAAAACCATAAGGCTGTAAACTCACAGACAGCCCTTTCTGAAGACAAGCTAAGCTAGCCCAGTGCTTTCCACCTCTTTGTTTTCAGAGCACCAGGCATTTCCCAGAGGAGAAGCAGACCTTTCTTCTCACTTGCCTTAGCTTGCTTTTTCTTCCATGAACTCCTTAAGATGCAGTCCATGCACACCATTAGCCACAGGTACTACTACGGGAGACAGCTTGCTCAGACTAAATTTAGGAGCTCAATGGAAATGTAAGGGTGCAGAAGGGAATGAAATGGATTGGTAGAATACTGGAAGCTTGGTGATTTTCATGGTAATTCACTACCCAATTAAAAATAATCAATCAATATAATGACAGCAACAAGTAGCAATTTGTTGTCATGGAGAACAGAGCAGGCACACAGGGAGCAGGTTCCCGTTGCCCGTACCACACCAACAAAGTGCTCTTGAAATGTGGAATTGGGGCCAACACAACATAAAACTCCATTTGACCTGATTTTTAAAATGTTGTCGTACCCAGAAGTGTTCCTGACATGAGAAGGAATTGCAAGTGTCAGCATCTCTGCCAAACAAGGTCCTAACAAGCGCGTGTACGCATGCAGAAATGGGATGTGGGCTGTGACAAGAAACAGCCTGCTGGTGCTCAGGTTTATTTACAGTCTGTTTCAGTCAAGAGAGTTCTGTTTCTAATGAGATGCCATAACCCAGACCATTTCCCAAGAGCACCTAAATCACTAAGGAAAGACCTATAAAACCAGATGATGATCTCAGGAGTTTTTTTTAAGATGTTATAACCTTCACAGATATGAAGTAAAAAAGCTTTTTTCACACCCGTAAGCAGAGATTTTGAAGAGACAGATACACTGAGATTATCTGGAAGAGAAGAATTTCTATTCTTAGTGCCAGGTATTTGTAGTATTTTTTCTTGTCTGTGGAGTTCATCTAATGCATGCTCTGTTTTTATGTCGTTAAGTGATTCTCATTACACCTTCATGGAACAAAAGCCATTTCTTCCAGCTGGATTTCCAAAAGAGCGTGCTGCTCAGGCACGTCTGACTTTTACAGAATTCTGTTTTACTGCTCTCTTTAATGGAGCTGCTGCTATTGGCAATGCCTCCCCACTTAGTGTTGCAGGCAGGCTTCTAGAGCACCCCTCTAGTATGTTTGCAGGGCTAATACACAGCAATTTTCTTGGTGCACACTGACTTACATACCTCTTTGAACATGACACTAAAATGTGTCTCTCTGGTGTAACACATGATAACAAGATATTTAAGATGCTGCTGAGTACTTTACTGCTCTATTTGCTAGTGCATTTTTAAAGCTTTCAACGCACTTTAGCACAGACAAATTCCCAAGCAGGAGAGCTGCAGTGTGTGGTGCCCACCTGTGCCATCAGCCGCGCTCCTTGGCCATGGGCATCCTCGCCAGCCGGGGCCCCAGGTGCTAGCACACGGCTGCTGTGTTAGCAGTGGATGTCTCTGGGGCCACCAGGAGAGCAGCACCAGCACAGCTGGGAGTAATGCCACTGAATCAAGTTGGCAGGACCAGACGGGGAAGGCTTTTGCCACCCTGTGATCAGCCTTGCTTGCCCTCTGTTCTTGGTACATGCATAGAATCATAAACTCATAGAGTAGTTTGGGTTGGACAGGACCTTAAAGACCGTCTAGTTCCAACCCCCATGCCATGGGCAGGGACACCTTCCGCTAGGCCAAATTGCCCAAAGCCCCATCCAGCCTGGCCTGAAACACTTCCAGGCATCCACAATTGTTGGGTAACAACAAGTTGTGGGGCATCCACAGCCTCTCTGGGCAAGCTATTCCAGTGCCTCACCACTCCCATAGTAAAGAATTTCTTCCTAACATCTAATCTAAATCTACCCTCTTTTAGTTTAAAGCCAGTATCCCTTGTCTTATCACTACAATCCCTGACAAAGAGTCCCTCCCCAGCTTTCTTGTAGGCCCCTTTAGGAAGGCCACTATAAGGNGAACACAGTGCTCCAGGTGGGGTCTCACAAGAGCAGAGCAGAGGGGGAGAATCACCTCCCTTGACCTGCTGGCCATGCTTCTTTAGATGCAGCCCAGGATACGGTTGGCTTTCTGGGCTGCAAGCGCACATTGCCGGCTCATGCTGAGCTTCTCATCAACCAACACCCCCAAGTCCTTCTCCTCAGGGCTGCTCTCAATCCATTCTCTACCCAGCCTGTATTCATGCTTGGGATTGCCCTGACCCAGGTGCAGGACATTGCACTTGGCCTTGTTGAACTTCATGAGGTTCACACAGGCCCACCTCTCGAGCTTGTCCCTCTGGATGGCATCCCTTCCCTCCAGTGTGTCGACTGCACCACACAGCTTGGTGTCATCGGCAAACCTGGTGAGGGTGCAATCAATCACCCTGTTGCCAACAAAGATGTTAAACAGCACTGGTCCCAATACCGACCTCTGAGGAACTCCACTTGTCATTGTTCTCCACCTGGACATCAAGCCATGGACCACAATTCTTTGAGTGCAACCATCCAGCCATCCACCGAGTGGTTCATTCATCAAATCCATGTCTCCCCAATTTAGAGACAAGGATGTTGTGTGGGACAGTGTCAAATGCTTTGCACAAGTCCAGGTAGATCATCATGCCAAAATACCAGGTAGGCATCTTGTAAAGCTCACAAAAGCAAGACACCTGGTGGAAAGACTGCTCTCCAGTCCCAGCCTTGCTCTCATGGCACCGCTTATCCACAAGTTAAGCCTCTGCTTTAAGACTTCGGCAGTACTGGAGGACATGGAGAGTTGGCTGCTTCCTGCACTGAATTCCCTCTCTTTTGTTCAGCATGGGAGATGGAGGGAGCCGAGCTAGCAGGAGTTGTCTGGCAAGCAGCCCCTTCCCACCAGGCTGGTGCCCAGGCCGAGCTGGGGCATAACTCCCACCTGGAGCATCCCACTCCCTGGCTCCCACTTCGGCAGCACAGCCCCTCCTCATCCTCGCAGGGAGAAGGGTGGAGGCTCTGGCCAGAAACCCGGGAGCTGTGTGTACGAGGGGAGGCCAATGTCAGAGAAGTTTGACAGGGCTGGGCTGCAAGTCACTGCAGCCGTAACTGAAACTACGGCAAGACATGACACACAGTATTGCAGCTTTCCCTGCCCTGCTGCTTCAGCTTTTGGTGGGTTTACGTCCAGCACACGTAGCAGCAACCAACGCCAGGCAACCTGGCCCCAAAGGCCCTCAGTGTGGGTGACGCCTGACTCGCGCTGGCCGTGGGGCCGCTCGGTGGGACCACCTGCTGCGCCGTCCTGCTTCGCGCCGGTGAGCGCGAGGCCGTGAGGAGACCACCGGGGTCAGCTCCCCGGCCCAGCAGGCCTGCGGCTCAGCTGGACGCCTGCTGACGGAGGCAGAGGCCTGTTCAGCAGCACCGCGACAGCAGGCTGGCTAAAGCCCGTGGTGAAACTGCGCCTCTGCTCCCCACCCGCTGCCAGATGATTCACAGCACGTATCCTACATACAACGTATATTCTGTGGCATGCGAGCACGAGTACCCAGCAGCAGGCAGTGCTGCAAACACAGGTTAGTTAATTCCTTACTATTCTACGGTCCTTTTCATCCCCAGAGACAGTTAATAAGCAAAAGAATAGAATGATACTTTAAAAATAGTTGTACTGTGTGAGCATATGGTTGTAATTACTTTCTTTATAGACAAGTCTATTATTTTTCTTTCCTTACATCTCTTCCGTGCTACAGGAAACATGCCAGTTTTCAGGCATCTTGCTTCATAATTATTGAAGGAAATTTCCAAAACACAGTTTGTTTCACATGGGCTCCTAAGCCCATCCTAAGAGTCGCCCATGAAAACTAGGCTGAAACAAGCCTGAATTAACTGAAATCATGGGCACTTCCTTGCCTCTCCATTTTCTTTCCTTATTGCTCTCCATTACATTAACCTCTTGCATTTTCCTTCCCTCTTTTTTCTCCTGATTCTTCCCCCCCAAGCCCAGCCTCCCTTCACTTTCTCCCCATTATATTTTCTCTGGCCCCATCCCTCTTCTTCCCACAGCGTTCCCACCAGTCCTCATGCCATCCCTGATGCTGCTATGTAACGTGTCCCTCTGCTGCCCCTGGACATTTCCTTCCATTTCCCAGTATCTCATTTCCCTCCCAGGATCTTGAAGTCACCTTCTCTCCTTATTTTCCCTCTTCTGCCCTCCATTCCACGATTTCCTATATCTTTTCCCCATCCTAGCTCCCCATCCTTTCCCTGTCCCCATCTCCCCTTCCCTCTGCCCCGCTCCGTTGCCTCCATCCGCCCCCAGCCCTCTCTCCCGCCCCCCTCGCTCACACCAGAGCCATGCCCCCCCCGGCCATGCTCCCACATCGGCTCACGCCCCGGCCGCGCTGGCTCCGCTGGGGCACGGGATGTGCGGGGGGCTGTGGCCATGCCGGAGCAGGGGCGGGTGGCTGCAGGCGTTGGCAGGCTCTCTCCACCTCCGTGCTGCTCTGGCTCCAGGAGGCTTGTTTATAATGAAAACAATCCTGCTGGATTAGGGGAAGCTGCCTCTTCCAAAAAACACATTGGATTTCAATATTAGATGGAGAGAAGAGGCCAAAGTAACATGACCCAAGAAATACCTTTGAACTTTTGATTTCCTGGCACGACAGCAGAAGGCATGGTGTTGTGTCCAGCAACTGGAGCAGTCCTGCTTTCGTGGCTAAAACCACTCCTGCTACTACTGCGAAGGGTAACCGCACAGTCCTGCCCCCCAGCAGAGAATGTCAGAGTGTGATCAGAACACTGTGGGCAGAAAAATAGTGTTCTTGTTCTCTCACACAAGGATCCAGATCAGGCATGGGATGGTGACCTAGTGTTTCTGGTGCCACTCAGCACCCTCATTATCACACCCATTTGGTACAAGAAAGATAGTCCAGCAGGCTGGTGTGAGGCTTGATATCCGACGTTATTTTATTTTGTGATATAATTTATTACCAAATAATTGTTAAGATCAAAGTTGGTGTGAGTTGCAGGGAGGTTCTTTGGCCACTGAATGTCCAATACTGGCAATTTCCAGCCTGCACACATACTGACGTTCAGGCCAGTGCACAGTGTTTCACTGCAGTTCGAAAGTGCTCCCAGGAATTGGGTAAGCAGTCTGGTTCAAGCCAGAGGCAAACCGATGGGTGTATGGGGAGAGGGGCATGCAGAGCTGCACACGGACTTAGGGAAGGGGCAGCAGGAAAAGGCACATTCCTGGTAGACAAAAAAGTAATGGAAAGAAAGAAACAAAAAAGTGTAGGTAAAGAGAATTGGACCAGGCATGACAAATGAGGGAACAAGAACATAAATACTGTAGAGCAGAAACAAGTTCACAGCACTAACTTCAGCATTACCCAGTGAGATACCTGCAGGACCAAGCCACATGTAGACCATGGATGAGTTTGCTGCATTAGAGTGAATGACCACCCTACATGTGAGAGGGAAAGCAGGCTGTACAGGGCTGTTCCCCCTCCCACTGTGAGGTGCTAATGCAGGGAAAAGATATTGGGCCAGCAACCCCTTGAAGATCTATCTTCAAGAGGTGCACCAGTCCTGATGGTCTCCTGGTAGTTTTGCTTGTCCTAAAACAAGACTGTGTTGCCTTTGAAAGTGGTATTATGGCATGAGAGACATGACTACAAAACCAGAGATGTGGTGTGCACTTCTCCTGACTCAGTGGGAGCAGCCACCAGCTCCTGCTCATGAAACCTCATAAAAACAAGAGGAGAACCAGTGAAGGCTGCACAGCATGTTGTGGTGCTGAAGTCTGCCGAGTCACAAGCCCGGGATGAGCACATGAGATAAAGGCAATGTGTTGACAGCCAAAACCAAAGAAAAAGCATCATGGGACTTCCAAGGAGCAAAAGAAATTAGGCTTCATAGGCACTGAGCTCGCTGGAGTGGCAGACGGGGGGGTGCTGAGCACGGGAAATGCCTGCTCCTTCCAACAGGCCTTGGGAAATCAAGACTTTGTGCTTGTAGGTTAAATAAGATTACACTGAAAGACACTTGATTCATGTAATTGGTTATTTCTCCTGGTGAAAGCGATCCTGAATATCAGTGGACTGTTCCAGCTGGACAAGACATCTCTTATTTCAACACCTCCTGTCTGCTGGGTACAAGCAGAAAGAAAGCCAAGGAAGCAAATCCATTGCATTTTTAAATTGTGATTGTTTCACTCAAAAAGAACTGCAAAACACTAATAAGATCACAGGCTAGAATTAAACTTGTCTCTCACTGTCTTCACCTGTCACAAAACAGGTCAGAAATGCGTTGTTTCAGACCAAAAGGTGACTGTTGTCTTCTGGGGCTGTTGTCCCAGGGTGGGAACCTACAAGAATTTAACTGCAGCCTGCCACGGTCACTGCTCCACTGCCCTTGCTTCCACCGCTTTTGGAAGGTTGTCAGACCCTGCACAAAAGGCATGTCCGTGTCCCAGTCTGACAGAGGAGAACTCATTTTCTTTTGAGGGGTTAATTTGCTGAGGCTTGAACATGCTGGGCTGCTCAGCATGGGGTTCTGCAGACCCAGAGCCGTTGCAACAAGGGGACAGACATAGCTGTGAAGGGGAGGGTGAAGGAAAAAAGGGCGAGATGCTGGGCCAGCCAGCAATTGGTCTCGCAAGCAGATTAAATTCATCTACATACCTAGGGGGATAAAATTCTTTGTGACTAATGCTCTTTTCTATTTTAGTCTGAAAGGACAGTCCAGATAACAAACAGTCTCCTTGAAACAAACCCTCAATTTCTCCTCCAGGTCTGACCTGCATGAACCAGACTGGGTTTTAGTGTACAACTGAACAGATACAATTTCACACCGTCATCCAAAAGGACACGACTGGCCCTGCTGCACACTCCCAAAGCCTCCCTCGCTCTGAGGTGGGGACACACGGCAAAATGAGTCAGGGAATGTCTCAGACCAGACGTCAGTTTTTATTTCCCCCCTGGGCCAGCTTGCAGCTGAACGTCTCCCCAGATCCGGCCTGCCGGGTCAGGGCACAGGGACGCTGCTACGAGCCATCCTGGGCCGCGTGCGCTGAGCTAAGCGTGCACATATGCGTGCGTGACCATGTCCATATGTAGATCCTTTCTCACAGACATAACGGAGCTTTCTTCACAGGCATGGAAACTGGTACACACATGATTTTTGTCCTGACTTGGCAAGGCTTCCCCATCTTGCTGCCATTAGTGCATTTTTTCCTTTCAGTGGTCCAGCCCTGGAGACCACCCTGAGCTCTTCTTGGGATATGTTTGGCAGCTACAGGGGTTTGCATGCCAATTGGATTATATTTTATATATCAGCAGCAGTGACTGGAACAGCGCCTGATCTTTTGGCTTCCTTCTGTGGTGACCTTCTCTTTTGTTCGACTGCTGCATGCTCCGATGCCTGTCAGTCTGTCAGGTGCCAGGGAAGCAGCAGCAGGACAGAAATCCTCCAAGCATGTATCTGCCCTTCCCACACGAGTTTGGGCACTACGAGGTGGCTCATGAGGAGCATCTTATGAGCAGTTCAGCTCCTGTTGGACAGTGTCCTCTCTGTCAAGCAGCGGGCCAGCAGGAGTTCCTGGGTTTGACAGCTTTGGCTCGTCTGAGTTAACAGCCATGCAGTCAACCCAGCTCTGACCTGCAAAAAACAATGAGATCTCTTGTCATCCCTTGGAGATGATATACATCCTTTGGCTTGTGGCCATGTGAAAGTTTGTGCATTTGTACAGATCCTGCCCTTGCTATACAGCATTTTGATGTGCTCTCTAGCGCTTTCTCATGCTGCTATAGGCCACCACTTTACACCATGTAGTGCTTAAGATCAAACTGGTATCCCACACCACGTGGACTGAAGGATAGTGCCTACCTTTTCGCAGACCACAAGATACTGCTAGCATCAAACCATTCCCTGGCGACACAAAAGAAAGATGCTATTCTTTCACGTAGGTCTCCAGACTGCATAGCACAACCTCATGGACCACATGTATTGAGGAGTGGGACCACACCACATGTTCTCCCAGGATCCACAGAAGTCTGACGTGAGATGATCCAGCTGGGCTCTACCCACTCCTGCGCTCCCTCCTGCACTTTGACCTGTGCATTGGGAATTACATGCCTGCTTTCCTCTGGATATATGTTTTGCTTTCATCCTGGAGACACCTTAACGTCTGGAAACTCATGATGGACTATTGTCTTTGAAGGCTCCTGCAGGGAAGAGGCAGGAGCACTGTCCCATGGTCCTGCTCATGGGCACCACTGAGGCTGTGGGCAGCACAGAGGGCATCAAGCACGTCACTGAGGAACGTGGCTGCCTTTGGCACCAGGGGACTGATGTTCACTGGCACCATGAGCATTTTACACAGCACAGAAAGTGTAAAACACCTTGAAGCAAAGTCTGTATTAACTCGATTGGTGCTTTTACTGCCTATTTTGCTGTAAATGAGAGCCGGGCCCCAAAATATCCCAGTTAATGTATCATATCAATATAATTTCATGTTGTGTCATACCATGAAGGACAAATGAAAGGTCTAGTCCTGAAAAAAAATATTTAGTACCTACAGAACACTCTCAGACAGCCCTCAGTGGCTATTTATAGCAGGTGCACATTGTTCCGTGGTGCTCTGAGGTCTGGGGTCTGCTGTAGCAGAAGGATGCACAATCTGGAGCAAGCTGTATTTGCTCATGGCTAGTAAATAACAGAGTTTGTTGTAGGTCTTCTTCCACTGCTGTTTGCCTCTCACTTTTAAATGTTACTCACTTTTTCTGCTAGAAAAGTAGAAGATTGCTACTAATGATCAGAATAAATTACGGTCCTAAAGTAATTGCCACTGAAATGCAGACCCTTCCAAGGTGAATCACTCCATCTTATCTCTGCGTAGCTATGCTAGGGTGCTAACAGGGGAAAAATAAAGACGACTGTATCTGCACATAGTGACTTGAAAGAATTGTCACAACCGTTTCCAGTAACACACTTATTTTGTTGTTGTTGTTGTTGTTCCTTTGCTATCACCTTTTCAATCCTTTGGCTCCAGTTCAGTGAAATGTCTGAGCATGTGTTCAGTTTCAAGCAGTTAATTGTGTGCTACGTGCTTTGCTGAATTGTGGCCCAGATTATTAACTACCTGCTTTGTATCACTAAGGAGAGTTCTGTATTACACTAAGCTTCTGCAGATCTCACCTCTGGGGCTCTGTGAGGTTGCTTCAACCATTAGCCCAAATGGACTTGTTCAAGAGCACTGCAAGTTGCTCTTTCCCCAGAGAACCCACCGCGCCATCTTACCGTGCGTCTCGGCCAATGTACGCCTCATTCTTGAGAGGGCAACTTTGTGTGTCCTCTGCAGAAAGCAGACTCTAAATCAGAGGCTTCACATGACACTGCACTGTCACCACCCTGCAGCAACAGCACTGGAGACAGGAGACGCAAAATGAAACCCTCCGTGGCATTCACAGCGAGGGGTAGGAAGAGTACGTTGTCAGCACATGAGTTTCTCTCTAATTGTGCATGCACTTGCACTGCATTAGCCTAAAGGCACTTTCCTGCTTGTGTGCTCATTAATACATACTTCATTCAATTGACATCTGTTTCTCCATTTTCGCACTACAGTTTAAGGTAAAGTGAATCTGGCAGAACACAAGCCTTGTTTTCCACTGCAAGCCTATTTGAGAAAGGCTCCTCCTGGGACTGCAGGTTCATGGAGTGACTAGAGGGAAAGCTGCAGAGCCAGGCACAGAGCCGCTTTTGCAGGGGGAGAAGACTCACGTAGTGCCATCTGCCCTGTAAATGTTTTTGGCAGTGCAAATATAACATACCATGTCTTCAACGTGTAGTGCTTCCCACATAGAGAAAATTAACATCCTTTGATAAATCACACCCCTCTTCCGCTGGATTTCACTCTGCTTGGACAGATTCTTACAGAAATACTCCTTAAATGCTAAATTCTTGGGTTGGCTTCAGTCCCTGTCATTTTTTACAGACACGAGTTAGTGTGCTAACAGGAAT
Source organism: Anseranas semipalmata (assembly GCA_013399115.1). Classification (NCBI taxonomy): domain Eukaryota; kingdom Metazoa; phylum Chordata; class Aves; order Anseriformes; family Anseranatidae; genus Anseranas; species Anseranas semipalmata. The sequence goes on from VXAA01001396.1 coordinate 106,462, forward strand.
GAATGTTTAGTGCTTTGTTCATGATTGAGCAATAAGGATGGAAAAGCTGTAATGACTGTTCCATGATGTAGACACTATAAATAGAGTGCATTAAAAAAGGATGGTCTCTAACGCATTATGTTCTAATCAATAACAACAGTCTGACTCCAATTATATTTTATTGTGTCTGATTGAGAGAAGTATTTACACTGCAGCACTGGTGTGACTCACAGCAGTGGTTTAGTTAGGAGTCAGATTCAATTAGGAATGTTTCAGACTAATGGCTATTGTTTTCTGCACTCAGGCACTGTCCCATTCACAGGTCTTGTTGCAGTCAATGTATAGATCCCTTCTCTGAGCTTGCACTACCTACACACACAGTTGTCTCACAAGAATGCTCTCTAAGCTCATTGAACCAAAAGATTCATATCCTAGCTGGATGCAAAGCCCAACAAACATAAGAATTCTTTGTATGGGGAAGTCTACAAGCCCCAAGTGCATATGATCCTTCAAGATTTTTTAACAGAAGTAAATAGGAAAGAGAAAAAAAGTACAAGGGAAGAGAGGAAGATGACAGGTCAAAGTGATCTGCCCAAAGTTGCACAGCAGATTAGTGGCACAGAGAGGAAAAAAAAAAAGTTTCCTAACTCCTGCATTATTAGATCTAACTGCAGTCCTCCAAGCATCAGGATTTATTTTCACATAGGTCTGAGCACTGTTGCCTTACCTTGTGCCTATGGCAGACTAGAAGTGGGTACACAGCAGGTTACCTGTTGGTTACCTGATATGTGGCAGTCAATTGACAGCTCGGTCACATGGCAGAGACCTCCCATGTCCATATGAGCCTGAGGAAAACTGTCACTGAACGCGATCAACCTGCAGGCTTCAAATGCTCAGAACACAAGGAAATTAAATCTGAATACTGTGTAGTAACACTTAATGAGAACTGGACCTATGATAAGCACATAATTTCAACTTTCAGCCATTTTCCCTCTTCAAAAATTAAGTGATGGATATACTTAACAGTGAAAGAAGTGCATATTTTATCTTTCTTTCTGTATTGGGTTTCAGTGGCAAGGTTTGGTAGTGGGTGGGATCCAGGGGAGGTCTCTGTGAGAAGCGACCAGGAGCTGCCCAGATTTAAAGCTTGGCTAACACTTTAAGAAAAACCTTCAATCATATACGGCATTATGGTGGCAAGTACAATGGTAATTATTGTAATTTCATCTATCTATTTTACATAGCAGCAATCACATCATGGTTTATACAGAGCACTTAATACTTTCTGACAGCCTGTGAAGATGACTTGGGAGGTGAAAAGCAGGGAAGCAGAACACAGTAGAGCATTTGTGTCTACGTGGAGGTTGCCTACAGCAACTAATAGTATAGCGCTCATTTCTGTCTCCTTAAAATGGCAAATTTGAAGACACTGCTTGTGCTTTTTTTGCTTTTTTCAACTGCCAGGTAAGGACAGAACCATGGAAAGAGAGAGAGAGAGAGATAAATGGGTAGCAATGAAGACCAAAATACAAGGTAGCATCAAAGATAAACCAGATTCATTTGTCTCTTAGACACTGTTATGATTTGGTGAGAAGAAGCCCACTGCTGTCAGTGAGTTACAAATGTTGGAAGCCAGGACCTGAAAACATCTATTAGCACATTATTGGAAGGCTAGATCCCCAAATAGCTTTGCCTTTGAGAAATGTGAAGTTGGCTTTCTGTTAGTCTACACCTCTTGACTTTTGAGATTATGGGATATGACTATGTCCTGGGGAGCTGCAAATGTCTGCATCCTGATTTCCAGAGAAACTGTACATTATTGGGATAGACATTTTGATCCTGCCATTCTTCAGAAGTGAAAAGTCATTTTTGCCCCACTTTGGAAAGTCTTGTTAGTATTCAAGTACCCACAGCAAGCACAGGTACCATGTCATACTTTTACTAGGGATGCCCAATGGTTATTCTGACACAAAATGTGAATTCACATTGCCAAATCACTGCTTCCCGAGGCTCTGGGGATCTAACATGACACATAAGCATGAGGTGTGCTAAGCTACCATGGCCAACTGGGGAGATCCTCCTCCTCCATTACTGGCAACACTACTCAGTTTCACAGGCAGTACTGAGGTCCATAGGGACCAAATGACCACAGATATGTAAATAGCATCACCAGGATAAATACGTAAATACACAATGTTAGGACGAGGTCACACTCGATACTTTCAATACCAGACTATAGTTAGTACCTCTGCTATGACCTACTCACTCAGAAATGAGTTATTGCTGATCTCCTGAACTTGTTGAGCCTGTGAGCTCATTTGGAAGAAGATTTATCTCATTTTGCAGTAAAGTGTCTCTTAATATTTGACTGCACGTTTATAAGAAATATGGGATGTAGGACGCCTCTTGATATGGTAGAGTATTTGGAGATGCAGTAGTTACACCTATTATGGATGTAACATTTCCAGAGATAGCTTCCATCTGATTCTGCCTACAGCAGGAACTTTCATCACAAGGACTTTTTTTTTTTTTTTTTGTCTCTTCATCTCTCCTATTTCCTGTTTTATATTATTTATGCCCACAAGTTCTGATCAATGTGTGTTTGCATGTGTCTGGTACTATCCAGCCCTGTTGCCTCTAAATGGTACATGACTAGATTTGTGTTTTCCACATTAAAATGCATGTCTATTACTATTCTGATATTTTTAAACAATTTCTCAGCATATGATTACCCTCCTGCTTTATTTTGTCTACCCTATTTTAAAGGACATCTTTTTCTGAACCCTAAATTTGGCTGAACACTAAGTACTCTTGTAATCTAGAAGAATGGTTCATTTTTACTGAAACAAAATTATCCACTTAAACACTTTTTTAATCAAGCAAGGGATCACCAGCACGGGACAGTGCTAAGCAACAGGATTCTGTGCACTGCATTTGCATGTTTTAGCTAAGTTACCATCTTCTTTAAAGGGGGAGAGTGTTGTGTTTTACCAAACGAGAAAACTAGCAGCTTTGAGTGAGACTGTATCACAAAGATTTCATAACAGCGTGTTCCAGAGCAGGGACTAATCTACTTTGTACCTGTGCTGAACTTGCATCCCTGCTTTTGCAGACAGCCTGAACTTAGGCTCCTTTTGACCATCACTTGCCCCATGGCAGGTGGCTCCTTTAGGAACAGCAAAGGACATTCTTCCTATGCGCAGCCCAGGACTGACTCCTCTCCACTTGTGATCTGCCACTACCAGAGGAAACGGGGCCATGGCGGGGCCAGGGATGCTCCATGCAGCAGGTAGACATGCCAGGGAAGCTGCTGTAGCTCAGGACATGCTTTGGGGAGCATCATCTGGCTGTCCCTGGCACCATGTCCCAAGGAGCTCCCACCTGCAAGTGGTGTCGGCAGGGAGAGCTCAGCCCCATGGTTAACTTGGGGGCTGCTCCTAAGCAGTCGTGCAAGCCCAGCCACTGAATTTCTAATGAGCAGGACTAACTCCTACATGTGCAGCTTTGAGCTGGACTTTTCCCTATATAGTTTTACTGCTTGTCTGTCCCTGAGGAACGTCTAGTATTTCTACTAGCCATTGGCAAAACTCCCATGGACTTCAATGCAAGTTAAATTTGGCTGCAGAAAGAGACATGTCATTTAGTCTGTGTGATGGTTTCTGGTCTCTCATTAGCATTCGCTGCCCACTGCTATACAAAACAAAATGATCGGTTTCTAAAAGGAAAGATGATTCTTCTGCATGTGTGTTTTCTAACAACTTGAGTAATAGTCATGGTAATTTCATTGCCTGCATGTGAATGTCTGGAGCTTCTAGAAGATCATTCTTCAGAGCCATCAAGTGAACTTGCGGGGCTTGTTAGCCATGACACAGATGCTGATTCCATAACTAAGCACTAGTGAGTGAGTCAGAGACTACCGCTAAGTGACATTTGGTGGCTTAGCATCTCTCTGGTCAGTGCTTGCCCCAGCTCCACTGTGTTGTGTGGACATGCCCAAGGCATTCCTGTTAGGAATCAACTTGGTGTTGGCATAGAGAGCCACAGAAATCCTCTGCCTGCTTTGCAGTAGTGGTGAAAATAACTAATGTATGTCAGAATGCAAAAAGAAGGGGTGGAGAACAGTATGAAATACACTCTGAGTCATTTGATAATACAGGGTGAGTTTCTTATCCAAAACACACTGTTTGCTCCTGCCTATTTTGAGAGGACTGGATAGTATTAGAGGCAATTCCAAAGCATAATTAGAGGCATGGCAAAATTCCCCACAAAGGATGCTTGAAAAGTTTGGGACAGTTTCTGTAGACTGAATAAAAAAAAAAAAAAAGGTTGAATAAAAAGGAACAAGACTAAAAGCACATAAAATGACCCAGATCGAGAAAGTGGATGAGGAAGTTACATTTGTTCTTTCTCTGATAAGAGCATGAGGAGGAATGAAAGAAAAGCAGTTAAAAAAATGTACATTTTCACCATGTGCACAGACAACCTATGTTGTCATTAAAGCAGGCACCCGTTAAGACAGAAATGCAGGTTAGGTACACTTACAGCTGAAAGCAATTTCAAGAGCTATAACAACACCAGTACGCAGGGTCCAAATCCTAATCTTAGTTGGTGGGGATGGTCTTGGATGTGGCTGTAATGGTGGATGTGAGAGGTACGGGTTCAATTTCCTTCTCTACCCTGCAATCTCTGTTTGGTGGGGAGGGAAGAAAGACAATAGAAGGCCAGATGCTGAAACTTGGTTTGGAAACCAAACTCCCCTGAGAAGTCTTTGGAATTACACGTCAATGCCTTTAAAACATGGGTCTCTCTGTGCCTCTGCTCTCCAGCTACAGAACAGGAACAATGGCATTGCACTCCATCCAAAAAATACAGAAAGGTCAATCCATCAATGCTTAGGAAGTGTATAGATACATATTCCTGGGACCAGGAATATGAGAAGCGTTATCTTCAGAATTAACTCATGTTGCTAATTCTGTGGTTTTTTTTTTTTTNTTGTTTAGCTTGGAGAAGAGAAGGCTCCGGGGAGACCTCATTGTGGCCTTCCAGTACCTGAAGGGAGCGTATAAACAGGAGGGGAAACGCCTGTTTACACACATTGATAGTGATAGGACAAGGGGGAATGGTTTCAAACTAAGACAGGGGAGATTTAGGTTGGATATTAGGAGGAATTTTTTCACTCAGAGGGTGGTGAGGCACTGGAACAGGTTGCCCAGAGAGGTTGTGGATGCCCCATCCCTGGAGGCATTCAAGGCCAGGCAGGATGTGGCGCTGGGCAGCCTGCTCTAGTAGTTGGCAACCCTGCCCAGAGCAGGGGGTTGAAACTAGATGATCTTTAAGGTCCTTTTCAACCCAGGCCATTCCACGATTCTATGATTCTATGATACATGATACTGCTGACTACTATGAAGGTCACGCTGGGCTAGTACTGCAGCAGTGGTCCTGCTGGAGAGGGATATTTTAATGCCACAGTATCAGGAGAGCAATAGCAGTGCCTGATGAGTCCTGCCTGCAACTCAGCATCCCTCTCCCCTTTCTGTGTTCTGAAATCTTCAGCGACTGACTTTGTATCCATGTTTTTGCTCCAGCATGGACCTTCAATGACAAAGCATCAGCAAAGGTAGCAAAAGTGAACTCAGCATGAATCTTGGAACCAACTGTTGGCAACACTGTGACAATGCTTTACTTATCTTCCATACACACGTACAGTGCTGAAACTACAAGTCCCAGCATGCAATATCACATCTTCATCTAAACAGAATATCAGCTGCATAGGAATTAAACATCCTGGTAACAAAATATCTATACTTATGACTGTGTGGGCAAAAGTTTTCAGGTTTGGTATTGCTGCCCCCAAGTAAGCTGTGTTTGAGATATATGATATAGCAAAGTTTGGAAGCCAGCAGGTTCAAAGCACCCAGCAGCTACCAGAATCCCACCAGAGGAGGAAAAGAAGGGATGCAGCACTTTTTGACTGCATTCTATGCAGAATTCATATGTAAAACACACGGTGAATATCAGAAGGTGGACTTTGGCATTATATCTGACCACGCCTGAATAATCAGGTCAGTCTCATTTGTTACTGTTCCAATCTCTCCTGCAGATACTAGCTTCCGTGTTTGATTCTGGTTCATGCAGGCCCCGCAACCATCTGCAATTTGGCAGCTTCTACTGAGTTAGAAAATGTCAGCAGGAGAAGGGAGGGGTGACTAAGGAGAAGAGAAAAGACAGAAACTTTTCCAGCCATCAGCTTGCCTTCCTTTTCAGCATGGTTTGTGTGTGCTCTGCTGGCAATACCTACTTCTTTCTTTCATTAGAACATCTGAGTGTGCTAACTGTGGCTGCCCACCACTTGATTAAAGATGGGCTTTTAACTGAGAAGAGTGCAATTAAATGTGAGAGTTGTATGGATCCAAGACCTTAATCAGGGACAGGAGAATAAAGTATTGCAGGCTTGGAACCTACTGCCTGGAATCTGTTAACTCAACACTGACAGGCAGGGACAAGCTTAGTTTTGAGTCCAATATGCCTTATATGGTAGATTCAGCAATATTTTAATAACTTTATCCACTAGGCTGATAATAAGAAGTTCCTCTGATAACACTCTGTGAGACTTGTCAGCTGGTCTTTGGGATGTCCACAACAATTTTCCAGGACCAGGACTAACACTCAGCAAATTTCACCAAAGAGTAATTTGGAGATACTTGTTAATTGAAGAATATAATTCTTTTTGCATCTGTTCAGGTCCTTCTTCATTGGCTCTTTTCCCTATTATTCTCACAAATCCAATGATAGGAAATATTAGGTGAAAATCGATCTTAAACGTACAGGGCATGATCCAAGAAAGAAAAGACTTCTAATGATTTCAGTGGATTTTGGATTTGTTGCTGTTTGTTTTGCCCTGAAATAAGGAGTTCCTATTGTCTCTGTGCTATGTCTGCAGAGTGACTAACATAATCTAAACAGACAAGTCAGCCAAAGAAAGTATTATTATAACCATTATTTTGCAGAAGGGGAACAAAAGTCCAGACCTGCAAAACTATGCAAGTGCTTCACTCACTCCTGCAGAAGTAAACAAGCACTAGGTCCCTCTTTGGTAATCTGACCCAGTGGTTTGAGCAAGACTAGCTAAGTTATCTCTTGGTACGTCAAAAAACCTGAGCACAGATCTCCACAGTCCCAGTCCCATGCTCCATCTTGATGCTGCTTCTGTTCTTTGGATTAAGATGAACAAGAACAGAAAACTAATACTAAGCATGCAGTGATTAGACCTGAAATGTAAGTACAAGGATGAAGCTCTGTAGAACGTACATCCATTTTAAAAAGGGACACTTTAAATTGCAAATACAGATTTACAGAATTAGTTACTCAATGTTACACAGTTCACTGGTTAGAATAAGCTTGACACAATTATCAAATTACTTGAGATAGTGATCAAGTTTCTAAATAATTCTTTCCTTGCTAATCTGTGAAAGTACCTAAAGGCTGTACCCAATGAGTTACTCACTGTGAACTGAGTCTGGGCAGAACAAATGCTACCTCCTCAGTCTTCAGTGAGCTCTAGAGTTAATATAATATAGCTGTGACCTAGTTAACAGATTGATATTTCACGATGGCACAGTAACATCGTTGGACTGGAGCACCTTTCTGTGCAAGCGAGGGCTGCCGAGGCCGTGGTGAGCAGGCACAGCGAGCACAGCCGCGGGCTCAGTAGCGGGCACCTGCCCTCCCCAGCCGCCTGCCTCCCTCCGCGTGAGGCACCCACCTGCCCTGGGAGAGCTGCTGGAAGGCGTCATACCAGTCCCTCACCCGCTTCCGTGCAAAACCAGCTAGATTTTCCCTTCCCCAGCATTAAGGGAGCTGACATCAATGACAGCATCACTAGCCTGTGCAAATTAGACTAATCTGGGCTAAAAAAAAAAAAAAAAAAGACAAATGGAACAAATTAGACTCTCAAACATATTTAAATGTATACCTCCTATGAAACACAACAGTCAAGACCAAAAGACACATGGGCTGGTGCTGCATGGCACCTCCTAGGAAAAACAAAATATCTAACACATAACTATCCATAGGAGGTTGCAGCATAGTGATGCTTAAACCACAAGACCACTGTTATCTTCATTTCTGAATATTGCAAATTACTCTCATCGTCCACTTTCCACTCACTACCACAGAAGAAAGTTGGTTTATTTCCCAGAGCCGAGCATGAAGGGACAAATCAATTCTAAAAACCTTGGTGGGCTGGCAGCAGATCACTGGCTGGAGATTTTTAAACAGCTTTAACTTCTTCTTGGCCCTTTATATATCTAGTTCAGCTTTTGGCTACTTTTCAATAGAAAATGAGGAATTCTTCGCTTTCTGTCCAAACTGCTGTAAAATTTTGCTGTAAAAAGAATTAGAATTGCAGAAACCCATCCAAGAGGTGGTTGACCGGGACAGACGCCTGCGCAGAAGAGGCAAAGCTTTCTCCACAGTACAAAAGAAAAAAAGAAAAAAAAAAAACATAAAATTATTCAGCGCCAAACTGGCAGCCTTAGAGCTTGTTGCAGGAAGACGAGAAATGGCACCTTTCTCTGGCTTTTCAGAGCCAGGCCACGGAAACCTCTTGCGTTTCACGGGTCTGGAGGCCTGCAGAAGAGGAGCTGGAAAGTTAAGAGAAGCTTCCAGGCAGCTATTTTTACCAGGCCCATTTCTCTTCAGCTTGGGTGGTTGAATCTTCACCTCCCAGTAGAAGGAGAGGAGGGGAAGGAGTAAAACTACGGAGGGGAGAAATGGAGGTTCAGCTTCCCTGCTGTCCCTGGACAAGGATGTGACTTTATTTGTTTAACCTTAAGCTGTCAGAGCACTACAAAAGTCTCGACCCATGCACAGGGAGACCAAGACCAGTCATTTTCCAGTGCCTAAGCTAGAGGATTTTCCTATCTGTATTTCCACCCACAGCCCCACTCCTCACCCCCCC
>VXAA01001396.1:115411-159553 GCA_013399115.1 Anseranas semipalmata
CCCAGTACAAGAGGCAAAATCGAGATCAGAGCTTGTACAGTAGGCTGACAATATTTGGAAGGAAAAGGTGGTATGTATAAGCACATTTTTTTCATTAAAAGATTTGATTGCATTTACTTAGAATAAAATGAGCTTTCAGAAACTGCTGGATCCCAATAACTCCCATGCTGTTTTTAACATGTAAAACATTTCAGTACCATTTTTTGGGAGGAGTCTGTTTTCATACAATATTGGAGATGATTTATCTGTATGCAATATGTGTTTGACTGTGGTACCCATCTATACAGTAAATGCAAATCTTAAAGCAAAAACAGCTACACTGGACACTGTGGGACTTCCCAGAGGGAAAATTGCTGATATGTCAGTTTGGACATTATCATTTGGCCCAGAAGATCCAGCACTTCTATATATACCTATATACATACTCCATATCACTCCTATATATACATATATATATATATGTATGTGTATATATATATGTATATATAGGAGATGTGACAGCGTGAGAGCCAGCTTGTGAACATCTTACCTCCTTTGGTAGCAGGCTACTTCTCTGAGTAGACATTTTGCTTTCAGAAGAATTCTCTGTGTGATTTCTCACCAGGAATAGCTTAGGTAGTTCATCCGCCTCCGGGTGATTTTGAAAAATGAATCTCAAACTCCCAATCAGAATACCTTTGTGGAAACTAGAAGGATTCTGCAAAGAAACAAGCAGTCCATATGTACACATATATTTGTCTCTGGTGCACTTCCATCAATAATATCTTAAGCAGCTGTACATCATATATGGTACCAGAACTGCTGAACTGCTGCAGATATCTGATGATGTAGAAGTAAAACTCAGTATGATTTTCTGTGTCAACATGCCAACTGGCAGTGTCATGTTTGCAGAGTGCACATATGAGTGTAATTTTCTTTAATGAAAGTCCTTTTCTACTATGAATATGACTTGGTGATGCTACAAATTCTTCCAGCTGCAGTAAACTGCTTTAGGGAAATTGGAGGGGCACTGATAAAAAAACTAGGCAGGCACATCTGCTGTATCCCTGTGAAACACTACCAAGTTAGTAGAAATCTGTGCACCCACTGAGACCAAATATTAAAATATTGACTGATCAAGGGATTTTAGCTCACTCATTATTATCAGCCAGTACAGCTCGCTTACCTGCATTACATATCTGTGCAGTGCTTGCTCTCTTCCCTCCGTTTCATATTGGGATCACATCTACTCCCTAGTAAAGGGAAACATTAACTCATGCAATACAGCCCAAATATTTTGGGCTCACACATGAGAGAAAATGACTTAAAAGTAAGATTTTTTCCCTACAAATGTCATTTTTTTCAGTGAATCTTGGCCACGGTCATTGTTTGCCCACACAAACATGCATCACTGAGAGGAATCAATCTCTGGACCCTTCAAAAGAAACATTGTAGACTGCAGTTACTGGAGAAAAGGCATAAAACACCAGCCCCTGGGTATAAGAATAAAAACTAACTAGTATAGTTAGTGCAACAAGCAGTTGCATACTTTTTTCACTTTTCTTTTCCCTAGGAAGTAGTAAAGGACTACATAAAATGGATCTGATCCAAATTCATGAGATGCCCCATCCTAGGACAGGTGCTCCTTCTCCTTCATTCCCCAGATGTCCTGAGAGAAGGGCATCCCTCCAGAAAAGACCACAAGACTGCAATTTTTGTCCCAGTGCAGTGAAAAACATCCTGTACAGAAGACTGATATTGCTTGTACTCTCATCAGGCTGCCTGGCACGACCAGTGGAACTGAGGTACAGTCTGGCTCCTGTTGTACTCAGGCAAAAGGCTGATTTACATTTATCTTCCAGGAATCTCCACATTTCAAGAGTGTGACAGAGTGTCCCCTTGTGCAGCGCTGGGAATCCTGTGTGGGTAGAAGATACAATCTGCTGTGCATTCAGTAATGTCCATGCTATCCAATCCTATAATGAAAGGATTAACAAATGAAATTTAAGTATTCTTCAATAACCACCATACTGTCAAAAATGGAAAGAGGAAGGACTGGTGTCAATCTGACACACATTTCAGTATCTCTTGCTATCATGGGCTCACAGAATGGGAAGAAGGTACATACAAAGTTGCTGATTGAAAAAAGACAGTACATTACTGGAAGTTTCAGGTAGTATGAAGTAGGCAGCACACAGGGATCTTCCATTAGAAGCAAAGAACTAGCCACAACTTTTACTAGAAGTGCTACACCCTCCTATTTGATTGATCTGTTTTCTTTCTGACTTTTATTTGCACAGTTTCACTTTGATCTTATTGAGGGTTCAAGTTCTCTTACCCCACTGAAAATCTGATACAGTTCTTTGTACAGTAACACAGTTTGCAAGGCACCCTTAGGTATGAGCTCCCATAGCCACACAGCAAGTGAATGAACTGTACACAGCAGGAACACATCTCAGCTGACACAAGTACTTTGCAAAACAGAAAAGGCATGTGGGTGAGGAGTAGAAACAAACCTCACAAGCAGATCAATCGTCATTTCAAAAAGCAAGAGCAACAAGTTTTATATTATGTATGTCATTAACAGTTGACGAAGAAATTGCATTTTCAGCAATGCAAATCAATAGATCAAGGTCTAATATATTTGTGAATGGCAATAATAATATCAGCATTTTTAAGAATAGGCTATCCAAAAATATTTTGATGATGGTACAAATAGAAAGTCCTATTCTATGACATATACATAAAGAGCAATGGCAATAAACAACCTAAAAATATACATCAACTGGGAATCAAGGAGTGATGGAAAGGCCAGAGGCAACAAGGGGCTTTGATTTAGTGCACTGAGAGCAAATGCATTCTGCCTTCCAGTTTAAAGAGCATGTACACAATCAAGGAGTCCACTACAGATTAGTTCAACAGAGAATATCAACAGTATAATGGCTAGAGCTGTATATTACAGATCTCAAAGCCAAAGGAATTCTTTGCATAGCAACACTGAGAATTGCATAAGTTCTCGCATGCTAGGAAATTTACGCTTGGTCCAGAAATAACAAAACTCTGAGGGAAATGACCTGCCTGCTGGGCTGCTGCAGAGCTTGCTAAAATGCTGTTGAAGCCATTTGGATACAAAATCCCTATTTACAGAAACAAATTCTTAAGTAGACAACTGGAGAAATAAACTGGTGCTCTGAATGCTGTGGAAAATTATATTACGCTGATTGCCAATTCTTTGCTATATATAACAGCTAACTCCTTTACAGTAACAGTCAAAGATAATTGTATTGTTGATGGAGAACAAGCAAAGTTCATCCCTTCAGCAACGTTTTAAAGATACTTAAGAAGTCTATCACTAACACTGTAAAGATAAAACATTTAGTGGAACTATACACTGTCTTTGAGGAACGATATCCAGAGGTTTAAAAGGAAATTTTTTCCCTCTACTTCTTCTGCCTCTGTCAGAGGCTCTGAGCCAGCCTGGTTTTCTAGCCCTCGGGTGGCCTGCTGTGTTGTATCTGTAGGTAAGGCCTGACTGACTCTTCTCTGTGTGTTTCCATCCCACTGTGCTCCTCCCTAAAAGAGTTCGAGGGAAAGATGATGACTCCGTCTCCCAGCATGAGGGAGAACAAACCTCTCTGTCAGCTAAGCGCCAGCCAGCTGATTCCTAGTGACATCCCCCAGCTCTGACGGTCTGTAAATATTTCAGTGGGCAGTTGATTTTTTGTGTGTGAGAGGGTGCCCTTTAATGTGTCTGCCCCACTACTTAATTTAAGGTTTTTACATCTTGAAAATTCCCTGCTGCATTTATTTCAGTGCCCCTAAGCATGCAATAACAAGATCCTGGACTTGTTCAGAGCACAGGTAAGAAGAATCTATATCAGCTTTAAGACTTCAGATGGCATATGGAAGAATAATAAAAACGTTTTTAAAAAATGGCTTAGAAAACTGCCAGCTTCCATAGGTGACACCAGCATTAAAAGAAAGATCAATTCTACTTAGATCATTTGTGGTTCTTCTATGAGTGCATCTGTGTGCATGTGTATACAGCCTCTCTTGCCCGAGAACTTTCAAGATAACTACATTTTCCTGTCAGAGATCATATGGGGGAACCTGGAGCTCTTCCCTCCTACAGCAAGCAAGTGCAATGAAGCCAGTACTGTGGTTCAATAATCACAGTACTGGGAACTAAAAACTCACAACAGTGCACTGGCCCTGTCATGGGTATGGCTGAAGAGAATATTTAAACAGCTTCAGTGGCAAGTGTCTAAAATTGGTATATCCAACTAGCCACCTACAGACCAAAATCACCAGTTTTGATACTTTCAGGCATCAGAACCCATGTCTATAATTAGATGGACACAGAAAATCTTGACAAAATGGACTTGTCCTTGACCCACTAGTTTATTTCAAAAACCTTCTGCTCATTAAACTTACATACATCAGGGAATGTTGTAGGTATTTGATCCTTTATCTGTTATTCAACAATGTGATATATGTCAAACGTGATCCAAAAAAAAAAAAAAAACAAAAAAAAAACCAACATTTAAGTGAGCTAAAGAAACACCTTCAATGACTAATCAAGGGAAACTGTTTCACAGAGTTACATTCTTCAAACAAAAGTGCACCACAGTTTTTCAGAACAAAACTTCTTATTACCATGAAGGTAATTGAAGGAAGTTTGACTGCAGTCAGCATTGTCTGAAATCAAGAATCATAATTTTACAGTTCTCTCATATTACCCTTTCCTCAGCTTTAGGCATTTAAAGCTGCTCAGCTACTTAGGCATTTAAAAGGTCAATTTGCAAGGCATTTTGGTTTGCTAGTTTCCACAGTTAGAGAGAATCTTAAGCAATGTTCCAAATTCACTATAAATCATCTGTAATTTTTCTAGTTCTAAGGAATTTAATGGGAATTTAATCTCTCAGTTAGGGCAAACAGGCAAATTTATAGTACTCCTGATTTTTCACTCAAGCACACAGGTTTTTGTGTCTGTCCAAATTGTATAAATTTTCTTCAAGATTTTCTGTCCTTATATCTTTTCCAGTAACAACTTTGCAATAATGTCCAAGTAAATTTTGATGAATTGTTGATCTGTTTGAGGCTTTCATATATTGTCATGGGGTTTCCTGCCATTCACACATAGAAAGCACCAGGAAGTTTAGATTGGGCAAATTATTGGGCAAATTATTCTGCCATGCAGGCAGCCACAATGGTGTGGCTAAGGTTGGATTTATGGCTCTAATGCTTACTCAATCCAACACTGGCATGCCTGAAAAGTTACTGATACTACCTTGGAGGCTATTTTGCTCAGAACACGTGGTCTTCTGCTTTCTCTCTCTGCAAAAATATAGTCGTGCAGGGGAAAGAAGAATAAGGCCCTAAAAGGAAGCAAAAGGGTGTGGATTCTCAGCATGACTGGAGTAAGACAATATATCACTACCAAATTAAGCACAACTAATTTCCCCTATATTGCCACACAAAATTCACTAGGACAAAAGCCTACACTCTCTCTGAAATCCTTTTTACATTCACATACAAAGATGTGTACATTAATGGATCCTGGGATGATTTTTGAAATTCCTTTGAACACACTGTGTTTCACCAGGAGAAGAAGAAAAGTTGCAAAACAAGATTAGGCTGATGTTGAAGAAGTGCCTCGTTACTCCTTTTAACCTAGACATGCTGTTTAAGGGTAACACTTATCATCTTTACCAGATTACGCATCCAGCAACAGCCTAGCAAAGGGTGCAAAATTTCCAGGATGAAGGACACAGTCTTTTCAGCAAGAGTCTGGGTAGTATCTGTATTTCTTTCACACTGTGGGAAGGAAGAAGCCAGGCTCCGTACACGTCATCGCAATGGCCCATAATACTGAGTCAGGTGATGGCAAAAACACACTTCCAATGCCATTTGTCTGGGATTTCTGGCACCACTGTGATGATATCTCGATGCAGTATTTCCGTACTAGATGGAGCTTGTTGCCAGAGTGCAAGTAAACTTCGTAACTGACTGCCACGCGTCAGTCAGGGAGCTGCACGTTAGCGAGTGGCTCAGGCACTCCAGTCTAGGAGGAGAGTAAAAAAGGAGCGTCTGCAGCACTGGGAACAACAACGGTCCTTGTTCTCCTGCCTTGGGTGAAAGTAAACAAGTCCGTTGTTCTCTGACTTTGCCAAACCTCAAAGTATAATGCTAGAAGGAAAAATAAGTTTTACAGAATTGAGCATATACAACCCTTATCTTCCCTTCATAAATTGTATGTTACACCAGTTGAAACCGCTGAAGTGCTTACAGTGTGCTATATATATAATGGCACATTTAAGCTTTATAAAGGAATTGGAACATTTCAGGAATGTCTCTGGTGCTGAAAAAGGCTAAGGTATTAGAAATCATATAATATTTTAATTCAGAAAAAATATGTTTGGGTATTTTGACCTAGTATCATAAGGGTTAGGAAACTGAACAAGGATGTCATGAAGCATGACTGACAAATCAGTCAGGCTAGTCTGCTTCAGATACATATTGTGCAAGGCATTATCGCTGCAATCAGTCACAAAAATGCATATTTAGTTTTTGTACATTAAATACTACACCTGCGAACCTATGTAAAAGATATACAAAATATAAATGTCATCAGGACTGTATATTTCAAACTTTTTAAAATAAACACGAAGTATATATATATATGTCGGCATATAGGTTGTAATTTCAATGTCAACACTAGCACAGTTTGTCTCTTCTAAATACAGACCTGTATACTTCCTAGTCCAACACATGCACCTACAAACACATGATCATGCATACAGCTTTATGTTCTGCTGTTTGCAGAAAAGTCAGAATATACAGCACTATACATTGTTTCAACTCAAAACTGATTGGCAAATTAAGGAAGATGCCACTCAAAATAAATTTTTTGTGAGCTAGTACCAAAAAAAAAAGAAAAAAAAAAAGGAGAAAACCAGGGGTATAGTTGTTCCATCTCAATAAAAACACTGAAGACCATGATGATGACCTAAGATTCAAAACGTTTTGTCCGGCATGTGATGGGGTCACTCTTGGACAAGATAGGACAGTGTAGAACTGGTTGCTATAACACATATCGAACACAGTTACAATGAGGTGCAGAGCTTTCACAACACCATCCAACCCATCTCCAGGTTCAGACTACTGAGGTCTCTGAACGAAAGGAGACAGAGCAGTTGTATGCCGTCCTTCTCACAGCAGGTGGTGCTGACGGTGATCTGGATGCCCATCTGGAAGGTAGACGCCGATTTGCTGGTCGGGCTGGCCGGGAGAAACCTTTCCCACTTGAACATTTAGCTGGCACAGATATCTAGAACACAAAGGCAACTCCTTGCTTTAACAAGTTACAGCACAAAAGTCTTTTGTGGAATGCAATGGGAATGTAGGAAGACATTTGGGGTGACCGCAGAGCAGGTGGTCTGATGCTATTAAAAGGAAGACAGTAATGCACAGAATGCAGAAGAACAGCTATTTCTATGTATAGGGATTCTCACATCAGTTGCAGTTTAAAATATGTGGAGACGAGTGTCAGACACAAGGAAACGGACAAAATGTTAATGCAAGACAAAACTGAACATTCACTTTTCTTTTCTTTTCATTTTTAGAAGATTTGTGAATGAACTCTGTACACTGTTCTACACATAGAATTCAGAATGCCATCTTACATTACTGGAGTATGATCTATGTACTTTTCAGGTACTTTCTGATAGATTCTCTTTCAGCAGTCACATCTTGCTAAGAACTCTCTTTCCATTAGCACAGCATGAAGCTGTTTACACTTGGTAAATAATTCAGAATGCTTATTTATTAATGCAGTGTCATGTCTGCATGCAGAGCCTTATATACACAGGAAAAAACAACCGACTTTGCTTTTAGCTACAGTGATGTAAATCTGAAATAATGAAAATAAACCAAATTTGTCCGTGCCTTATGCCATGTGTAGTTCTTTACACCTCTGTGACATGAATGCTGCTGGACCTAGAATGGCACCCCCTAATCAGGAAGTATTCTACACTTACTTTATACAACATAAATGGCAACATAAAGTGTGAGCAACATAAAGTGAGTGGAGAAAATCAACCAATTGGCTTAGTAAAGTTATACTTGGCTTATATCAATGTAAATTCAGTCATTATCTGATCATTATTTCTTCCCTACATATTCATTGATGAAATTCTATTTTCCTATCAAACTTTCACTGGATAGAAAAGAAATCAGAGGCTTCATATGTTTTCCTCTATGCTGTAGCAAAGGTGTTTCTGCTAGGCAAGATACTGCAAGACTGACATAAAGATATGCAGAACAAAATCTACATGGTCAGATTCTCAGCTGTTTAAATTCACATAGTTCCACTGAAGTATGTGGATTTGTGACAGTTTAAGGCATACCAGCTGACAGTCTGAAGCCATTTAAGTTTCTCAGCTCTAAAGACATTTGCCTTCTCTTTTCTGAGACACTAAGGGGCATATCTATTTGTGTTCTTTGGCCACGGAGCTCTTCAGGACAACGGGCTTTTCTTTCTTTGTGGCCTTTTACAAAACCTGCAACTTATAGTATATTTTTAAAAACATCTGCTTCTTTTCTCATTAAGAAAGAATGTTGGCAAAGGTAGTAGTTCTAAACTTTTGCAAATACAGTTCAGCCAAATATAAATTAATTAGTTATGCCATACCCTTCTGTTCCTGTGAGCCTATGCTTGAATACATAGGACAAGCCTGGAACTGAGACATGAATAAAAGGAGGTCACTTTATTACTGGAAGCTTTAAGGAAGCTACAGCATCCATTTTCGTAGGCAGTTCCAAGGAAATCCTGAACCAAGAAGCACCCAGGACTCTGAAGAATCCTGTCTCAGTTCTCTAGGATTCTGACATGGCAGAGTGTGCTCAAGCCTTTTGGGAAGGCTTATGAAACAACTAGCCAGCTAAAGGAAGAAGGGAGGGAGTGCAATTTTCACTAGTTCAGTCCTTGAATAACTGCACTGCAGTTAAAATCTAGTTTTACACAGCAGCAGCAGAGACCAGAATCTGGCACACGTCTCCACTGTTCATGCTTACTTACATGCTTCTGCCCTCTCACAACTCTATTATCTTCAAAGAAAATACTCCTGATTCATCCAGATCCTGGCCTAAAGTATTTATTTTTATGTAATTATTTACAGTATCATGCTAGCCTGCCTCACTTTAGAATCTGAATCTTGGTATGAAACTGAACTATTTTGTTCTTGCCATCTTATGAACCTTACCTCTGGTAACTTCTGTCTCTCCTTTCCTTGCTTGAGTTGCTGTCCAATATGCCTGGCTGAATTCCTTGGAAATTCTTGCTTTCCTTGCTCAATCTGAAGCATTTCTAAATACTGACTCAATGTCTCACAACCCCCATCAGTGGATTCAGTGTTTGCCCGTGTCCATTTATCTTTGCAGCATTTTGCATTAGATGGAGAAGTCACTGTGGATTTTTCATAGTTTTTCAAAAGTTTTTCAACAACACCATAGTTTGACCTTGAGTCAGCTGAACGCGGGCGACCAGATAAATTACTTGGTTTCCAGTCATGCTCGTGAAGCATGTGTCTATAACTGCTAGTATTTGGAAGTCCATTTATTTGCTTTTGTTGCCCTGCTGATCTGACAACTTTGATGGGGTTGCTAGTTTCTTGTTCCTTTGCTGCAGATAATTTAGGATTTGAAACACAAGATGTATTTACAGTTTCTGTCCTGCTGACAGCAGAGTCACAAGGTGGGCTGCAGGGTTTGTGATCTTCTGATGCTGTTCGAGTCACCTGGTTTTCTTGCAAAGCATTGCTACGTTTATCTGTGTGAAATACAGTCCGATTAAACTCATCTATCTTTGCCGCTAAAGTCTCATTTCTTTGGGTCTTTCCCATAGTATACCTAGAGTCTCCCAAAAGATCATTGTGCAGGTTAGCAGGGGCATAAAAGTCATTACTGTAAAAAGGACTGCTATGAGACTTGGGATTTTGTTTCTGGTGCACCTTGTTGCTTTCGGCCATATTTCCATCTGAACAACTCTTCTGGGCTGACAGTGGGGAAGGCTCACTTTTACTGTCTTTGCCAACATCATATGCCCAGGTGTTGTGGCAGAAACTCGGTGGTACATTGCACTCATTTTTGGTTACAGGTATTGCAGCAGTCACCATCACAGGACCTTTCACAGCCTGCCCTTCATTTGCCACTGCAGTTTCATTTTGTTTTATAGGCAAAGGATTCATCAGTTTCCTTCCACTCCTACAGTCCTGAACTTTGCAGTTGCTTTTGATACCTGGATCTCTCACTGGTGCTTCAGAAAACTGTACAACTGCAGAAAGTGAATTTGTGAGGTGCCGAGAAGTGCTCCGTGGAGGAACTGGTGGAGCTTCTTTCTTTTGCCAAGGTCTGAAGTCTACTCCTCTGTCACCAGTAAGGCCACCACAGGACATGTCCTTCAAACCCGTGGTGGAGCTCTTCAGATTCTTCCTATTATTATGTTCCTCTGTTTCAAAAGCAACTGAAGTCTGTGATTCATTGCTGGACACATGGTTCATCTCAGGCAGAATAACTGTGTTTTGGGTTTCTTCAAATTGCCCCAGGAAAGGAAGTGACTTCATTCTGGACATAAAAGGAGAGGTATTTCAGGGATGAGCAATAAGGGTATTCCCTCAGGGGACCTCAGCATGGATATGTTCTCCCTGTGAGCAGGTGTTTTAACACTGGCTGCTTAAAAGGATTTGGGAGCAGTCTTGCTGCAGCTGATACACACAACATATTCGAAAAATACAGGAAGAATTTGAAGAAAGATCAACACAGGGAATTTTGTGTTCCTTTCCCTTGCCACTAAAATTATTTTTTCTGAATTTTTGATGATAGTTAGATGATTGCTTGTTTTCTTAACTATCCTATAGTGAGGATAGTGGGATCTTGTGCGTTTTAATGATTCCAGTGAGAGTCTACCTGACTATGAACAGAATGAGGAAAACCTTAGTACATAGTGCATCCCTTGTGTAGGTTTCCTAACATCACACATGACAGTACAAATGTGTCTTTTGAGATCTATTCAAAAATCACCTTTCTCAGCCTGGATTAGAAACTATGCATCAGCTATAAATCTATTTGCTTAAAAGATGCAAATGCTAACCCAACTGCAATAATAACTTACTGACAGACAGCACATTAACTGCATGGTTGCATGGGGGAGTGTAAGGAGTCCCTCTTCTCTTTGGGTGCATGTGAGAAGAGCTTGCCATGATGCAGATTTCCTAGGGGGCTCAGAAGTCATAGCTTAGACATAGCTTCTCTCAGTCTCTTTCATGATGTGTACCCTGTCACACCATGGGTGCAGTCTTACCTTCTGAGCATTTACGCACAACTCAAGAAAAAGATTGGTGTTTAGCTTGCTAAATCAGACCATGAACATTGAATTTTTAACAGATGGTGGAATACTCATTTACTGTACTTTTCAGGGTGTGGTTTACCCTCTTTCCATTCTCATAAATGTATGGGTGTTCTTCCTTCTCTTGCTTTCTTTGCAGGCTTGGATTGTCATTCCCTGACACATCTCCAACACTTAAGGCTAAATCTGGGATTTATGTAAGAAACCTCCCAGCCTAATATACCTATACAGTGTTGTACAGAACTGCATGGAAATAGCACCAAGGCAGAAAGAAATATCTGTTCACTTTCCCAATCCTCTATATAGCCATTAGAAACATGTACAATTTCATCTCATACAAATACTTATCTCATTTTGTAGGTTCTATAGATAAACCCCATTTTTCTAGTAAAACATGGCCTTGCATCATATTTCAGCAAATTTAATTTGAATGTTTTATGTTGAGCACTGAAAGACTGAGAGGATAGAAACTGCTCAGCTTCTAATAAATTCAAGAGCAAACCTCCCTTCAGAGTGAACAGGAACACAACCTTATTATTCATTTTCTTCCTCTAAGATAAAGGGTCCAAATATGTTTTTACCTTCTGTGGTTAGACTTCTTTCGAATTTCCTCTTGATAGCTGCATAATTCTTCACTAACTCTGGCAAGTTCTTTAAGAGCCTTTGTAAATATAAGAATAGTCTTTTAACATAAGCCTTTAAATGGTATCTCCAGAATTATTTTAAAACTTGTGGTGATTTGCAGTTAAGAGTCATAGCAGAGGAAAGCAGCAAAGCAAAAGATATAAAAATGCCCCCAGGTTATGAACTGACGTAAAGTGCATGCTGTTAACACATTTTAACAGTGAGAAGACACACACCAATGGCAAACTGAGGAGGAATTAGAGACAATAAAATGTCTGGGAAAATAAAATCTGGGAGATTAGTTCTTTAGGTTAACCCTGGCAGGCCAGGGTTATTTTCCAGTATTTTCCTCACCCTTGTAACTGAAACATGCTAATACTTTACTTACTACATTGAGATCACCAATATAATTCTTGGTATTTTTCTTGGAAGTTCTGATGCTGAGACTGTTTTCAGGTTCCTCATGGTTCTCAAAGGCCAGATTGTCCATCAGCAGAGTGTTGTTCTTGCTCTTGGCTCTGGTTTCTTTACTTTCAGGTCCTGTTTTACTGAGCAAACTCCCTTTTTCCATCCTGTCATTTACCACATTGAGTTGATAGTTCAGCTCCACTGCGTCACTCTCTTCTGAAGTAGGGGAATGCATGGACAGCTGCAGCATCTTGCTCTGAATGGCCTTATTATCATGGACATTCATATTGTTTTCCCTTCTAAGTTTTACCTCCTGGTAAAGCTGAAAAAACAATATAACATTGTATTAAATCACAGCACTCTGATGAACTTTATTATTAAAAACCATATTTATCTTCTGTTTTGAATGATGCTTCACTCAGTAGCACTAAGTAGAAAGATTGGATAAACATGTTAGTAGAAAAGTGTTGAGTCACACAGCGTGATAGTCCACAGGCCATTATTGTCACAGGATGTAGAAAGGGAGGTTACTATTCACAAACCCTTTGCCACGGTTTTAATGTATGCCTTGCACCCATAGGATGGGGTTACAAGAGATCTCAGGAGATCAATGTCCCTGGCTTCAGCCAGAAGCTGTATGGTTGTTTTCCAAGTAATATCAGTGTGCTTTGTGGTGGACACAGCTCTGAACTGCTGCTTGGGGAATGAGAGGGGATGTGAATGAGAGAGAGGGCTCTGACTGTCATAGCCTGGTAAACATATATTACTTTAAGTAGGGGAAGTGAGTTCTCATCACATACAGTGTACCACCTGCACTAAAGCAGACTCTTCTGGTTCCCAAGCAAATGGAATTCTTCCCTACAACTGTAGTGATAAATCAGTAAATGGTATTATTTGGCAATGTGCTGTCACCCCCTTATTTTCTTTCACACTATCTGCTGAGACCCAGTGGCTTTATTAGTAAATGAAAAGGTGTTAATTCCTGTCGCCCAACACATTCAAACCAGGGAACTGTGATAAATTATAAAGTAGAAAAAACAGCAACATCATAAAAACCTGTTCTGCTTACAGTATCATTTCTAGTGCCAAGAATCCCATGGCTCTTTATAAACATTCATTCTTAACTTGCTTTTATGAAGAAAGCACAGAGCAAGCACCTCTGAACAGCCTTCTGCCTGCTCTCTCACAGTGTAGGCCAACCTAACAGCTTTTGGAAGGATAGTGAAAAAGAATGACAACATGAAAAACATGTGGACATTTCAAGGGTAGTGCTGTGGATCAGAAATATTCTCATGTTCAGAGACTTGACACTTGACCTCATCTTAGGCTTTCAAAATTCAATCCCAAAGCTCAGCTGCTCATGGAACCTGAGGGCTAAACTTTGTAATTTCCAAGAAATGAAGGCCTCATATGAGTTCAGCACAGCAGTAAGAAGGACGGATACTACCTCATAACTCAGCAATATCATCTCCTAAACCACATAGGTCTTCCTGGAGGAATCCATGAACCAAGCTAGTATTTAGTGGGCTAAAGAAAACTACCAAATAAAATTACAAGCTGATAAGGTAGCACAAGTTTTGTTGAGGAAAGCCCTCTACAGATGATAGTGTTTAAAAAGCTATCTCCCCTTTTCTCCAGCCACATGGCTTTTAGTGAAGAAACACCAGGCAACTGAAATCAAGGATAGCTATAGACATAGCTTAAGAAGGGACTTTAGGATACCAATAATCTTGGGGTATCATCTCTATCTAGTTTTTTCTGGTCCTGTAGTACCCAACTATTTGCCTCTTCCATTCCCCTTAGATCCATTCCATTCTTTATCTCTTTTCCTGTCTCTGTCACACATAATCCATAGCTAATAAAAAACATTGAACAAACATGGTCTTCACTGCCATTGTCAGGACAACAAATAATCAGAATACCTTTTCACAACACATTGTTGTTATTCCAAAACAGGTCATAAACCTAACAAGCTTATATTCAACTACATACACAGATCACATTACTAACTTTTGAAGCACCCTAACCTTGGTGGTGAAATTAGGTAAGACAGCACAGAAAAGTCCTAACACAAAAGACAGAATGTACCAAAGACTGTCACACCAAAGTCTGTACAAACTGTAGGTAAAATATAGGACAGCTGACATTATGGAGTTATATTGCATGCTGAGGGTAGTGTATAGCTGCAATTCATTTTCCTTCTCATACTTCCATGTGAGCAGTCTCTGCCATACATTCCTGTGCTGCTCAGCCACAGGGAGGTGTTGGCAGAGAGCAAGCAAAACTACTCCATGTGTATATTAGCATGAAAAATGTGGAAAGCTCAGTGATGAAAAAACTTGTCTCTATATGTTGCCAAGGCAGATTTAATTTATGCATTTCAGGGTGCCAGAGGGTTCTGCTGAAGTGACAATTTGGGGATAAAGGAGTAATAAATAACTACCTAAACTATTTCTGGAAGGAGATGCCTTAGAAATGGCACAGAGTGTTTGTTAGTATGTGTAAACACAAGTGCTGTCAGGGCTTTCATGCTATTTATTGTAGCCATTTTCTCTACTAAATGCCGTCCATAAATGGAGCAGGTTCTAGCCAGAACAATTCTGCATCATACAGTGTTCGAGGTATGACATTCTTTTTAACATTACCACTTATCCTAACATACTTGTGCCATGTAATTCCTTTTTTTTTTTTTTTGCCAGAGAATTATGATACCTAGATTTTTTGTTACTAAATATGCATTTTCCTAAGCCCCGTACATGTAGATCTGTTCAGCATGTCTGAACTTGCAAAAAGCATGTATAAAATAAGCACTGTGGTTCATGGCCAGAAGAACTGGCAGCAGTATATACAGCCAACAATATAGCAAACTTGACAGATTTACATTTAACCTCCTGCATTGTATTTGTGAGTATTAATTGAGCAATTGCAAATACTGATTAACCCCACACTTTGCATCCTACCTTCAGCTATTACAAAATCCCAGTGACAGATAGGAAATAGGATGTAACTCAGAGAAAAATAAATTGAAGTGACCTCTAGTCACTGAAAAGACTCAAGTAAAGATGTCAGTGTTCAGAGTTTTGTTTAAAAGTACCTCTTCAATTTTCTTCTGCATGACCTTCCATTGACATTCCCATTCTTTCCTTTCATTGTCAAATCTCTCCAGCAGTTCCATCTTCTCTTTATTCCAGTTCCTCTCAGTATTCTCCAGTTGTTTATGCATGTCCATGGTTACAGTCTGTGTAACAGCAACAAGATAGCTCTGCTTTTTTCCTTCTTTCCTGAACGTTTCCTGAAAGTTTATCAGAATAAGTCTTATTTGTCTTTGATTTTAGCTTCCAGGAAAAACAAACAAGCAAACAAAGCCCCAAAATAATTAACGGAAAGGTACTTGCAGGAGACAGCAGCACAAGATTGCATGATATATATCTGCAGCGTGACTGGAATATGGAAGAACTAAGCATTATAGGACACAAACCTAGGGGTAGACAGGCCCAATCTGGAAACAGGAGGGATGCACAGCGAGCATCACAGGATTCACCAGTGTCTCCCACAACAGGCTGTGTACCATGGCCACTTCACATCTTTGCCATTACTCCTCACTATAAACCTGCTTTCAATGAAATTCGAGTCTGTGTGATACTGAATGGCACTTCAGGACCTTGGGATCCTGTGAGGTCTGCCCTTGAGGGTGAAAGCTATATTTACGTTTGTTCAAAAGACAACCGCAAGTGTAAAGGTATCATGTTTGCTGACGCACTCCTTTCACACATGCATTTAGCATGAGAAAGACTGTGACATTCCTTCAGCAATTGAAGACTGTAAACATGATACATGAGAAGAAAATTCCCATGGCTGTATGAATGCTTTAGAACACCTGAAGGAAAAGGGGAGAGAAAAGCTAGTGACAGGTAGCAAACCTACACATGCAGTAAAAAGCATCATTCTGACTATAGGTCACTACAAAGTGTTCGTGTATTTTGCATTCACAAATCTACATCTATAAATGTTAGTTCTAGGGCCAGCACAAGGAAAACTGGAAGCTGTTCTCTAAGAGCACTAACTCAAATTTAGTTCAAAACCTTGCTCAGAATATTTAACTCATTTGTGCTTCAGTTTCTCAATCCTCTTCAGAACTCTTTAGTTTCTTAGTATGCATGGATGAAAAATTATCAATAGAACTACTAAGCATATATATTTTAAAGGAAATATTTTGGATCTGCTCATTTGACTTTGGAGCAAAACAGTTACAGATTTTACAGACCTAGTATTCCTCCTGCTTTCTTAGGCTTACAATGGAAACTCCACTACCATCAGCACATTCACTGTGCCAGCAAGGCCAAAATAGCACTCATTCATTCAGTTACAGTGGCTGCTGTGGTATAATGGCTGGTATATACACATTGGTGCTCAAGTTGTTAACTTTGGCACTCAAGGCATGCTGTTGTGTTATTTAGGTGGACCTGAAATCTACTTCTAGTCACTAAATGCCTCTGCATTGCTTTGGTCTCCCGCCAGGAGCCAAGTGTACGGGCAGGCAAATGAATTATCAGAGAGTTAACTAGGGGTAAGCCCTAGTTTACGTTACTGGAACTTGTTCATTTCCCTGACTGACAGTCAGTGATTGTTAGCTGACAGGAAATGCCCATTTTACTGCCCATGTTTTCTTTGATGTAGTGAAAATTCACCCTTGAGCTTCACGCAAAGTTCTTCATGCCATGTTTTATTGGGCAAGCCTTGTTGATACAGCTGTGGCTACTATATAATCAGTGCTTACCAGTGTCTGCATTATTTCAGCTGACTGGTAAGCTGATGCCAAACTTGGAGTCAGCTTCTTTCACTAGTAAGTGGGCAGGGAGCTCCACTGAGCCCAGCGGGTCACTCAGGTCTTTGTGTCACAGGATGTCCTGCTACAGCTTCTCTCACCTGACAGATGTCATGGGCCCAAACCTAACCCAGGGGCTGCAAAACCATTTACCCCAAACAGCTGGGGGCTGAGGACTAAGAGAGTAAGCTGACTATTCTCCAAACATCTCTGTTAGCCTGTTTCACAACAGTGTAACCATGTCACCATGTAACCTGGCATTGGAGCTTACTCTTTCAATCTTTGACTCACAACAGCCTTCGAGCTCTGAAATGGCAATCTGTCCCTCAACTATTTACAAACAGATTTCAGGCCCTTCTTCTTCCACCTGCCTAAAAACGCATGGGGCAGTTTTACAAACACAGAAAACTCCCTGAAATTAAGAGCTGTTTAAAGGCAACACAGCATTCTCATCACAAAAGAGGTCAAGCACTGGTTTGGTCGTGGTTTCTTAGGGAAGGTGGCCAGGCTTTAGAGACTACAACTCTCCAGGCGAAAGCTTTGTGCCAAACTTCAGTAAGTGTTGACTAAAAACTTACAAAAAAATTCCACTGCACTTAAGATCTGTTGCAATCTAAGCATCTATTGCTAAATAACTTTACAACCATTTCAATACTTTCTCACTTTGTTAGTTCAAAAGTTGTAATTTTTAGTAGTCATTTGCTTTTTTCTTTTTTTTTATGCTATGCCTTTATAACTTTTCAAGAAATCTCAGAGAAATAAACAAAAGTCATCTCTCTGCTTACTCTGCTCCACTGTAATCCTTCAAACGCGTGTCAGAAAGAAACAGAGAAATGTGTAAGCACTGTAAAGTCACGAACTAGAGAGGCGGGCAGAATCTGTCTATAACTTGCAGAAGTGGTGATTTTGCCAGTGTACCCTTAGTACTAACGGCCATGCTTCAATCAGCAGCATATTACTAGTAAGAAACTCAAGACTATACATCACATTTTTATATATACATATAAGAATAGATATGTACTCCTTTCAAGCATGCGTATAGCATTGAAAAAGCCCCTGGTGTTTTCTTAGTGCTAGGAACTACTATTGGTATGTTTGCATTCATTTTAACAATTTCCAAGTTGTTTCATATGAGACTGTAATTATAAAAAGAATCTGAGATGATCAAAACGCAATCAAGTCTCAGAAGAGTTGCAGAGGTTAGTTACAGAAGTTACAGATAGATACAGACTTGTAGCTCTAAGATCCACAAAAAATCTTGTATTGCTTCTTATGCTTCTCCAATTTCCTCTTGCCTTAAATTCTGAGAAGAAAACTGCTGCTATTGTACAGTGGGTAATTTCCTCAGGGAGTGAACTCCTATTTCTGTGGTTCTGTTCCCTTTTTTCTTGGTCTTTGTTTATTGTTTGTTTGTTTGTTAGTTTGCTTATTTTATTCCCTACTAGCAATAAAATCCCATGTGTAGTTCAGGTAGTATACCCTCTCTCTGCATGGTATACCGAGACGTCCCCATGGGTATTGCATATGGCTTAAGCAACACAAAGGGATGTAAAATGACACATTTTAATCTGCTGTGTCGATCAGAGCAGTATCTGTGCTCTTGCAGTATTGGCACATTCCGAATGTCCTAGACAAGGTCAGAAGCTCATTACAGCAATCAGCTTCAAGCAAATAATCAATTTTGTCTACATCAGCTGCATTTTCCCTTAACTTTTCCTTTAGCCTTCCCTACTCTCAAGCAAAAAAAATGTTTTAAGCTATTGTCATTACTGTTACTATTCCCCCATGTCTTACCTGTGTCCTTTCCATCTACCTATTAAAAATGCAGAACAGTTTGAAATCAACCTCTACCAACTTCTTAAAATAATCTGCAGTGACAGCAGCTGAGGAGACATTATTTTTCAACAGAGATTAATTAGACTGGATGTGCATGAGCATTCAGATAAACAAATCTTCCACAGATTTTACAAAAAAAAAGAAAAAAAAAGCAAACTATACTTCCAACAAGGTGCTATATTTTGGATGACTAAAGAAATCATAAAGTAATTCATTTGTTCAATTATAAAAGAATGCCAGGTGCCACAATACCATGCATTTTATACTTAGAAAGAAACTGCATTTGAGTGAGAGAAGGGGAGAGAGAGAGAGAGGAAGGGAAGGGGGGGGGGAAGGAAAAGAGAAAGTGAGAAAGAGAGAAACGAAAGTGCTCAAAATGATACCTGTCATCCCTGTTCTGTTGATATATCTGTGCCTGAGCTAAAGAAACTGACGGAACTAATGCAGAGTCTTTCTCTAAGAATAAAGAACATGTACACCATACATAAAACACCGCATAACATATAAATAGCAACATCAAAGAGATGTTTAAATAACTGTTAGTCACATTAGTAATTTGCAGATTTTTTTTATTATTGTAACTGTTCAAAGCCATTCAAAACTACTGATTTCAAATAAACCATAACAATACCTTTCATGGAATAAGAAATCCTTCAGAAGTTTTTCAGTCCATTTCTAAAGAGCAGTGAAAGCAATGAAATGCATAGCTAGCTGAGATCCAGTTCTGCGAATCTTGATCTTTAAAAGAAATAAGAAAGCTAAGCAAAACACAACCTTTCA
This sequence comes from Anseranas semipalmata, assembly GCA_013399115.1. Lineage (NCBI taxonomy): Eukaryota > Metazoa > Chordata > Aves > Anseriformes > Anseranatidae > Anseranas > Anseranas semipalmata. The sequence goes on from VXAA01001396.1 coordinate 135,268, forward strand.
ATCGGGGCAGCATTTGCAACTCTCTTTGAGTAACTCCACAACTTTTGCAAACTGAAAAACAGTTCCGCTCAGCATCATCCCAGCAGCTGGCTTCCACGTGACGTCAGCACACGGAGGATGGCTTTAAAGCCATCTCTTCCAACCCCCAGCTCTGTAACTTTATATCTCCTCATATTTTGTGTAAACAACTCCAAGTCCAGGACATTTTTAGGTTTTATAGTGCAGTCCAGTCTTTAAAGCTTGCCAAAGCAGCCAGTGTTAACATTACAGCTATGACAATAGGCAATTTTAGGTTTCTTTTATTAGCGTCCATGTTGTGAAGGAAGATTCTTTTCTGTCTCCCAGACCCAGTTTCCAGGGTTATAGTTTTCAGTATGATCATTTTGAGCTTTGCAACTTGATCCTCATAAACTGCTCTGCAAAGAGAGTTTGTTTAAAGCAGCAGTTTTGTTGGTTAATAGCTATCTTAAAGAGCTAAAAGCAAACCACTCCTCCCTAAAATCTTTTTCTGCATTCATACGCTATCACTTATGAAGTGCAGAATTACTGGGCATTGTGCAATCCTACTGTCCTGCATTTTGGGAATGGTGATAATGGATTCTTTGGGATATACCCAAATATTCCTACTACTTTATAAGTTCTCTGGATCAGATTCTCTGGTCTGTTAAGATACTTTGCCAGCAAAGCAAAGTGCTTGAAATTGGGTGGAGAATCTCCTTTGCGCAGGGAAACTCATCCCTGGCATAAGGCTAGCAAGGAAGGTCCAAAAGCACCTCAGCCTGGATGTAAAGCACTGGAGTGCCCACAGCAAGTGTCAGCATGGGACAAGGGGAAGGAGCGTGTGACAAAAATGACCCATCAGGAGTCCAAAGGAGACCCTGAAGCCGCTCCACAGGCACGAGGCGCTCCGGCTGGCTCCTCGCATCTCTGCTGACCGCAGAGCTCCACTGCGCTGTACGTCACGCCGCGCTCCTGCGGCACGGCGAGGCAGACCCCCGGGCAGGGCCACACGTACCGCTGACCTGTCGGGTACTCGTGTCTGTGGGCTGAAAACTCACATTTCAGGGAGCGTTTGTCCCCGTGTGTACCTGGAGAGGGGCTACAAAGTACTCAACTAAGGCAGCATGAAATTCTGGACAAGTTCACCCATCAGATGCTTGTCTTCAAATGCACTCAGCAGGGGTGACGTATGTTTTTGTGGGCAGAGCAGCTGATGACAAGAGGATCTGTGAGACGGAGGGCATGATGTGAGGATTCACACCTCCTTGCTTAGTCAGCACTCTCCTCCTTAGAACAATAAGGCGCATATGTGATAAAATCCACGCACAGCAAAAAGATTTTAGCTCTGGGTGCACTTTATAGTAACTAGCAAAGTAGGTTTCAGGGAAAACACATTTTTTCTCCTTATATGGTCTAGGCTGTAAGTCTCACCAAATACATTACTTGGGTGCTCATTCTGTCCCCATGTAACATAAATACTGGGACGTGGGCTATTTGTGAAAATTTCAAAAACAATCTAAAACTGAACAAAGATGCCCAAGTACGAGACTGAATGTTCCTGAAGAAAATCCTCAGCCTCTAACCGCTGAGGAATTACAGTTTCCCCGTCCATAAGGCAAAAGTGTGACTTCTGGGGGAGGTTACTTCCAGGCAGGCCAGCTGCCACGGCTGGCAGCGAAGCCGAGTGCCTGGGGGCAGAACGGAGCACGCAGCTGGAGGCCGGGTGCCACAGCGCTGCTCCTCCCTGCAGCCAGCACAGCTGCGCTCCTGCGAATGGAGATGGAATCTGAAGTTGTTTTTTTTTTTCTCCTAGATTTCCAGCACTGACTGTTATTCTTGTGTATTTAATATTGCTAACTCAACATCCCTTGTCTTGCTGTGAGAAGTCCTGGAAATACAGCACAGCAAAACTGAAGAAAACAATGGACTAAATCCCAGACTTCAGTTTTCACTCAGGCAAAATCCTACATTTCTGATGGTGTGAGGAATTAGAAACATGCGAGACCAAGGGGCTCATGAAGAGACTAGAGCTGGACCCCACTCAGATGAGCGGAGCTGTCCGGGTGACACTGGAGCTTCACAGCAGACCTTCGCTGACATGGGGGGAGCTGCCTGAGGGTCAAGGTGCCTGGCTTTCACTCGGGAGGCAGAGGACTTAATTCGTGAGGACTGTGAAGGAGCTCTGCTCCCTCGTATCCAGGGCTCCCTGAAGTTAAACCCCCATGGAGGCCAGGCAGAATTGCTGTGCTGGATGCCCGCAGGCTCTGTTTCACTCGCACTATTTTGTAGGATGACGTTTGGAGAAAGGAAATTTCCTGACCTACCCACAGCACTGGAAGGACAGTTCAGAGACAGCTCGAGGCTGGGTAGGGAAAACTAAATGTTTCTGTGCATAAGTCAAAGGGCCATGTTAAATTTCTAATATGGCAAAAGGTAGAGCAAAGTAGGGAAAAAAAAAAAAAAAAGACATGAAGTGAGCTATTAAAACCTGGTCTCATTGCTCCTGACACCCCTAAGTGTAGCAGTAATGGCTTTTGCTTTGGGGGAAAGTAAGTTATCCAACAGAGACTGTCCGTCCCTCAACAGCACCAGAAAAAGCAGCAAGCACGGCTTTCCAGGCTCTGGCACAGGCAAAATAAGCAGGAAGGCCATTGTAAGTTGATTACATCTGACACTCTGCTTCCACAGACAAATTGTACCTTGTCCATACCTGGTATCAGCTCTGCTTGTGTTAGAAGTCAGCACTTCACAGAACAAGTGCAAGGGCATTTTAAGCAACTCTTATCTTAAACTCTCTTCATCTTGCAAGACTGAAGACAAAGGAGTGCGAGCTTCAGCATGGGCTATAATCTGGTTACATACTCAGGCAGTGTGTGCTCTGCTTAACAGTCTGTGCTAAAGACCACTTCAGAGCATCTTCAGTTCTGCTGTACTAGCGTGGTGACAGCACACCCATTTTGCTCTGTCAGCATAAACTGGGTAACAAGAGGGAAGAACAGCACTGCTACCACTGTAACCAACCCAACCACTACATCAGATCCCTGAAACGTTACTTTTTACACCTCAACAATTTTGACAAATACACCTCAGCAGTGGATATATCTCAGGAAAAGGGCAGAAAGGAATACAAATTCTGGCTCCTCTAGCCATCGTGCACTTCTGCAGTCACATATATCTTAGTGGAGAAATAGAGCCAACAAAGTGTTATGTCATGTCACTTTTCCAAGGGTACATTGGAAATCGGTGGCAGATACTTTAGATGTTTACTTTAAATAGAGTCACTGTAATTTTCCCCATAGGCAACTGCATGTGTAATGGCAAAAGTTAAGTTTGAATATCACTTCCCTCGGCATTAAATCAGAGACAGAAATGTAAGCCAATGGGAGTTAGGCCCCTGATACTGATGCCTTTAGAAGTCTCCTACTCACCTATCAAATGCTGGGGTGATTAAGGGGAAGGACATCTAATATCCTAAAGCTCTGCTTGTTTTTGTAAACAACTCCCAAAGTTCATGTGCAGTTCATCTCTTTTTATAACACATATTTAGACAGCCATGTTTTTGGCAATTTTCTTTTTTCTGACTGCCGGGCATATTTCTGCACTATAGCACCTGCTCTCCTCTGGTTTTGATTCTGAAGCACTGGTGACATGTGTCAGCAGACAGTTATTCTCTCTCTAACTGGAGCTTCAGGCATGGATATTTTTGGTTGAAAGAAATATCACTGATCCTGAAGAAGATGATCATTCTAGTATCATGGGAATTTTTCAGTTACAGTAAAGAAAATATTTGTAGAGGTATTTTCTCGGGGCATTCAGAGCTGACTGTAAATAGGAAAGAAAATTAATTGAATTTCTCTGGTTGCATCAAAGGAAAAAATTCATCTATGTTCTAAGTGACACAAAAATTCACATCTGAATTTTCCAATTACTGAATTACTTCCAATTTATACAAATGCAAAAATATCAGAATTAGACCTATACATGTAAGATCTCTTCTTTCTGAAAGAACATTGAATTAATTCCCTGGGAACACAGGAAACAGAAATTTAATCTTTCAGAGTAATGCAAAATTAAGGCAATCTTGGGACTGAAATTCAGTAACATTTTTTTGCAAGAATAGAATATCATTCCCAATATCCAGCCCAAACTCAGCTTTGTATTAGTTCTATCCACAGAACAAAATTCTTGCACCCATTTCAAACAGATGTTGCATATTACATCTCCTTCACTAAAAGGCTGCACAGCTTTTTTGCGCACTTTTAAGTAAGATTTCTAACATTTACTCCTTAGTGTAATGTGTTATTGCATTTATTTTAATAGCCCTATTAGCAGCTGTAAATATTGCATCTCACAGTTTTATAGGACTGTATACTTGTGCAACTCCTATGCTGTGCTTCAGAGGAACTGCATTTCATCAACGGATTAAATGACTTGGGGTGACTTGCAGAGGTAAGCTGCAGTGGTGACCTGTGAGAGGAAACATACTTCATAAAGGTCAGATAGCTTTATGATGTACACACGCTTCCTTAACATCTGAACTTTATGCTATAAAAGCAGACTTCAAAATATTAATCCTACTTAAGAAGAATCTATGCTTTACTGTTGAAGCACTTTCCCTTCACTTGAAAAAATATGTATACATTTGGGTTAACTTAGCTTCTTCTCATCATGGGTTTTAGAGAACAACAATAAACATTTCTTTAGTCTGCAATACCCACTGTATTCTGCTATTGCAGCACATTCTAAGTTCTTCTTTGCTTCCAGAATGGGATTTGTGAATCTGCTATCAGTATAACTGAGATTTGAACTGATAGGTAATGTGGCATATCTGGCTTGTTGCCACATAAAAGCAAAATCTTATATTCTTCTTATTGCTCTTCAGAATTAGATGCTATGCGGCAGACAAGTTAATGAATCAGCAGTGTTCTGTCTGGCTCTTCTCTGTCTGAATCCCACGCAATCCTGCTAGAGGATGTGGACATGTTCAACTGCATTTATTTGCTCACCTCTGAGGTGGACTTTGTCCACCAGGCCAATAACTGAGAGGGGAGAATCTGCAGCCTTTCTTGGCAAGTATAATCGTCACATTTCTTTGTGAGACGAAGCCATTTCAATTTATCAAGACACAGAACACTTATTTCTTTGGCTAGATGCTATCTTCTGGCTATGGATAGATGGCTGTCCTGATTTTATTAGCTTTCTCAGCAGCTTTTAAAATAGTGAAAAATTGAGGGCTGTGAATTTCTCTGCAATATTTGGTGTGAAACAGGTAAGCAGCTCCAATCACTCCCTTCAAGCTGAATACAGGACAAGAAAAATGCATTTTATTTCATAGAATCATAGAATCATTTAGGTTGGAAAGGACCTCTAAGATCATCAGGTCCAACCGTTAACCTAGCACTGCCAAGTCTACCACTAAACCATGTCCCTAAGCACCACATCTACATGTCTTTTGAATACCTCCAGAGATGGTGACTCAACCACTTCCCTGGGCAACCTGTTCTAATGACTACCTACCCTGTCTGTCAAGAAATTCTTCCTAATGTCCAACCTAAACCTCCCCTGGTGCAAATTGAGGCCATTTTCCCGTCCTATCACTTGCTGCCTGTGAGAAGAGACCAACCCCCATCCCACTACAACCTCCTTTGAGGTAGTTGTAGAAAGCGGTAAGGTCCCCTGAGCCCCCTTTTCTCCAGGCTAAATAGCCTGAGTTCCTTCTCTGCACTGAGGTTTGCAGGGGTCCTCACTGTTCTCCTTGCTCATCACAGATTCAAAGACTGTGGGGACCTTCTAAAATGGTTTTGGATGTTTCAGGATCCTTTCATTTCAGATTGTAGCCTGTGCAACAGCTCCCTAAATGTCCCCAGAAGTGTCAACGTTGACTGGCTCTACTGATGCCTGACAGAATTAAGATGAGGAGTTCAGTTCACATAAAGGAAATCTAAAACTACACGCAAGAAAAATCACTGTGACTAATCAGGGGAGTTATAACTGCCAGTCCTGTTCTTAAATATGTGCTTCACAGAGGTGAGGGGTGGAATGTATTGGGCATAACTGGCAGGGGTTTGGTAGCAGGGGGCAGCAGGGGTGACCTCTGTGGGAGGTGCTCGGGGACTGCCCTGTGCCAGTTCCAGATGGCTCTGCAACAGACAAAACAGACCCACCGTGTGCCAAAACTGAGCCTGTCAAAGCAGTTTCCATTGCCTCTGCAAAACATATTTGAGGAAGAGGAGACCTGCAGGAGATGCAAGAGAGACACCAGGGCAGGAGGGGCACGAGAGATTCATGCTCACTCCTTCTGATTTCTGAGAAAGAAGAAAATCTTTTCCAAATTACTTCCAAGATATATTCAATGCATGATTTCAGTGTATTAAACTTTCCTACTATTTTACAGTAGTACTGTTACTGGAAACACTCACTGTAAAGCAAGCCCTCTCTAAATCATCTTTATTAAGTACAAGGCTGAGAAAGGTATAAACAAGTGTGGGTTAAAATCTGAAAGCCCAGAACTTCAGATCAGGTTTGAGCATGATTTGTCCTCCTTTATGGGACTGAGCCTGTAACATTTAAGAAAAAAACAAATGATCTTTTCTTTCTCCAAGGGAAACAGTAAAACAAACAAACAAACAAACAAACAAACATTAAAAAGTCAGTCTTGTTCTAAGATTTGCTATGACAAGTTGAAGCCTAGAACTATTACATTTTAATGTCTGAATTGCAAAGCCACGAGGAGAAAAAAAAAAAAAGGATTTCTCAGACAGTTGCTGAAAAATCTGACTGAGACAGAAGCAGCAAAAAGGCCTTTCCTCAGTGATTGAAGAACTATTTAAGATTACAGAAATTCACTGTGAAGGTAAGTTGTGACTGACCATATCTTGCTGTAATAGTTTCTAATACATGTAAGAACTTTTAGGCAACTGAGCATAAATTAGAGCAGCTTAGAAACTTCAAAATTCCTTTAGGCCTGACTTTCTCTTTAATCAGGACACCAGATAAAGTTATCAATTCATCTCTTTACTTATATGTTGATTTTCATTTCCTTTACCTGTATCTTGATAACTACAAAATGAACAAGAACAACAATATCCCCTGGTAGGAATAAGTATTCGGATTAAATCAAGGTTAAGTGATTTAACTCATCAATGTTACTACACCTGCAGAGAGTACACAGAGGGAGAGCTAGACAAATAAGGAGAAAAATAAGTTTTGTTTAACACTGAATGTAGTAAGCTTACTACCTTTTTTCTTCTCATAAAATAAATTCTATTGTCCAACCTCTGCTTACCCACAAGGGGTTTCTCTCAAAACATTGTCTCTGCACTCTTTCAGGTAGCGGGCTACAACCCTTGGCAGGATCCTGATTAGCTGGAAATAGGCACGGAGATGAACTCTTCTCATGTGGGAACAGGTTAAGTGAACGGAGTGCTGGCATAGAAAGGGAATGTTTATTGCCAGCTAGAAAAGCAGCTGCTTTATTTATTACCACTACTTATTACTAGATCCTTTAACATGGCATCTGTGCAATAAACTTTCATTAATACACATACTGGTAAATGATCAGCTTTGGAGAATTCAACTTTGTGGGATCCAGTGGTTTCAACATAGGTTGAAAAAAATAGAAAAGAAAACTGAGCTCTACTGGGTGCTTCAAATGTGGTTTTCATAGTGGAAGATCTGCTGTTTGTAGTAACTGCCTATGTTCAGTGTTGAAGGAAGATCATGAGTTGCCCCTGCTCTCTGTGCAGCCTCTTGTAGGCAAGACAGAAATATTCAGTGACTGATGATGCACACAAGCCTCCCTCACCTATGGTTGCTGTCCACCATCCACATGTTTAAATGAGGGTCACTCAGCAGGCCAAGATTTACTGTGTTCCTTCTAAACTCATTCCCAAACTGAAGGGAGAGAACCCACAACCCTGGCGGCTAGACACTACACAAGAAAATGTTATCCAATGATGTAGGTTGCTAGGAAAAGATATTTGGCATCAGGGAAGGCAACTAGCAACACCATCTTCAATTCAGGTCAGACTGTACCGTGGCCACTTTTCCAGAGCACACAGAGAATGCAGCCAGCCAGCCTACAACTCTCAGAAGAATCCTTGCCTCCCCTGATACCTCCTCCTTGTGTATCTCATGCTCAGGAGCTCCAGCTCCTTGCCACGTTTCCACATAAAAGTGTCCTATAACCATTCTCATTTTGTCCCCTCCATGCTGTCTAATCCACATAATACAGCGCTGAAAAATATTATCATCAAAACCATGCAAAATATATACAAACTGTGAAATACAATTGCAGAATACACATCAAATGTGGTTTTACTATTCATAGGTGGCTAGAATACAAATTCTTTTTCTGGGAGTGGGAAGAGGAAAGGAACAGACTCCTCACACCCATTCTGCACATTTCTGTTTTGCTTCTGATTTGGTGGAAATTAATGAATATTAAATTGGTTCTAGCCACTCAGGAATATTTTATTCAAAAATGATAAAAAGCAGGCAAAATGAAAAATATTCTTTTCTGTTCACTTACCTGGAACACTGTGATGAGCAGGTTTCCTATTCAACTGGGTGATTTTTTGGTATTTTTTTGCAGTTTTTTGGGGTTTGGTTTGGTTTTGGCAAACAAGTAGTCTTCAGTGTTTTTACAGCAGTGGCTATTACAGAAACTATGTCTCTTGCACGTCTTATCTTGGAGGGTGGACAAAATAAACAAACTGAAAATAATACTACAATGAACAGTAAATGATGAATGACTTACAGTACAAAAAACAGTGTAAAAAGGAAGACAAGTTTAAATATTGTTGTGTATGAAAGGGATGAAAATAATACAAGGATGAGAATAAGTAAAATGATAGGCTGGAACATCTGGGAAAGTAAATACAAAGACAAAGAGAACAGTCAATTAATGGAATAGCAAGTCCAAAGTTTTAACAAAATAAATAGTGAATCAGACTATGCTTGTGGAGGGACCAAGTGCCCATCTCCCATTGACTTCAGTAGGAGTTCTGCATGGTCAAACCCTGAAATGCCAAATTTAATTATTGCTGTTATTTGTGTAGAGAAAATACCGATTTGATTGCTTTAAATTTGTATAAGCCCATGCAGTGCTCTGCCTCTAAGTTAATGGGAGCTCTACAAGCTCAGAGCTATTGCTAGATCAGAAAGTGAGCATGCCAAATGTCTTTTCTGTTTGATTTCATGCAGTACATGTATAGTAATTGATTAGCTTTAAACTCACTGCGTCTGTGACTTTCTGATACAAGGAAACAAAAGACTAATTAGTCAGCATAGGGATAAGAAATAATAGCTTTCAGCTTCACCTGGCAACTACTTTGACTGTAAACTAGCAGGACAACACAAGTAAATTAACACAGCAAGAGACTTACTAAAACATCTGGATAATACCATGAGCAATAACAGCATTTGACAATTATAGGATTGCAATATAGGATAATGGTAGGTAATTTTCATTTTTCATGGCAGAAGATCTTGAGTCAGCAAGGAATTTGCTCCCCAAAACCTCTTTGGAACTACTCTGCATGTCACATGCAGGATGCTCGTTGGCTCTTTCCTTAGGGGATGAGAGAAGAATAAAAAAGAACTGCAGAAAAGACACTAGCCACTGTTGCATGTAAGCAGTGACCCATAGCCTTTCAGTGAAAAATAAAACCAGTTACAGCAATTCCAATATTCACAAGCTACCGTGTGGCTCTGTGATTCCATAATGCAGATGTTTCATAGTTTATTTTTGTCCGTGGTTTGTCATATTCTTTATAATTTTGGAAATTGTATATTTCCTCCTGTTTAAAATTAATATATGTGGTTTTTATTCATTTAACGGGAACCCAACCACCAAGAAAACAACCATGTTCATTTATGTGCCAAAAATGCTACCTGCACTGCCTTTAGAAGGCACAACTCTGGCAAATACAGTTGTAAAGCCAGAAGAAATAGTAAAATCTTCCCCCTCCTATAATACTCTTACCTAGAGTTTAGTTCTTTTAATTTCATGGAGACCAGATTTATCCACTGTCCACAAGTAGGCCCCTTGGTAGAACAAGGTTTCATATGGCAAAATGAGGATTTAAAATAATTTATGAAATAGAGATTTTTTGTCCACAATCTAGTATAAGGATTTTAACATGCCATACATCAAATTTTAGGCTTAATTCATTTGGCCGAGCCTTTTTACCTGTAGGCCGTAATAAGTAAAAGTCTACCTGACTCACTGACAAAGGTTCGTCTGCACTTCGATCATCTGAAGACTTTGGAACTTCGAGTCTGTCGATGAAAGTCTGGAGTTCTTTCCTGAACGCCTTCATCTGCGCGTTGATCCGGTAAAGAAGCTCATGCTCGCGTATTCTGCTGCCATCGTCTTCCTCATCCATCAGTCCAAACAGGTCCCCATTAGCTACGTAAATTCTTGCCTCTGTTATGATGGTGCTTGTGTCAGAAATCAAGCGATCTATTGTCTTGCCCAGTCGCTCAGCTTCACAGCGAATGTCCTTCATCTGCTGCCTATCAGTGAAGCTTTTCTGCCATCCAGATGGTGTTGGATAAAAAGACCTCGTGGGTGTCAGGCACCGGATGTTTCGTACCTCTTCAGAGTCACTTTCCCCACCTATGGGCCCTTCCCTTTTGCGGTGAGGGGGGCGGGAATCATCATCACTCTCCTTTTTTCCTGCATCGCTTTCTGCATCACTGTCTCTGGGGCTGCCACGGATCCCAAGGTGAGAGGCTAAATCATAGCGTTGCATGTTGGACATGAGAACTCTGTTCTCATACTGGAGTTGCATGACTTTGCCACTCAGCTCATTGATCTGCATTCGTGCAGCTTTTAGCTCCTCCTGCAGTGCTTCTGTCTTGGCATTATCGTGGTGCCTGGAGCTCTCATGGGCCCCAGACTTGTACTTGTATTTGTTCAGCTCAGCTGTTACGCGCTTGTTTTGTTCTTCCAAATCAGCTACATTTCTCCTCAGCAATTCTGTCTCATCTTCTACTAGCTGCAAATGCTGTCGTAATTCTGACAGAGATTCACTCTGTTCTCCCAGGAGTGGATTAGCAGTCCCTGAGAAATCATCTCCTCTTAAATCATCAAGCTCTGCTTTCAGTCCTCTATTTTCTACTTCTAACTCCACTATTTTCCTCCCAAGAATGTTAGCTTCCTCCTCCACAAGTCTCAATCGAAGCTTCAGTTCAGCTTCTCTTGTGGTAGGTGGCCCACCTGCTTCACCTTTTGGCAGGGGACTGTCCAAATCCCCATAAAATGATCTATATTTTTGCAGCTCATGTTCAAATCTGTCCTTCTCCTTATCAATCTTAGCCATTTTCTTCCTCATCAAGGCTGCTTCTTCTTTGACAAACTGAAGCTGGCATTTCAGGTCTTCGTTGTCCTCCTTAGAAAAAAAAAAGGAAAGAAAAGTATTTGAAGAAACTTGATGTAAAATAGGAGACCTCCAGTGGATGGTCTTAAATTACAAGGTCAACAATCAAAGGTACATGGCTTTAGATACAAAGAGATTTTCCCGTGATCATTTTTTCATTGATCAGTAGATAAAAGGGGAAATAAATATTTAAATTTAAAAGAGGGAGAAAGCCTATTTTACTCACAATGAAAGTCTGCACAGTCCCCAGAAAATACCATTGGGGGGAACCTTGTAGAAATACCCTTGTATTTTCTAGACATGCAATGCTGCAACAGACTTTACAATGTTCAAAAATCCTGAAATCTGTATACAAAGGGCCTATAATCTTGTTTCACTGGTGCTTCATTTACTTATTTTGGCTAAAGTGCATAGAGCACACGAAAGCTGATGGGTTCTGTTGCAGCACCAGCAGTTCATTTAGGTGGTCCTTGACATCATGTCACTGACTGGAGATATTGGGTAAGAATTCTCCATTTTGCAGCATATAGAAAAAAAAAAAAAAAAAAAAAAAAGACCAAAGAAAACAACCAAGTAAAGTACAAAACTGCAAATCATGTACATCATTTCCAGAGTGTCCCTGAAGCCTCCACATGAGGATCCAGAGTACTGTTATTTCAATATACCTCTGTTGGTGTCTGCTGTGACTTTTTTTCTGATTTTTGTAAGTCTTTGCTCCCTCTTCTTTTCAGTGACTGCTGCAACAACAAAATGAGATGCACTGAATATTTCATGAAAGATGTCTATAATTTAGTCATTCTTTTTAAACATAGTGAGACAAATGCAAATATAAAGGCGGTAATTTCTTGTAATCCTTAAGATGTCGCATACAGAGGGGAGACACAGCTGTCCAAAAACGACGTGGCAGAAATATTACACTAGTAAAGTATTGGTTTAAATCGGTCTTACTTTTTTTTTATCCAACACATTTTAAGACTAGCGCATAGTGAATGCTTAACACATACATCATCACAAGAGAGGTAAGAAAGCAAGTATCCCCAGTGGTAACCTACAGATGGGAAAACTAAGGCAAGCAGAAAAAGCCAGCTTCAGTCTCGTCCATTTGATAATAGCCCCAGTGGGGCCAAGATACCTAAGAAAGTGTCTACCCAGACACACGGCCTTAGCCTGGGCAGTAGGCGAGCAGCATAATCAGTGTCGGTGACTTCCCACCAGCTGACCTGAGCATACATCTACAAGCACATCTTTCTCTGTGTCCCACCCACAGGCTTCAAGCTCTCAGTGGACTGCTGTCGCACCTCTCCCAGGCGTACGCTGTAGACAAACTCCGTGCAGACAAACACATAGACCTGGTCACTAGGCTTGTTCTGGTCTCTGAACACATTCAATAAACATGATTTAAAGCTGCTTGGACTACAAAGTCCTAGTGAAAAGCAAATCAAATTAGCTTATGACCAGCACTACACAAACACACCATATAAGCAAGCTTCTTTGATGTTTTCCCCTCTGCTATGTAGACAAAGTGTACAGAAAAGAAACTCCTGCTTCTAGAGCAGGATGCACTGGGTTCAAAACCTACTAGAAAAAAATCTCATAATTGCTAACAATAAAAAGTTCATTAGCAGGCAAGTGGTAGCAGTGGAAAACAACTGCAACCATCCCATTGCCAACACTCAATACAGATCATCAATAAAACAGCAGGAGAGAGGAAAGTGAGTGAGAAAATATGTTAACACATAACATCCCACTTGCAGCTGTTCCCAGTTTTTATGCTCCCCGGGTAAAATGTAGCCCCTGCAGTAGGGCAGTGATACAGCCATCACCACCACCCTCTGATATTATTCTCTGGTATAAGAAGCCTTTGTGCCACTGAGAATCAAGAAATAGGCATTTCCCTGCACCAGCCAGGGAGAATCCAGCTGCATCTAAAAGCCATCCAGTTCCATTTAGTGGGAATTAAAATCTGTTCATAATCCTCATGGAACAGAGTACAATGGGCAAGTATGCTGTACATTACAATCCTTCACACTATTCGCCTGCTGGTACCAATTGTTCTTCTGCAGATCATCTTCATGACAAATACTAAGCTCCATGGACTGCTCACTCCAAAGGAAATGTCAATGTCAAAGAAGTGACTCACATATAAGTCTAAGCAATCTTAAGAGATAGTTTCTTGTGAGGCTTTTTGCTCAAATTCACTATAGAGTTATGCAAAAATTAAAATAACCTCAGATTCAGAAGCAGAACTAAAATTCACAAATGCATCCACCAAGAACCAGAATTAAATTTTTTATGTCTCAGTAGATAAAACAATAAAACCAATCATAAGTCATGAGTATCTCAGCTGGATACCTATGAATCACAGGATTATAGCAGAATCCAGAAAAGACACAAAAAATAGTTAAATTAATTCACATTTTCCTTTAAAAATAAAGCTAACAACTTAGGGATTCAGTCTACAAACAAAATGATTCTTCTCCAGGGTCACCCATTAGTTATCCTGTTGCAGAATTGGTATTATTAGGTTGGAAAAGATCTCTAAGATCATCAAGTCCGACCGTATGTGCATGTGGAAGGCTTTTTGTTGTTTTTCTTTTTGAATTGGCAAATTTATAAAGGGTTAAACTTTCAGAGATGCACCTTCCTCCTATGTATTACCATTAATTATACCACTATAAAAAGCCTCTTTCCAAATCAGTTATCACTGTAAACTTTTGCTTGCACCAGATTCTTGCCAGTGCCACCCACTCAAAGAGTAACTAAGGGATAGTTAAACTATATTTCTGCTCGATTATGTAAATTCTTTCCTGCCAAGCTCAGCATCTCTCCAGACATAATGAGTTCTGAAATGCTGAGCAACATCTTCTTGTGTACTCTACAACTTTTCAGAAGATATAAGATATATGAAAAAGTTTCCTATGACAAAAAAAAGAGAAACTACAGAGGGCAAAAAGTATTTTTCTGGGCTTGACATGAAACTAAAAACTTGTTTTTCTCCTTTCTTATATCTTTTATGTAAGGTCTCTTTTGGTATAGTCAGGATAGTAACATTTTAATTACAGCAGTAGTTGTGGCTGTTTAATGACTAGGTACCACTTTCTATTCTGCTCTACTTGAATTACAACCATGCACAGAGCTTATATTATTCACCAATGAAATGATGGTATTTAGCAACATGATTTTATAGCAGAAAGCAATGAAGAACATACACAATTCAATGGGCAGGATGATTTGGGTAAGTAGATTAGACCCAGTGGGAATTGATATAATCTCTTTTCTTGTGAAAAACACCAGGATACAATTTCTGATCACTAGAGGTTAAGATCTTACTTGCACACCACAGCTGACAGATGCCATCTTCAAAACCACAGTGCCCTATAACATGGTAGGACACTGAGGCAATACTCATACTGAATGAAGAATGCCACATATCAAGCAGTATATCCTGCTATAAATAATCAATTTTGAGAGTTTTTTCAGAGGTACGTTTCACAGTTTACAGTGGTTCCTCTTTCTATCGTTTCTCTCAAGCCTTGTACTAGTGCACTCTTGCAATCCAATTGTCAACATGTTAAACAATTTGTTCCTGGTAATGAAAAAAAGAACATAAAGACACAACAGAAAGAGAAAAAAAAATCAAATAAACATATGGCAAAACCAAAAATAGCAGTTCAGACACTTGCATGTGAATATTCACATTATCCCTCCCATTGGACACTATTAAAACTGTCTGCAAGCTGCTTATTTTGACATACTAAAAAATGTTACACAGGGCCAATGAGTGATTCAGCCACCTTCATGTTCAAAAGCTGTTTGTTCAAAAAGCTTTGTGTTTGATCATCTTTTGATATAATTCTCCATTTGTTGATCCTTTTCCCATGTCACAGTGCACCGCAAAACATGCTGTAATGCCACTAGAGGACACCTCTGCTGTTTCTCAACTACAGCAAAAAAAATCTGCCCTTCAAATTTTAGAATTGGTTTTGAGCGTTTTTTGCAAAGGGTAATTTGGGGCTCAGACAATTTTTCTTCCATATCTTTTTTTTTAAAAAATTATATTCAGTTCAGTCTATTTAATGATTATGAATTTTAAAAAGAGAAAAGTAACAAACACAAGACTGGCTTTGCACTATCTTATCAGTATGCTTACCAGATAGTTTTATGGTTTTAGTAACCTTGAACCAAGTTACCCATCTGCAGGAGAAAAGAATAAGCAAAAAATGCACATCATACTGTTTCTACAACGGGGAGCTTGCTAAACGGCTCAAGTAGTAATGAAATATTTCAACAATGCTAGGGATAATAAGACCAGCAACTGGGGCATGTCTTATTGTATTGTATAAGCTCTGCTTATTACATATAAGCTCTAGAAGACTAGGAGGTACAACCAGGTTTGACCTGACTATTCTAGCATTCACTGTTGTGAGCACACATAAGGGTGCATTAGTGTGCTGGCAATGCTGAGAAATTTCCACAGTCTAGATAAGACCACAGACAATATTTGCATTATGTGCACACCGGATCACATGAAATGGGCAATTCTGTTGCGATGTTCAGCAGCACCAATTCTCCAGTGACCTTCACTGGAGTTTATCCAATGTCTTGCTGGAGATGCTAAGCACTTCTCAAGACCAGATGGCAAAATCCTTCTCTTGCCAGCCTTAAACTGCAATCCAAATGTGCAATCCTAACCACCTGTGATGCTGAGTGCTTCACAGAGTACAAAAAGACCTGAAATCTACTCTATAAAAACACAATGCAATGAAATAACACCATCACACTCCACTGAGTAGCAAAGCTGTAAAATGAACTCAGTTCTCACTACCTGACTCTAAACTACAGTAAATTCCCCTGCAATTTATAAAGAAGCCCTGAATAAAACATACCAAGATTTTTCAAGAGACTTAGGTTGACTATTTCAAGCCTGATCTGAAAGTAAATGATCTAAAAATCAATGTAAGCAACCACAGGAGGAATTCCCAACACATAAAGGGATTTATGGGTGCACAGGGCTCCCCTACCAGCCCTTATCCTTCCTTACAGAGCAGGCCAAGGCAAAAGATGTGCAGCTTCTGAACCTCTAAAGCTGCAACTGGCCCTTCTCATTTCACACAGTTGTACTGTACACACTTACAGTTAGCTGCCCCCTGACTGCCAGGACAGATCTACAGAGCTTTCAAAAATCAGAGCAAACCTAACACCATCTTCAGAGTCCTGAAAAGTCACTGAATATTGAACAACTTCGGGGTGGCATAAACTTGCCTCTATCTGGTACAGAGTGACCGTGATCAGGGACTCTTTTCAGTGGTGCCCAGCGACAGGACGAGAGGCAACGGGCACAAACTGAAGCACAGGAAGTTCCAGCTGAACACGTGAAAACATTTCTTTCCTGTGAGGGTGACAGAGCACTGGAACAGGCTGCCCCGGGAGGCTGTGGAGTCTCCTTCTCTGGAGATATTCAAACCCGCCTGGATGCGATCCTGTGCAACGTGCTCTAGGTGACCCTGCTTGGCAGGGGGTTGGACCAGGTGATCTCCAGAGGTCCCTTCCAACCTCGACCATCCTGTGATTCCGTGAAATGGAAATTTGCCCTAAGACTCTTGTTGTACTTTCCCTTCAGGCAAGTATGGTCGGTTAGCTCATGGATCTAGATCAAAGCAGACACAAGACAGATTTTTCAGTTTACTGCCACTGAGTCTAATTCAACGTATCAGAGTATGTAAGTAAAAACTAACTGGATACTCTCCATGTTGGCAAACTGAAAATACACTTTCTCATGAAAACAATCTTTGTTTTTAAAATGTCTCCCTTATTCTGCAACTCTACCAACCATTTTCAGATACAGACTCCTTAAAATGTCAGCCACTTTGGTGGCTGTTTGCCAGCAACAAACTCAAGACACTGGCTGTGTCTGTCATTGGCACAAGTACGTAGAATCACACAAACCCTTTACTCCTTCCACACTGCTTCAAGGGCAGCAGCCCCAAGTATTTCAGTATTCTACTTGCTTGCAAAATTAAGGCAAGAAAGAAAATGCAGGAGATTGGGAAATTCAGAGAAGCACAGCACCCAAGTCCATGAACCAAACATAAAGCTGTGGGTCTAAGCATACCCCTACCAGCTCTAGAAATGTTCTCTTTCTATTAAAACTAGCATATTTGAAAACACTGCTGACAAACAATATGAAATGAGAGCAACCAAGGAGAGAAAAATAGTTGTTATGTAGTCTTCGGAATGTCTTCATATTTCAGAAGAGAAAAGAGCAGCCATCCTGCAATATTTGTATTATTTTATTTGCATTTATTAATTACTTCAGTTATCATTTTCAGATCCTTTGCCATTATTCATTTGCCAATTAAAACAGAAAAGAAATAAAAAGAGGGAAAATGAGACATATTTGCACTTCACCCAGGGAAATCCTTTACATTTTGTATGAAAAACACATTGCTAAAGCAAATAATGATAACTGTGTGGTACAACCAGGTAAAAACGTTCTTTGCAATGCATGAAACGAAGCAGCACATTTATGGTTCCACTACAACTGCTTCCTCCATTTTCCTATTTGAAAGAAATCCTGAGCAGCAGAAGATGAAAGCTGCCTTTTCAAAGTTCTCCATATGACCAGGTCAAATAGGCAGCCAACTCTGATACTTCATTTTCTGTGATCACACACTCCCTCATCTACCAGGATATCTGAAAATAGTGGAAGCAACTTCTCTGAAGAGGAGGACATCTCCTGCCATTTGAACCTTTCAAATGATGAATGAGCTAGACACGCTCAGCTCCCCAGCACTATCCAACCAGGCTTCATGAGGGATGCAGAAATCAGAGTCAGCTTACACGCAGCTCCCTAATCCTGAAATGCAATAAATCTCAGAACAACATGAATCCTTCGGAGTGAAAACACTGCAGTAAGGTATTTTGTTGCACACTGATGCTAGTTAAATCTATTTCCTAGGGCTTGTCTAAGTTGCTGTTTATTTGTCATCTCAGTTATTTGTGTTTTCTGAGAGAAGAGAGTCAGTCTTTTTGTCAGGGTTTGCACAGTGCCTAGTACAATGCACCCCAGTTGTCATCTGGGACTGACAGTAAGACAGGCAGTATATCAACACAGTTCAAAACACTGCCATACAACAATAGCAATAATCACAAATCATAGACACGGATATGGCAATTATTATTATTAATTAAATACAATTACATATTTTACCAAATCTAAATAGAGTTTTCTTTCTCACACCTATTATCACACGTAGAGTTTTTCAGTCTTCTTAGAAGAATGTCTCAGAGGAGATTCCAAAGAAATTGTTGTGAGAACATGAAAGTACAATCAGATTAGATTCATGGCCTTGGTTATAAAGATGCATATATATAAACCAAAGGCTAGTTACTAGATCCCAACAAAAAGACTAGTGGCTAGCATGAAAATTATAAGTAATGAGAAGGAAAAAAAAAATAAAAAAAAAATTCTGTGCACAATGTGCACTTCAACACTGCTCATCTGGAGATGGAAGCCAGTTCTGCAAAGTTGTGGGCTGACCACACATATACAGTGGCATTTGAGCTCATTTTATACTGAAGAGTTGTATTACTTGCACAGACAGCTCTTAAAGTCACTCACCTGGATTCACAGGGAAGGGTGGCATCAAGAACATACACGCCAGTTTAGGTTTGCAGGCACGCAACAGAGAAAGGAGCTTTGCAGCTCGCCCTACAAGACTGTGCACCTGAGACAGCACCTCTATTTACAGGAACAAATCACACAAAAATCAAATTTTAGATTCATTTGAGAGAATGCAAAAATTTGAGATGAATTCAGTTAGGAAAAACTCTGAAATCTACACTTGTCTAGAAGCCTCAGCAGTGAGCAGGAGATTTTCTGCTAATAGGGGAAAGAAATCCATTTCTCGCATGTCAGCAACCACCAGTCTATCTTCTCACTAGAAGGAGCAGTCTTCTTTTTCTCTTCATCTCTTTTTTGTCTTTATTTCCTTGGGGAAGTTCTATTGTAAAGCTAACACTCTGTAAATTGGCTGAGAAATATTTTCCATAATATGACATAAAGGGAAGTTTTAAAGGTGTTTGGAAATTTAGATTATTCAAAACAGAGGACCAGACTGCAGTGCTCTGAAGTTATGCCAGTGTGATCCTGCCACAAATTAAATCTAAGTTTTGTTGAGCAGCTCGTATTAAGAGTGTACACTAGAAAAATAAACCAAAGAGTCTAGAAGCCAAAATGGAGGGAAGACATTTTAGCATCCCTACACCCACCTTTTTCACTCTATCTGGTATCTTATGCTCATAAGCCTGCACCCAGTGCTTTTCCCAGTATTTCTACCATGCAAAGAGAGAGATGAGGCGAAGCAGAATATTGCAACACTGGCTGGAGCAGGGGGGCAGTGAATCCATTGACTATGGAATGCTCAGAAGACCTGTGACTGGCCCCCAAGCCTCTTCCTCCTAAATGAAACTTACTTAGCTTTTTAAAGGAGATGCTCATTTCCAGCAAGGGAAGGGGCTGTGGGTCTTAGGCTGATTTAAAATCTTCATGTAGACATTGCCTTAAGACTCTTATATAAAGGTTCCTTTTGCTAGGAATGTGAAAATCTCATTCTGAAATGAAGTCTTCAGCTCATTATAAATATTTGATCACTGGGATGCATTTTTAACTAGCCATCATGAGCAAACATTCAACTCTTCTGCATTTATCATAAATGTCACTGAACCAGCAAATCACCTGCAAATTAACGTCACAGCAGTCCTAATGGGGTCTCACAGGAATCATTTCTTGGTCCTATGCTAATTAACATTTTTCACTCCTGTCTGGGAAAATCATAAAATAATCGTAGATAAAGACTGCATATAACGTAAAGGTTAGAGAAATGTTAAATAGTAAAAAGGACAGTCAGTCATACAAACCTAGTTGCAATGAAATAACATCTGTTTTAATATGACTAAATATGATGATACACATGTAAAAACAAAGAGTGAAAGCTATGCTAAGACAACAGGAAAACAGCCAAGACAATAGAGAGAGATCCTGAAAAGCTACATCTCTGAAAAAGACTACAGGGTCAAAGAGGATAGTTCTCACTGCTCTAGTCTGTTATCAACAGGCAATAAGTTACATTAATGTCTGTTATGGTGAGTCTGTTTTGTCTGTGACAGTAATTGGTGAGTCATCTCCCTGTCCTTATCCCAGCCCATGAGCTTTTTTCATCATATTTTCTCCTCCTGTTCTTTTGAGGGAGAGTGAGAGAGTACTGTGGTGGTGCTGAAACCACCATGGTGACCAAACGGCTTAATTTAGTCCTGGGATGTAGATGTCAAAACTGAGGTTCCCCGTGAAGTCTCTAAAAATGGATGTGCCTCTCCACAGGGTCAAGCCACCCTCAAACCACTGGAATGAACCACTTCCAAGCAATGCCCATCTTTCTCCCTTGAGGAAGGCCAAATGCAACAACTGCAACAATTCAGGAAGAGTTGTGGTAGGCTGTTTGCAGCTGTCAACTTTCAGCAAAGACCAGCACCTTTTTCTGAAAAGTAGGTATTGTTTAAATAAAATAGCTTGAGGTATTCTATGACCCTGGTGTTCAAGAGGCCAGACTTGCTGATCATATTATATGGTTCTGGCCTCAACTTCTGAATGTATGAAACTTTACCAAAGTCTGGGAACTCAGCAACACTACTCAGAGAAGCAAACCACAAGGAAAATGAACCTTTGAGTGTATCTGCGTCTGTGTATCATCATGGCAACATTGCAGTTCAAAACTCTTTCTGAGGCACTGTTACTGGTGCTTCTAATTAGCCACTTAATCAAAGATCTAAACTGCAAGCATCTGTAAAAATTCAAATAATTCAGCCAAGCCTGTAATATAAAACACTCTTGTTAATTAGGCCACTTTGATGTCATCATCAGTCATGCTTTACAGGGACATAGAAGCCTCTCATTACACAAAACACTGATGGAAACAGATGCATGGCAAATACATTCTAAGTGCAAGTACTCATCTGTGACCTAAGCAAAGAGCTTGGTTATTATCCTAAGCTGAATTCATGGCTGAGATAACACAATCTCAATCATACAACTAGGATCAGACAAAGCAAAATAGAATTGATATCCACAGGCCTCACTCTACACATCTTTGTATGTGCTATTGTTAATACTAGCAATGGAAAAAAAAATCATATAATATGTCAAAACATCTCGGCAGAAACAAACACTTCAGAAAAATTTACCTGCACTTATAAAAGGTTAATCCACTGCCCTTTACTTCAGGTTAATAAATGCAATGCTTGGAATTCATAACTGTGCAGTGTTATCAAAACCTGGATCTTAAAATGTCAGAGGGTTGCATTTCTTGATGTTACAAACACTGCAGTAAGTAAGAATAAACCTCCAGGTTACAGTGAACAAACATCAGAAGCCTGGTGTTCTTGTTCCTGTCTAGTATCTATTCCACAGAATTCAGAAGAGCAGTCTGGCTGATCCCAGCACCCAGCACAAGGCTAGGAGTTCTCCTTTGTCAAGTCACCTTGTGTCTGATCTCCTGTTCACTGGCTGTGTTTTGCCTGAGAAGAGAACTTCACAGAATCCTGTTTCCCCGTTTAACAGAAATAACCTGAAAACCATTTCTTTTCTCCCCTTCCAGAATTGACCTTTCCTACCCCTGTATGCTCTCCTGCAAAATGAGAAATTAGATTCTGCTTATTATTGCCAATTTACAGGCCATAGAAGTGAGAAAAATCAAAGAATCACAAAATAGTTAAGACTGAAAGCAGCTTCTGCAGATCCATCCCAATCCCCCTGCTCAGAGCAGAGTCAAATAAAACAGGCTCCCCAGCACCATGTCCTGTGGGGTCTTGTGTACCTTGAAGGATGGAGACTCCTTGTTCTACAAGCAATGTGTTCTAGTGTTTGATCACCTTCACAGCAAAAATGTTTTCTTACACTTAAACAGAATTGCCTGTACCAATTGTGCCAAAATTGTACCAAAAGTGCATATTGCCTCTTGTCCTGTCACTGGACACCAATGAAATGAGTCTGACTCCATCGTCTTTCCACCCTCCTTATCAGGTAATTTATATATATTGATATGAGCTACACACACACACGCACACCCCTACTCTTCTCCTGTCAGGGCCCTGAGGGCACCCAAAGGCCTGCCTTAGTGGCTCTGACCATCTTCACTCACACACCCTGTCCATGGGCCCAGGAGCCACATTTCAGCTCAGCCCAGGGGCTTCAGTCCCTGCTTGAGCTATATCAGAGAAGCACTGGTCTCCAGCTCACCACAGCTGTACCTAAGCATGGACCCTACTGATCCAGACCCCTAGGGTACTTCCAGAGGCCTGAGTGTGTTAATAGGCCTTGATTACCTTGACATGGGGCTTCCATCCACACCCCATGGGTCCAGGAGCTCCACCTAAGCTTAGACCTGTGCCTTGAGTCCCTGCCTGAGCTATGTGGTAGCTGTACCCATCTGCAGCTTTGTCATACCCATGCTTGGCCACAGACCCTGTTGACCTTAACCTTGACCTGTGGCCTGACTTTCTAGTTTGAACTTGCACTTTCCATCACTGGACCTGATCCTGACCTGTGGATTGACTTCCCCAACTAATTTCAGACCTGCCTTGTCACCACAAACCTGTTGGATGATCTGGACTCTCGGTTGATGCCAATTGCCATCCCCAGGTCTGTTCTGCTCTCCATGCTCAGGTACTGTTGAACTGGTCACTGGCTGGTGGGGCCCCTGCCTGGTCAGCTGTGTTATTACACTTGGCTCCTGGCTCCCAGTCAGAGGAGTTGGCCCTTGCTGTTCCCTGAGAGGTATGCCACTATGCACCAGCTTCCAGATGGACTTTGAGCTGCCAATCACAACTATTTGAGCCTAGTAGTTCACCAGCCAGTTTTCAATCAACCTCACTGTCCAGTTATCTAGCCCATGCTTCATCAGCTTTTCTAGGAGAACATTATGAAAAATTGTTGAAAGCCTTACTAAAGTTCATATAAACAACATCCAGTGCTCTACCCTCATCCGCCGAGCCAATCACCTCTGCATACATAGCTATCATTTTGGTCAAGCATGATTCCCCCTTTGTAAATCCATGCTGACTATTCCCAATAATTTTCCTTGTGTTTAGTATGTCTGGAAATAGCTTCCAGAATTATTTCTCCATTGCCTTCCCAGGGATCAAGGTGAGGCTGACCAGCCTGTAGTTCCCCACATTCTCCCTCTTGCCCTTCTAGAAGACAGAAGTGACATTTGCTTTCTTCCAGTCTTCAAGAATCTCCCCTGGTCACCATGATCTTTCAAAGATAATCAAGTGTGGCCTCGCAATGACACCAGCCAGCTCCCTCAGCACTTATGGATACATCCCATCAGGCCCCATGGACTTGTGCATGTCGAGTTTGTTTAAAGGTTTCCTAACTTAATTGTCCGCCATCTAGTGTAAGTCTTTCTTGCTCCAGACTTTCCCACTGATGTCAGCGGTCTCAGATTCCTAAGGGCTGGTCTAACCAGTAAAGACCAATGCAAAGAAGGTTCCCTGCACCATTCACCAGTGTGCCCACATTTCCCCTCATCTTCATTTTGCTGTTGAAATACTTGTAGAAGCCTTTCTTGTTGCCCTTCAACATCCCTTACCAAGTTCTGCTCCAGATGGGTTTTGGCTTTTCTAATCTCATCCCTGTATGTTCAGACGGTGTCTCTACATTCCTCTAAAATCATCATTATTTGATTTCCTGCACACTGGGATGGACCATTCAAAAACTCACAATGCTGCAACCAGTACCCTCACCATACTGCATAATATGATAAGTGCACTGGAAACAAACACAAGAAACATCAAGCATTTGCAACAAAACTTTCGAGTTAGATTGCTTCTTTCTTTCTTTCTTT